>CM052888.1:26009462-26042255 GCA_028534135.1 Potos flavus | reverse complement strand
CCCTTCCCCCCCCCCCCCCCCCCCCCGCTTGCCTGAGCTTTCTCTTCCGATTCATTCTGGTCCTTTCTATGAAAGATTATTCCAGGGGCCCCTGGGTGGCTCAGTGGGTTAAAACCTCTGCCTTCGGCTTAGGTCATGGTCTCAGGGTCCTGGGATCGAGCCCTGCATTGGGCTCTCTGCTCAGCAGGGAGCCTGCTTCCCCCTCTCTCTCTCTGCCTGCCTCTCTGCCTACTTGTGATCTCTCTCTCTGTGTCAAATAAATAAATAAAATCTTAAAAAAAAAAAAGATTATTCCATTGGCAGAGAGTCCTCTGGGACACGCTTTGGCTCATTTTTTTTTTTTTTTTATCAGACCAGGAAGCAGGGAAAAAAAGCACCAGATTGGAATCTCTTTGAGGACCAAGGCTTACCAGACCTTTCAAACTCTCTCCTTGATATTACCCAGCAAAGGAGGGTAAATTTGGACCACCCTTCCCTCAGCCTCTCAGGGTTCAAGGTGTGATGAGGACATGAGTTAGGCAAACTACTCCAGGGAAACATTTTCTTTCACGGGTTCAAATGTCTCCTGTTTCATCTTTAAAAATCAATAAATTTAAAATTCTAGTCCATAATTTATCGCTGTTCATTTTAATATAATAATAAAATTTTATATTCTTTTCTGGATGAGTTACATGATCTCTCTCTATCCCATTGGTTTTCCCAAGGCTCTGAGATCTACTACCGCATAATCCCGGGAGGACCAGAGTGTCTCAGCTTGAGATGGGTCCTACTCCACCACCATAAACATCCAACACGCTCTCCTCGGGTACCATTTACCTCCTGGACATTTGATAGATTCCTAATGATGCAGGGTATGATGAGAGGATGAAGACGACAGCCACGGAGCACGTAATTCTAGAATAGAGTGTTCTCCTGAGAAATGGGAAGGTTCCTGAATTCTCCGTGGCTCCAAAGAGACTAGGGTTCTCTTTTTCCAGCTTGCAGAATTTTTCTAGCTGGAGTTTTGGTGGTTAGCAAAAAATGTTTCCATCTTACCTGGGGGGACCTATGGAAGGGGTTTGGTGTCATCCTTTGGGCCACAGTCTGGACCTCACAAGTATTGAGATTGGAAGTGTTTTTTGTGCTTTGCAAAGCCATCTATGAGAGATACCCTCTCTGTCGGCAGACGTGGCCACGCAAGCTGGCTGTCAGAGCCTCCCAAGAATGATGCCAGGAGAAACAGAATGTCAGAGACAATGTCCTATTCCTCATCTCTTGAGAAAGAAGAAACATTTACATCCCCAGGTCTCTCGGGCATGGACGGAGTGGAATCTTCTCGACATGGCACACACACTGCCGTTAAGTTTGCAGAGATTCCAAACAGGGATTACGGGTCCCGCTAAGAAAAACACTGCTTATTTATTTATTTATTTATTTTTCTCAGATGAACCAAATGGCTTCGAATTTACATAACTAAAATTCTGGTGTCTTTCAGATCATAACAATGGGTAATTAACATCGTTACTTGTCAGCTGGGAAATACCTCGGGAGGAGGATATCAGAGCCCATCCGTTTTATTTGGGGCCACATCTCATGGACAATCAGGGCTAATTGAATCACCCCCATCTCCTGGAAAATGAATGAAAGAACATTGCACGTTGCTAGCCCGGCTCGCAATCAACTCAGAACGCCGCTTGCTCAAACAAGCCTGCGCGAGATCAGAACCTCAACCCCGCGTGGAAGACAGCAGCCTGACAGTCTAATTTAGAAGCGTTGCTTAAAATCTTAATCAGCATGTTGAAATTAACAGAGGCGAGTTTCGACACCATGTTTGTTGTTTATGGCTATCAATTTTAATAAACGTTAAAAGGTTTTCACAGGTGTGGAAAAAGGCACATCCCGGGGACACCGCTCTCCTCCATTTGTACTCTCTACCAAGAATAAAACAACAACAACCAAAAAAACAAAAAAAAAAACCCATGTCATTGTCAAGAATGAAGACGTAACATATTCATCAGAGCTTGGCTTCCTTTTATTTTGTGGCTCCCTGAAAGCTATCTGCAGTCCTGAGCCCGGGTCCATCTTCCCTGCACAAGTGGTGTCTTGATTGACACATCTCCAAATAAGCTTGTGAATAGCCTTCCGTATTAGCCTCAGAGTAATTCAGATGTCAAATTACAGCTCGCAGACTCCCTGACTCCTCTCGAGCCCCAGAATGAATTTTTTTAAATATTTGGGAGAAAATATTAAATTTTGTTTGGGTTGGGTCAAAGTTCACATCATTCGGTAATAAAGAGCCACAGAGGGTGTCCGCGTGGGGTGGGTGGCATTGATTTTATTCTGTGCCACAGCTGCAGGTCGGGCTGACCCCTGGCCAGCGGTCTGGCGCACGCACGTCTGCAGACTCCTGGCACCTTTGCAGTTTGCCGTGGGTTTGCTTTGGACAGAAAAGGGAACTAGGAAAGAGAGAAGAGAGGGAGAGCAAGGCGTTCTCTCTCTGCACAGGACTCCTGGCTGATGTCATCTCTAAATATGCAGCTTTAATTGCTCCTCTCTGCATCAACAAGGGAAGAGATCTTAGTTACTTGTCTTCATCACCGTTGAAACTGCACAGCCGACCTAGCCCGGATTCCCGTCCAGCAAACCATCCGGAAGCATTTCTGGCAAGCATGAAGGCAAGGCAGTGCCTGCCGCCCTGATAATGACCACTTTTCATTATATTTGTTGGATCCTCTGTAACGTGGGGCTGAGAAAACTCTCATTATTACCGGCTGTCGGCACAGCTGTAAATATTTAACCAAGAATGCTACCTGCTTTGTGGAAAGACTTGCTAATTACACCTGCTTCTCTCTATAATTACATATTGTTGTAAAATTCCACGATAATGACACAACTGTGTCTTCCTCATGCAAGAGGTAAATTTATACCAAGGACGGCACCGGAATTTCCATAAGCAATTAGCCTACACATTTACATCCCTGTGTTTTCCTGTGATTTTATTGAAATGAAAGATAATGAATTAAATCCAATTTCAGCAAGAAGACAGCTAGCAACTTGATGTTCCTTTCAAACCACAGTTCCACTGCATAAGCAAAGTGAGGAGGAGACCCATATTCCTGCTGAATACCTTTGAAGCATCCTGATAAATTAGAACTATCAGGCGGGCAGCCCAGACCCTGATAAACAGCCCATAGCAGGGACTGGGGTTCTCTTGACAAAATGCTTCTCGAAAAAGGCGCACATTTCGAGTCTGAGGTTTGTGAGGGTACAGCTCTTGGCTCACAGCCTGATTATTAGTGGAACGACTCTATAAAAAAAAATATAGTAAGAAGTTTTCCCAGCTGCCATAACAAAGCCCAAGATAATAATCTATAGTTCGTGGGGTTTGTTGAGGAGCGTGAGAGACAAGAGTCCTAGAATTCGGGCAACAGGAGACAAATAATATCCTTATCTTATTACTCTAAAACGTGGGCATGCCTGTTCTTTTGGAAATCTTGGCTCACGGAGAGATTTAGAGACACAACTCCTCTCCGGGCGATGAGAAAGATTTAGATGCCATAATCAGGGAATGTTCCAAGATCCAGAGCCACAGTGCCTGAAAAACAAAACAAAATGAGCAGCGTGCGACACACCTTCCAAATGATCCCGCCTCGACATCTTTATTGTTTTCTTTCCCTTTCCCCCCCCCCGCTTCCCTCCCTGTCTTTTCTCTCCACCCCTCTTCTCCCTCTGCATACATGCAAGCATCTCAAAATGTCAGAAGCAGAGAAGTGTCCCATCCTTTCCCGGCGCAGGGGACAGTCACGCTCTGATATCTGCATCATCACAAACACAATTCCCAGAGTTATAGTCTCTGCAGCACAGTTTTAAACCTGAGGATGAATTTACTTATTTATTTAGCGGTCATGACTATTCCTAGGAACACTTTAGGAAATAGGGAGGTGATGGCGTGATGGCAGCAGGCGGGGAGAGAGAGCGGAGGAGCGGCGACAGCCCCGTGGGCCGGGGCCCCGAGCTGATAGATCCTCCTGCCCAGCCTGGCCGGGGAACTGCTCTCTTCGATTTCCTCTCAGTGGCGGGGCTGGAGTGCGCTCGCCTAATGGTCGGCTGTCGATACAGTAAAAATGCTAACCCGTCTTTACATCTAATCCATCCTGAGAGGGCTCTTTACAGAAATGGCCCCTTCCATTTCTTCATTTTCAGCAAAGCCAATCAAGGAAGATGGACCCGCACGGGCTGTTGGTACGGTGTTTTTGTGTGTGTGTGTGTGTGTGTGTGTGTGTGTGTGTGTGTGTGTGTGTGTGTGTTTAAAAAGGCACGGTGATTAATTTTGAGACACAGCATTTTGTGTTAAGTTGTCTTTGACGATTTTCTTCCCCGCCTTTTTTTTTTTTAAGGGCTCTAAAAATCAATGCTACACTCCGCGACCATCCATCTTTATATAGTAATAAATTAAGTGGGAGGTATTGATATTTTTGACTGAGCTTTTAAAATTTACATACTAATGGCAATTATACCCTGGTGAGTGTTGATTTCTGCTGCTGTTTACTGTCCGTGGCTCTGGGCAAGAGGCGTCTGAGTCTTGCCTGTCTGCTCTGCTGTGCCCGAGGGTCCCAAAGCATCCCTCCACGTCTCAGGTGGGAGACGGGGGTCCGTCGGAAACGGGGTCCCAAGGAGGGGAGCGCTCAGGAAAGCCTTGCTCTGCCGAAGACGTTCTGTAAGAACTCGACCAAGGGCAAGGCTACCTGACCTCAGGCTTGGCAATGAACGTGGTGGAACTGAGGTAGGGCTATAGCAAAATACTGCATGATGGTGGGCAGCGGCCCTCGCCCATGGGCACTGGGCGGGGATGTCCTGGGGGATCCCTCTGTGGTGCCAGACATTAACCCTTTAGGTGCCAACTTAAGGGAAGTGAGGAGGTTCTGGGCAAAAGCCAGGGCAACAAGGACCAGAGGGACTGGCAGGGAATGGCTATTTAGCAACTGCCATAAAATAGCCCAATATTTAACACCGATGCAGACTGGGTGAATTTTAGGTCTGGATATGAACCCCCCCACACACACATATCATCACCACCACCACACACACACGTTTAGAAATCTTGGGGTCACAGAGGTATCGTGTGCCCTCTCCATTCCTTAAGAAAATAAATAAATGAATGAATGAATGAATGAATAAAGGAGAATTTGGAACCCCTGACTTGGAGTGCCTGGCTCGCCTCGTGCTTACAAACAGTTTCTGGTAAATTCTGAGTTTGGGTAGAGATGTAGACAACTACGGCATGCCCCCCCGCCCCCCCCCCCCGGCCCCGGCCTTCTCCCTCCCTTGAGACAGCTGAAGGGTATCTTCTCAATCCTTGGTAAAAGTTTGTTTGGAAGCAGAGACAAAGGCCTAGCAGAGAGGGACCGAAAGGAGCAAGGACAGGGAGGCCCTATGATTTTCTCTGATGAGACCGGAGCCCTCTGGCCGACCAGAGTGCTACCCCGGCAGCTGCCCAGGAACACGACCCACAAACGGGCACGAAGGCCTCAACGTCATTGAGACAGTTGTGTCGGGCACCGGGACAGCCTCGAAGCTAAGAACAGTTTATACGCAGAGATTAATTTGTCAGTAGTATTGATTGTCGGAGGCCTGTCTCATTCCAGTTAAGATTCCACGAGGCACGGACCGCATCCACTCGTGCAGGATTTTTCCCTTCTAGAACGTCCAGGATGTTGAGGAAGCGACTCCGGGAGGCGCCCGGCCCCAGGTTCTGTCAAACTAGATACCGCGGGGCTGTTCCCCAGGGCGAGGTGCGTGCATTTTGTTTACATTTCGCAGAGGCAGCAATAAATTATTTGTTTACACACCAGGGTCTGGTGGCTTTTTTGTTTGTTTGTTTGTTTGTTTTACCTCTCTCCGCTCCCTGATGGGGGTCACCCAGCGGGGCCTGGCGCCGAGCATGGAGAGGAGCCCGTGGAACTTTCCAGATGCAGCCCCGAAATCATTATGCAGGATTATCCAAATATGAAGGCTGCTGAAAGCCCACCTTCTCTGGTTTCCCGCTTCATGGAGATGGCTCGGTGACATCAACGGTCCAGGAAGTGCCTTTGCAAGAGTGTGTGCAAAGAAAGGACAGAGCACCGGAGAGGTGTGCGGGAGGACTCACTTTCATCAGAGGATTGGCTTTCAGGCTGGTTTGGGAGCCCTGAGCATTATTGTATTACACGCGGCAGTGAAATGCGCCTTGTTCCGCTTCCTTCTTCCCCCCTCGCCTTTCTTTTCTTTGAGTGTTTTCGAAATAAAAGAGTGTTTTCTTCCAAATTGTGCTGGGAGGCAAATTCTTGAGCGGTGTAATAGAAAATGTTAGACAATATTCCTTACCGGAGCTATTGACATTTTGGATTGTTGCGACACTTTGATTTTTCTCAAAACATATGGATCAAGCCTGGCTGCATTATTGGACAGGAAGTCCTGATGAAAGGCCTTCCTTTATCTTTCTTTGTCTTCCCCCCCTCTGTTTGTTCATGGCTTTCGCTCTGAATATAATCGTGGTTTTCTTAAGCTGTCCGGGGAGTCCTTACTGCCTTGCTAAATATTTCATGGCGCACAGCACACCATACCTGCCAACTGCCTCTTATTTGTTGTCAAAAATAAAGGGTTCATCCTTGGGAGCGGGGGAAGAAAAAGAGCGCCGGTTTATTCTGTTGTTTTTATTTTAAAGTTTCTCATCTGCCCCAAACGCATGGAGACACTGGCAATCCAGGAGTGGTGCCTTTCATTTGCCGGGGACACGGCTGGCCATTTACTTATTTATTTGCGGGCTTATTTATTTATTTGCGGCGCGCTCCTTTCCACGATTCCCAGTACTGGGTTCTTTGCCGTTTCCCGTCCTATTTGTTCAAAAGGGAAAAGTTCAAAGCGGCTCCGTCAGCTAAGGGAGAAGCCTGCTGAATACTAACCCTCCAGCACCCGCCCGCGCTGACCTTGAGAGGGGAGCCCCTAAACGGTCCCATTGCCCACCCGCACGTGTGTTTGGTTAGACCAGGTCGGGAGGGGTCGCGGCTCACCTGAGGCCGGCCGAGCCCCGCCGACCTGCCCGAGCGGCGGGGGTAATGCATTTTTAAAAGGGACATTCTCCGCTCTGAATGGGCCTAATATGGTCTCTGTTTAAAAACCTGTCAGAATCCCAAGCACACACTCCATAAAATATAAATAAGTACTTACTGTTTGCAGATGTTGCTTGTTTTTCATAATGTTTGTATTTGAAGTCTCGAATCCTCACTTCCTGTCAGGTTCCCCCATGCCTCTCTCCTCCTGTTTCTGAAGGAACAAGGGAGAACTTCAGATCGCAATTTCTCAATGAAGACACTTTCTGTCAAGTCTGTCAGCGTCCGCGGTACAATTAGCATTTTCCCTCTCTCTCTCTCTCTCAACTCTCTGTTTTTCTCTCTCTCAACACAGATTTATTTCTTGCCAGTTTTACCGGGAACGTGGAGAGCTACCTCTCTTGTTGGTGCCTTTGCAAAGGGGCTCGCTCAGGAAGATGTGATATATATATATATACACACACACATACACACACACACACACACATATATATATATATATATATTTTTTTTTTTTTGTGAGGCCCTGAAAATCAAAGCTGGAAGTCAACAGGCCTGTAAGCTGCACACTTAGATTAATTGGAGAGAATTAGGGAAAAAGACCGTGGGGAACCTCCATGATCATTCCTGGGGAAATTCGGAGATGGGGCCTCATATGTCTTTGCCATGTTCGTCCCGAGAGTCCCAGTGATAAATTCAGCACAGGTGTCTTGATTCATTTATCCATGCGTTCGGCTGCGTCTGCGCCATCCCGCCCCTGAACCTGACCCCCGGGATTCCTACCAGAGTCTTCCTTCCCCGCGCTGCCCCTATCCCACCCCGGCTGCAAAGCCGCTCGGCCAAGCCTGGGGGAGAGTCCGAGGGGCCCTCCTTCTCCGCCTTTGTGCCGGTGGGACCCCTTCTCGGCCTCCTGTGTCCCTCCTGGTTTCCTGCCGGCTGCCCCCGTGCGGGTGGCGGGTGACAGGTGGAACTGGGCGCCTCTTCTTGCATGACAAAGCCGGCAGGTCATTTATTCCAGGGTCCCCGGTGGACGGTGCGTGCAGGAAGAGGACTGTGGAAGTTGCTTTTTGCTCGGGCCCGATTCGGCTGAATATTTAAATAACCCACTCTCTGGGGCTCCCACCTCGCCAACTTAGAAAACGACCTGGGAGCGCCCCCCCGCACACACACCCGGGGGTTGCAGAAATGGGCATTTAGGCATGTTTTTCTTTATTTACTTTTTTTTTTTTTTTTTTTTACTGTTTATGCAATCCTCTGGTTAAAAAGGCCAGCACAGCCCTGTTCTCCAACCCTGTTGCTCCTTTGCTTAGAAATTAGTAGTTTAAAAGGGCCCCTCTGCAGGGTCCCTGCTCTGCCTTACTTCTCAGGTCCCCAGTTCCGAAGCCAGTGGTCATCAGTGTCCCCAAGAACTGAAAGCCGGCTGCCCCAGCCCCAAATCGCTGCTAAGGATCAAAGACTCCCCTTCACCCACTTGAGCTGGAGACTGACAGATGACGGTGCCATTCACCTGCCATTTGCTTTAGTAATATTAGTATTGAGGGAAAGAAAGGAAGGAAGGAAGGAAGGAAGGAAGGAAGGAAAGGAGGGAGGGAGGAAGGAAGGAAAGGAGGGAGGGAGGGAGGAAGGAAGACGGGAGGAAAAGAAGAGACCTGTCAAGCCTTCCCCAGTCTCCCCGGGCTTTCGGCAGGGATCCGATGATAAACAGGTTCCCCGAGAAGGCTCGGTTCTGCTCTGGAATCAGGTCAGTGGGGCTCGCTTCATCTTTAAAGCACAGACACCATAAATCAAGATGAAAATCCTTCGGCCCCAAAGCCTTACCAATTGATACAATTTGAAAATGGGCAGCAGAGAGGCTGGGGAGAAGGCTGACATGATGACTTTTATAATAGCAGAACGTTTAAGGTTCTAGAAATAAAAGGAAGAGGATGAAATCAGGCCCGTTGGTCTCTGCCTGCGGGCTCTCTGAGCTCTCACTGGAGGCTCCCGCAATTATTTCTGCTCTGGCTTTCCCCTCCTTTTTTTTTTTTTTTTTCCAACAGTCTGTTTGAAATGAAGCAGAACCGGGCATGGCAAAGCTTATCAGTGTCATTAGCTGACAGGGCGCCCGGCACACCTGCTTTTACTAGCTGCCATTTCAGGCACGAATGCCACAGAGAATGTTGCTCGGGTCCTTATAATGTGTAAAGATTCATTTATTTCACCTTTTGAACCTGCCTGACCCCCTGGGCTTGTGCTGGGGAGGGGCAGGAGGACTGGAGAGGGTTTTTTTTTTTTTTTTTTCCTAGCGCTTAGAAGAAGCTGACAATTAGGGGTCTGGCCCCTGGGGCTGTTGTTAGGTTAGAAGCTTCAGAGAGAGGTGGGTGCTTAGCCAGGGAGCCGGGTAGGGCTTGGGCCACCAGACTGGGGGGCTGAGGGAATGGTGCTGGGCACCCCTTTCCCGGGCTGCTGGCTCCCAGGCTCTGCGATGGCCCACGTGCAGGGACTGCTTTGACACAGAGGGAGGGAGACCCCCTTACCTGCCGAGACCCCGCCCTGCCTCCCACCACGCCTATGACACCTAGGATGGTGGGAAAGACCTTTAAACATCATCTTGCCCTTGGAATGACCTGGCTCAGAGTACCTCATTTCATTGATGATGGTTGAGCGTTCTTGGCCATCGTGTGCACCTAGGAATTTCTGCAAAGGGAGAAATATCTACCCTTCCCACCGGTTTGCAATATAATGGAATTTTTATGACTACTAAACTTAGCCATTAATGAAGTTGATATAATATGAAGTTTTGCAGACATTTTAATGAAACTCCTATTAATTTTAATTTTATGGTTTTCTTCTCATATTTTGGAATATGCGTATATATTATATTATATATCTAATAATATATGTGTATCTCGAACATTTTAATAACCTCTGAAAAGGGAAGACCGGTAGCTGCAAACCTGATATCCTAGGTTTCTGATGACACTTTTCCCCCCATTTTCTTCTTCTTTTTTTTTTTTTTTCTTGCTTTCCTTTGGTATGGCTTTGACGTCCACATTTTCCCTTATAGAAGTTTTAGCGTGAGGTCTTAGTTTGCTAGGAATAAAAAAAGTCGTTCTTGCCGGTGGAAATTACACTCTTAGGGTTTTGATTCTGGCTCCTTCCATCTTGTATCTCCTAACTAGTCCTAGAGAGAGTCGGCTATATTCTTCAGCCTCTGCCTGGGAACCCGAGGCTCCCTACATTTCTTGATTCTTCCTTGCTCGACTGTGCACGTTTGTGGTTCCTGCCTTACTAGCCTAAGATGAGCTCTTTCCTAGGAAACCCCAGGCCCGGGGAAGATCCCCCTCGTTGGCCTGTTGAACCCAAGCTGAGTTTTCTAACCGAGGGCTTCACTGCCGTAGGCATCGGGGCTCTCTTGAACCTTGAAAGCACGTGCCCAGGAAAACATCTGTCCCCACCCGTAAAAGAGACTTCTTTGCTATCCCCCTGAGTCCATGATTTCGGGGCTTTAGCATCTTGTATGAGTGCGTGAGTTTCCATTGGTTCTGCCTGATACTCTTGGTGGCAAAGTATTCCTGGATTTGTGATGAGATTGATTTTATTTTTAAAAGCTGCAGATTTCCGAGTGGAACCATCCATCAGTTGGCCTCCGTCTGAATCCCTTTCCTGGTGGAATTTTATTCTTGCAAACATCGCACAGTTCAGAGTTCATACTCTTGAATTCTAACGATTCTTTGGGATGAAAACATCTCAGTCCGCAGTCCTGGGAAGTGAGTGTAGCATCGTAGAATCTGGGCATGTATATGGCTGCATGGTGAATTAATACTTGTCAGACCTTGTTACTCTGAAATGGCCGTGGCAAGGTAATGACCATCATTCATTTTATTTTATTACTTTTTTTATTTGATTTCATTTAGGCTTTGGCAAAGGTGAGGGGACCGACTCGTATTTCCTGTTTATGTTTGATATCCAAAGCCCCTGGGGGAGGGAAGGCGATGCTAGGGGAAATTATGCAAATTAAAGAGGAAATTTACAAAAGACACCTTGACAAACTCAGAAATGAGAACATCTAGCTTTCACTGTTTGGTCATCCCGATTCTTGGCTCCTGCACTCATGATTAGTGAAGAAGGTCTGAAGAGGGCATGGGAGCTGGTGTGGCTTGCCGAGTGAGTGGCTTTCTTGTTTGCAGGTGAAATGGTGGTTGAGGTTTAGCATCCAGAAGCAAAAAAAAAAAAAGCTAAGTTTTGTTGTAGCAGCTAACTGAGAATAGGAAGCCCACTGAACGATGAAACCTCAGGCTTTCTCAGCCAACAAATCCTCCCTAGGCCTGTTAGAGTATGTGAAATTATGAGGGGAGCCCTCAGTGAGGCATCGTGGAGGGGGGGGAGGCATCCCCTGGGAAAGAGGCCATTCCAAGTGAAGGGAAACTCAACAGCCGGGGCATTTGGTGCTGGGACAGAAGGCAGCGGGGCGTACTGGGAAGCAATAGGAGTTCAAATCCCACTTCTGACACTTCCTAGGTACGTGACTAATCTTAAAACAGGCCGTTTTCTCTCTTATTATAAATCCAGTATATTTTTTTAAATGCTCACCGTGATTAGTGTCGTCACCGTCTGTCACCATATGACAATATTAGAGTATTATTGGCTAGATTCTCTATGTTGCACTTTTCAACTCCGTGACTTATTTATTTAATTAATTTATTGTTTAAAGAATTTTATTTATTTATTTATTTATTTATTTATTTATTTATTTATTTATCAGAGAGAAAGAGCACAAGCAGAGGGAGCGGCAGGCGGAGGCAGAGGGAGAGGGAGAGGCAGGCTCCCCGCTGAGCCCAATGCAGGGCTCGATCCCAGGACCCTGGGATCATGACCTGAGCTGAAGGCAGATGCTTAACCAACTGAGCCACCCAGGCGTCCCTGACTTATTTATTTTATAACTGCAAGTTGGTACCTCTGAATCCCCTGGTTTTACCTCCCTCCCCCACCTCCGCTCTGGAAACCACCAGTTTGTTCTCTGTATTGACGAGCCTATTTGGGTTTTTCTGTTTGTTTGTTCGTTCGTTTCAGTTTTTAGATTCCACATGTAAGGGAAATCATGTGGAATTTGTCTTTCTCTGTCTGACTTATTTCACTTAGCATAATACCCTCTAGGTCCATTCGTGTTGTCACAAATGGCAAGATCTCATCCTTTTTGATGGCTGAGTAATATTCCTTTGTATAAATAAACCACATCTTCTTCATCCATTCCTCTACTGATGGACACTTAGGCTGCTTCCATGCCTTGGCTATTGTAAATAATGCTGCAATAACACCGGGATGCACATATCTTTTTGAATTAGTGTTTTCCTTTGGGTAAATACCCAGCAGTGGAATGACTGAATCATACGGTCATTCTATTTTTAATTTTTGGAGGAATCTCCATATTGTTTTCCACTGGGGCTGCACCAATTTACATTCCCACCAATGGTGTATGAGGGTTTCCTTTCCTCCACATTTCTGCCAATGCTTGTTATTTCTTGTCTGTTTGATATTAGCTATTCTCACAGTTTTTTTTTTTTATATTTTATTTATTTATTTGACAGCGAGAAAGAGATCACAAGTAGGCAGAGAGGCAGGCAGAGAGAGAGGGGGAAGCAGGCTCCCCGCTGAGTAGAGAGCCCGCTGCAGGGCTCGATCCCAGGACCCTGAGATCATGACCTGAGCGGAAGGCAGAGGCTTAACCCACTGAGCCACCCAGGTGCCCCAGTTTGTTTTTTTAATAGAAGCAAAAAGAAGAAAACAAAAGCACATCCTTAATCTCATACATTCAGACAAAACCTACTCTTCATTCTTTCAGGGCTATCTTTCCAAATTCTGTTTCACATATAGACATACACACTTGAGTTACAAAAATAAGATTGCACATGGCATCTTATAAGCCCTTCTTTTCTCTTTATGTTCAGTTCTGGACATTGTCGATATTTTATAATGGCAGCACAATGTCACATCTTACAGATACGCTTTATTTACCCAAACTTCAGTTGTTGAATGTATAGGTCGGTCCAACTAGTCACAATTACAAAATGGCTGTAACAAATACGTGCAGCTAACTGCCCACCCAGGTTCAACATGACCACATTTCCTTACAGAAAAATTCCTCGAAATCAGATTTTTGGATATATGGGTATGCGTATTTTTCCTTGAATAAACTTGAAGTTTGTGGAGATTTGTGGCTAGGTAGATCCATATATTTTCTAAAATTTGGGACTTTGGGGCCATTATTTCTTCAAATCTCTCTGCTCCTTTCTTACCCTCTTCGTCTGAGACTGCCTTGATGCATACATTAGCCTGTTTCATGGTGCCTTGTAAGTCCCTTTGAATCTTGTTTTCTTCATTGTTTTTGCTCCTCAGACTCATAATTTCAAATGACTCCTCTTCAAATTTGCTGACTGTTTCCTCTGCTTGTTCAAATCTGCTCCGAACCACTCTCGTGAATGTTCCGAGTCAGTTATTGTATTTTTCAACCTCAGAGTTTCCTCTTGGTTCTTTTCTTTTCTTTTCTTAAGATTTTATTTATTTATTTATTTATTTATTTATTTATTTATTTATTTATTTGTCAGAGAGAGAGAGCATGCACACAAGAGTGGGAATGCAGGCAATGGGAGAAGCAGGCTCCCCGCTGAGCAAGGAGCCGGATGCGGAGCTCGATCCCAGGACCCTGGGATCATGACCTGAGCCGAAGGCAGATGCTTACCTGACTGAGCCGCCCAGGCACCCCTCCTCTTGGTTCTTTTAAAATAATTTCAATCTCTTTGTTCATGTGCTAATTTTGTTCACATGTTTTTTTTTTCTGATTTCTTTTAGTTCTTTGTGTTTTCTTTTAGCTATTAGAGTGTATTTAAGATGGGATTTTTTTTTTTTTAACATCAGATGGGTAATGTGCCAAGGTCATAAGGTTTAAGGGAGACGCACCAGGCGATGGCATGCACACCCAGTCATCATGCTTATGAACTACAGAAGGATGTTAAGACAGCTCTTTTAAAGATTTTGCCTAGTAAGTCTGATACCTGTGTGTTTTCAGGGACTGCGTCTGGAGATTTATTTTGTTCCCTTGCGTGGGCCACGTTTTCCTTTTTCTTTGTATGCCTTGTGATCTGTTGTTTAAAATTGGGTATTCAAAAAGTCAGCCACCTCTCCCAGTCTTTGCAGACTGCAGGCAAGACCTTCACCAATTAGCAGGGCAAGTTCTGAGCCTCGCTCAGAGGATCAGCCTCGCATAGAAAGTTTGAGGTCTTCTTGGGTCTTTTCTGGACATACGTCTTCCCTCGGCCTGTATATTGCGCCCTGTGACCGCTTTTCAATGTCGTCACTTTCCTGAGTCTAACCCCTGTTTCTTCTCGGGCCTTCCCTGCTTTATTATGCTCCCCAATCAGTAATCACTTGCCTCAGGAGTCTGCAGGGGTGCAGTCCCCTCGAATGTTCTCGAGTCACACCCACTGCTTCCTGCCCGAGCTCCAGGTCAGATGCCACAGAGGCCGGTCCCTCAGGCAGCTGCCACACAGGTTGGAACATCGCGAAGTATGTCCGCCCTGCTCTCTCTGATTTCAGGAAGAGAACTGGGGCTTGGGGTCCTTCTTCCCCCAAACTGTGCCATGCCATGCCAGGGAGGGGCAAAAGGGAGGGGCAGTAAAAAAAAACCCCATATTTCCCACCAACGGAATGTGACTTTTTGTTGGTTGGGTCTTTGCTTGGTTGCTGTAGATCTCTGACTGATTTCCAAAACTCCTATCGCGTCATTTTGGCATGTCCGGGAGTGATTATTTAAGAGTTTGCCAGGAAGGTCCTGCAATTCTTAAGAAAATCTAGGCAGTTCCAAGCTGCTGCAGCAACTTATCGCTGAGAGCTCCGGTCGGGGAACCCTTGATCCCAAGATCACGCCCATCTCTACATTTGGTGTGGTCCCTTACTTCTCCTCAAGGGGTCTACAGCGGACAGAAGAGACCAAGGCCACAAATAGAGACAGGTGTGTGGTAGGTGAGTCACCTAGCAAAGAGGTGAGGGGACAGATGATGGAGCTGGTGCCGGTTAACAATTTGGAATCTGCCTTTGGGCGCAAAGCAGAGCCTTTGCCTCTTGAGCCTATGACTGGCCTTCGGTGTCCTTCCCTCCCAGTGACTGTCATTTAGGCGAGAGCTTTACATAATGGAAGTTATCAGCATTCGTGGAGTAACTACTATGTTCCAGGCACCAATAAGTATTTCCTTGGCCAATAATGGCACGAGCCATAAGAGGATAAGACTTAAGCACTTCTTATGCAAGAAGATGGCTATTATAAAACACAAAAAGAGACAAAACAGAAAACACCCAGTGCTGGCAAGGATGTGGAGAGATTGGAGTTCTTGTGCATTGCTGGTGGGAATAGAAAACGGTGCAGCTGCTGCGGAAAACAGTGTGGCATGCCTCAAAAAAATTAAACATAGAGTTACCGTATGATCCAGTAATTCCATTCAGGTTGTACATCCCAAAGAATTGAAAGCGGGGACTGGAACATATCTTCATACACCTCCTGTTCATAGCAGCATTATGCACAAGAGCAAAAGGTGGAAGCAACCCAAATATCCGTCAGTGAATGAGTAGACTAGACCAACACAATGTGATACACACAGAGGAATAGTCTTCAGCCTTGAAAAAGGCAGGAAGTTTGGATATGTGCTACAACCTTGAAAACAGTATGCCGAGTGAAATAAGCTAGGCGCCGAGGACAAATATATCATTCTATACGAGGCACTCAGAAGACTCGACTTCATAGAGAAAGAAAGTAGAATGGTGGTCGCCAGGGGCTGGGGGGAGGGAGTGGGGATTTACTGTCTGACGGGGACAGAGTTTCTGTTTGGCAAGACGAGAGGTTTATGGAGAAGGAGGGTGGTGACAATCGCACAATGTGAATACACTGGGTGCTTTTGAATTGTGCCCTCAAAGGAGGTTAAAATGGCAAATTTTACATTATGTCTATTTTACCATGAATAAAAAAATATTTATTTTTTGGAGCTCAGGAGCAGGCTCTGGAAAAAGGGAAGCAGGCTAAAAGTTTCACCTCGCAAAGACGCAGGTGCACCCCCCCCCCTTGTCTCTGCTCTTTCTCTTCTCCAATGACTTCTTCAACGCCCACTCACCGATCATGTGGCGGGGGGTAAATCACACTCACCCTGCTGTGTGCTGGAGGCTTGAGAGCGTCTCAGGGGGCTCGAATTTTAGCTGTGTGTGGGGGTGGGGAGTGGGGCAGGATTGGGGGCGGTGAAGACCTGGGTACCACCGGTGTGTCACAAGGCTGAGCGTCACCAGGCTGCAGAAGGTGGAAATGGGCTCCAGAGATGCAGGGGGGTGGGGACTTGCTTCTGCTGGGGTTTGCTTTATGGAAAGGAGCAGTAGGAGGCTGACAAGGGGAGTTGGAGAGGGGATTCCTGGAGGAAGATACAGTGTTAGCAGGGTAACAATAATGAGAATACCAATACCACTTTCTCCATGTCGGGTCCCGTTCTAAGTACTTAACATGTGTTATTTCATTTTATCCTCAGCGAGGCAGATACTTTTAGTAACCCCATTTAACAGATGAGGAAAGAGAAGCCCAGAGAGGTTAAGAAACCTGTCAAAGGTCACACAGCTATTTTTAACAAACACGCAGCCTGCAGGGAGTGGGTGTGACCATCCACGTTTCGGGATCTTTAGGTCCTAGAAGTTAGCAGGAACATAGGGTGGTGAAAGGGAAATGGTAGACACGAGATAGGAGAGGGTATCAGGATCTTCAATACAGAACGATAGTATGGGCACTGTTTCAGTAATTGAATAAATCAATTTACAATCTCTTTTTTTTCTAAAAGGAATTTGAGAGAGGGTAGCGAGTGGGAGTGTTCATGGGGCAGATGAGGGGACCGGAGGCCAGTGGTGGGGTGGAGCAGGTCAGGGGTGGTGGTGCTCAGGATCGTCAAATATGAATATTAATACCATGCTGGCCAACGTCCACGATGGCCCCCAGTGATCCCTGCCTCCTGGCAATAACGCCCTTGAGTAGTTCCCTTGTATATGGAATAGAAATGACTCTTGTCACCAACAGGATACCGTGCAGACGATGGCATGCCCCTTCCAAGTTCAGGGCATTCAATACATTGTGGCTTTCACTTTACTTTCACTGGGGTCACCTGCTGGGGAGACAGTGGCTGCCATCTTGTGAGGAAGCTCAAGCAGCTCGATGGGGGAACTGGGGCCTTCTGTCCACAGCCGCATCCATGCGCCACCTCGGAAATGGTCCTTCCAAGCCCAGTCAAGCCTTCTGATGACCACAGTTCCTGGCTGACATCCTGACTGCAACCGGATGAGGAACCTCTGCACCAGACCCACTCTCAATCCCGGCTCTCAGATCCCTGACCTAGAGAAACAGCGCGAGATAATACATGTTTCTTGTGTATTTAAGCCGCGACATTCGGGGCTTAAAAATTGGCCTGAGGTTAATGATATATATACAGTAGATAGCAAATGTAATTGCCAAAGTGACTCCTTCTCTGGCCCCTGCTAGGCTATAATGTTCTCTTCAGCAGGGAAGCATGTAATGGTAGCTGAACTTTTAGCTTAAGGAATGTTTCATTCCGGCAAGGCAGAGAGGAAGCTGGCGGAATAATTCTTACATGCTGATGCCGTTACCGTAGATCTTCCCACGTTTGATCCTACTTGGTTGCTTGCTGCCCCTTACCCCCCATGGATGTGGCTGTGCCCTCTGGGTGAGGGGAACCACCAGGGACCCCACCAGGGACCCCACCAAGGGTCACATGAAGGTGTCAGCAGTGGCCTAGGATCTCCATGGGGAGTAAGAGCCGAGTCTCCTTGTCCCTATTGCCCTAGTCTGTGCAATGTCTTGGATACATGACCCTGTACTCAGCCAGGCCCTGGCGATGGGCGATAAGGTTGTTTCCAGTTATTTTGCTGCTGTAAGTAATGGTGCATTGGAGATAAACTGGAAAATGTCTGGCATACCCATAGGTTAACTTCCTGATAGTGGGTACATACATCGAATGCTCCGGTTCTTGATTTTCTAAGTCTGGGACATACCCCTATGGCAGGAGACCCAGGAATGGTAAAGGGAGGGTGAGCAGTGGATACGTATCATGGATACAATCATGGCCTGAGGCGGGATGATGTAGGAGAAGCTTTCTGGAGTCCCTTTCCTATAGCCAGCTCCCCAAATTGGGTCATATTTTGAGTAAACAAAGGCTGTTGGGAGGGGGGATGTGGCCGGAGGGATCCATGCTACTCTGGTGAGTGTGTTGGTCACATGCAATTGCTCTTGGGATGTGTGTGTGTGTGTGTGTGTGTGTGTGTGTGTGTGTGTGTGTGCGTGCGCGCGCACATGGGCACGCCTGTGTGTACACATACTCACGCGTGTGTGTGTGTCCTTTCGGTGCTTTGTGGCAGTTTTGAACCTTCCTAGCCTGGTTCCGGGCCTTCCCCCTGCAGTACCGCTGACTGCCTGGTGGTGTCACCAGAGTGCACCTCCCCCCAGCGGGAAGGCCGGCAGAGGACGCAGAGGAAGGAGGCCTGGAGTCAGGCAAGCTGGCTTCGGGGGGCTGGAGGTGAGCACCTGAAGGGCAGCTAGTGCAGGCCTGGGGGGGCCTGGCTTTGCTATCACCCGGAAAGGGATGTGGGATGAGCACCCTGTGGCCTCGGAGGGTACAGGAAGAAATTCGGGCTCAAGGTCATGGGCTGTTACCTCTTCTCCATTGGATGGGACTTGGAGAAGGCACTGGTCAGGAACGAAAGCGGGGGACAAAGGGGCTGCAGGTCACAACATTTCCGACACTGAGGCCGAACCGCCTGACTTTTGGGGGTGTTGCATTTTCTCTATTCCTCTCCCTCCCCCCGCCCATTTGTGTCACTGCAGCCGGCTTTCCAAATGTGCCTTCAACCCCCAGCTCTCCGCCTCCCCGTCTGATTCGGGCTGCTGGTGGGCACGCTGCTCCAGGAATGGGAACCAGACTCGGGCAACCACCGTGCCCGATGCCGTTTGCACAGCCGGGAGCCTCTAATGCACACAGCGTGGTCCCCAGGCGCCCCAGACGGGTGTGGTTAGCCCAGCCAGCCACAGGGGCACGTCGGGGGGATTGTCGCCCCTCCCTAACCAGCAATTACGCCTGGGCTGTGACAGCAACATGGGACCGGTGGGTCGCGGGTGGGATGGGGTTTTCTTCCTGGGCGGTGTGTGGGCCTGGGGCTCTCGGGGAATCTGGCATGAGGCGCTGGGCGTGCAGCCATGGGAAAGGGCTTGGGGCAGGCGGCACGGCTGTTTCCCTGAGGCCACCTTCCCGAAAGCATCCTAGACAGGCCGTCCTGTCCCTGGCTCAGGTCTCCTGTGGCTGCCTAAGGGACCCACTCCCTCCTGCAGACCTGCAGGTGAGCCGGGCGCGGGCCCCAGAGCAGGGAGCAGGGGTCCTCTGTGGCGCGGGGGTGGGGGGGTAGGGGGGAAGGGGAAGGGCCCACCCCTCGCCTCTGCACCGCCTCTGAGCTCCCTCTGAGGCTTTCGTTGGGCTCCTGGGGGAAACGGTGTTGTGAGGGAGCCGTGAGGGTGTTTCCAAAACAGAGTGACAAGGAGGGGGGAGAAAATGAGAGGAGGAGGGATGGATAACAAAAGGAAGGAGGGGGGAGCTCAGGCAATGCGGGCCTAGTGGGAGAAGTATACTTTCATGCAAGACGACCTTCTGTATTATATATATATGTGAAAACTCTTTTTTTTTGCAAGGTGCCAGGGTTTGGGCCCCGAAGCTGCTCCTCCCGTGGGCTCAGATCCATCTTTGGCTGAAAGTGGCTCTTCAGGCCCACGCGGGGGAGGGAAGGGATTCTGAGAAGCTGGAGCCCTGTGGCCACAGCTCAGGGGTTGGTGGGAAGCCTGGTCTGCGTCCAGAGGGACCCACCAGGGGAAGAAGGAGAAGAAAGCTGGGGGGAGTCCCCTTACCTTGGGGTCTCTGCGACTATTGTGGGGCCATAGACATTTACAGCAATGACTTCTAAGGGGACCCCTGTCCAGGGTTGTTTCAGTTTGTCTGTCCTGCGTGCCCCCCTTCCCCACCCCCTGCAGCCCCCAGCCATGGGAGATGGACGAGCTGGCAGGCCGCCAGAGAGTCCCTTTTGTGCTCTTTGCCTGGAAAGATCCCTTGTGCAGCTCAGAGAAGGGGATTTGTTCCTTTAATTGATAATGAATATCAGAAAGGTCATATTTACATTATGAGCTGGGTGGGAATTGTGTGTGTGCCAACAGTGAAAAAAAAACTCACAAAAATAAATGACATCCCGCTCTCTGTGTTGGTGGTGGTGCGGAGGGGGGCGGTGGGTGTGCTCAGAAGGTGGGTGGAGGGGATCCAGGGAGGCTGAGAAAGGAGGAGGGGCAGAAATGGAGAGTGTTGAGAAGGGGGAGGAGAGGAGAAAATGGGGCGGAGGGAGGGAGGGAAGGAGGACACACGGAGGGGAAGGGGGTGCGGAGAGGGAGGCAGGGATGGAGGCCAGAGGTGGAGGCCCAATGCAAGCCGGTACACAGCCTCCAGCAACACCGTGACTGCTGTACTGGTCAGGCGCTGGGAATGCGAGAGCCACTCCCACTCGCAGGACCAAACCGGCATCCTCCTGGGGGCATTTCTTAAATACCACGTGTGGCCAGAGTGAAGTGCGACTCTGATCGCATCACTGCTGGCTTCCAAGCTGCCACAGGGCTCCCCCACTGACCACAGGAGTAGCTCTTCCACGTGGCCCCCCAGGCCCTGAGCCATGCGCCCTGCCAACCCTCGGCCTTTGCACACCCTTTCCCCTGGCAAGCCCCACCTCTCGCCCCCAGCCCTCACCTGATTCCTAAAAAACGCCCTCTCTGTCCAGACACCCCCGGCCTGCCCCGCTGGGACTTCCCATGATTGCCTGCTGCATTGCTCCTGGCGGGGCTGTGTGCTCTCCCTGGCGGAGGACAGCTGCCCTGGTCACCGCTGCCTGTGTGGACAGAGTCACGTCTGTATGCACGATGTGGGCCAGCTAGCCGGGGCATATTTGCTGAATTGTTTGGCACCGTTTAGCCTCTTCTAGTAGAGTCCCCAGAAAAGGGTCTTCTTCCGAATTCTTACATGTGGGAGCTTTGGGATCTCTTGGGGCAAAAGCCTACCTCCAGTTTCTGTCGGAGGCTCAGTGGGGGAGGGGATAAGCCTGTTGAGCCTCAGTTTCCCACTAGCTGAATTCCGATGGGAAGAGCATCCCCAGGAGAAGCCCCTTGTGTCTCAGGGTGCTGGCAGCAAGCACCTGGGGAGAGCTGGGAGAGCTGGGAGAGCCCCCCGCTTTTCTCCTCCTGGCATTGCTTATGACACTGGATAGGATGGAAGGACGGAAAGCTGCCCCAGGGATAAGCCTCTTGGTGGAGCCAGCACAGAAAGCCCCCCCACCCCCAGGCCTGTACCTGCGCCGCCCCGCCCCCCGGGCTCGGAAAGCTTCATTTCCAAACACTCGGATGCTTCCTGAGGTCACTGACAAGGAAAGGTTAGAGTCAGCGATCTGGGGACATAGCTTGCAACTGGTCCCCTGACCGGGGAGTCCAGCACGGCACCAGTGGGGGTGTGATGAATAGCAGGGGAAACCCAGTTTCCATCCACACGAGAAGGTGGGAGATTATCGGTGCAGGAAGAGAGCCGTGTGTGCGCGTGCGCACGTGCATACGCGCGCGTGCACACACACCTCTGTGTTTGAGAGTGAAAGGGCATTTTTCCAGACAGAAGAGGGGAGTTATTTTTGTTTTTTTTATAATGTTCTCGTTTTTTTTTCTTTGAGAATGTAAAATCCAAAAGCTATTCTTGTGTGTATTCTTTTCCATAAATGGTGTCACGCTGTGGTCATTTGCTCCTGTCGAAAGGAATTTAGGGGCGGAAGAGAGGGGGGACCTTACCAGCACTCTGGGCATGCCCGGGGAGTGGGCCCTTTGGTGGCGTGGATGTGCTCCCCCTGCGGCAGGACCTCATGGGGGCGAAAGGCCCAGCAAGGCACACGCTGGTGACAGAGAGCGGGGTGAGAGAGGTTTGAGCATCGCGTGAGTGACCGTGTTTCGTTTTCTCATCAGAAGACAGGAAAGGAAGAGCGTTTACATGTGCTCCTGTGAGCCATTCCCCGTGCCTGTAATAACTCATAAAGTATAAAGGAGATAGAGCAGAACGACTCCTTATTATATTTTATAATAATATTCTAACATGATAAAAACGCGTGTGTAGCTGTATATTTTTTAAATAATTTTTTAATTGTGAAAGTGACATATGACAATAGAAAAGTAGGAGGTACCGAAAAACATGCAGCTGACCAAAAACATGTTCCTATTTAATAGAAAATTGTAGTCGTATATTTTATCCAAATATGATAGTAATCTATTAAAAACATCTGCTTACTGTTACATGTAATGTTCTAATTAATGGTATAATTAACTGCTAATAACCACTCTCATTAATTGACCTCTGCTAGGGTCAAGGCTTGGCTTGTTGGGTTTGATTTAATCCTTACAGCAGCCTTTGGCGTAGCTGTTTACTGTTCCCATTTTCCATGCAGGAAAACTGAGGCTTCTAGAAATGAAGTGACCAGAACCGGGACTGGAACGTAGCACCAACCTTTGGTGCTCAAGTCCCCAGTCTCAAGCCTCGTGCTTATTATGTGTCCAGGGGACTCAGGGTGTAAACAGCAGGCGCAGCGCACGGTGCTGGAATTCCCTAGGGGTGGGTGCTTGAGACGGCCTGGGCCCCTGGGGAAAGCCTAGGGGTGCCTAATCAGGAAGCCCGATTCCACATGAGATGCCCCACAATTAGTCCGTTCCTGCTTTTTGATTTAATTCTTCCCCTAATGTGTGTTCATCATGTAACTCAGGAAAGATTGGTATTCAGGGAAGAGGCATCACGGGTGGTAATTAAACTGTCTCCACTGACGCGCTCCGTCTCCGAGAACAGACCTGTTTGATTCTGCAAAGGAAATCATTGGTATTTTAACAGGAGGCAGGAAACTTTTGATTAGTGGGTGACAGATAAACAGATCGATGCCTTTTCTGGCGACATTTTCAGCTTCATTATTGTCACTGGAGAAGAGGATGGGGAGGGGGCCGACGCAGAGGAAGATGAGAGGAGATGGTGGGGAGTCCTGGGGGCAGGGAGAGGGGGGGCTTGGATCAGTGAGATGCTGGGGAAGGGGCAGCGCTAGGGGCCCAGGAGGGTGCGGCTGCCCCTGGTGGCTGGGAGCTTTGTCCCTGTGTGGGGACAGCAGGAGAACCCCCCCCCCCACCTTCCCCAGCAGGGACATGGCATCGGGCCCCTGATGAGATTCTCCTGGCAGCCGGCCTTCCTCCCAGCCCCGCAGCCCCTGCGCGTTATTGCTGCTCTCTCAAGGTCAGGGGGAGTTAAGACCAGAGATTATACTGTGTCAGTTGTGCCTTTTTGAAATATGACTCAGTGTAAGCTCTTTCCACGCCAGAGGAGAGATGCCAAAATCGCACTTCAATCTCAAGCGCGCACCGGGCTTACTGGGATTTTAGTAGGGCTCTGGTGAGATAAGTCTGTTTCTTCTCTCAGGGTGCCCTTTTACAAACTTTGGTTAAGTGAGGCCACAACTTAGCAAGGGCAGGTTTCCAGACGGCACGGATCCTGTGCCCAGCAGACAAAGCAGGGCCACCCAGAGCCACTGGTCCCGGGGGGGGTGGGGGGTGTCAGTGCAGGAGGGAAAAGGGGGTTCCCTGGCAGCCGCCTTTGCTTCTCCACCCACGTACCTCCCAGCCAGAATTTTACTCCTGGGCTCCAATCACAGCTCATCTTTCGGAGCCTCAGGCTCCTCGTCTGTAAAATGGAGACAGCATGTCCTCGCAAAGTTATCCGGAGACTTAGGGATGATGTAGGAAAAGCACCTGGCCCTTTGTAGGTGCTCAGGACGCGGGAAATCCATTCTGTTTTCCCTGCTTTGGGCTCTTGTGTTTTAAGCTACCTGGTAGAGGGTAGAGGAAGAGTAAAGGCAGTCAGAAAATTCCATGATGTTATCTGGGACATACACAGCTGTGAACTGGCCACCCTCTTCTTTCTCGAGCTCATCAGAGACAGCCACCGGTGACAGGATGGCCCCCGATGATGCTGGATCTTTGTGGGTCACTCCCTAAATGTGAGATAAGCCTGCTGTGGGGCTGCCAAGATCCCAGTTTCCTTCTTCAGCCTGGTGGTTCCTTGAGTTTTCCCCACACCATCTCCTCTTGCCTTTCTTCCTCCTCCTTATCATTCCCCCCCCCCCCGATTTCCCCCCACCTGGGGTCCCACTCTGCCCCTGGGATTCTGTGGGGGCATCGTGGTCTCTCACACGGGCTGTGGTGCTGACAGCTCTCCCGTGAGTCCTGGCTCTGGGAGCCATGAGCGTGGGCAAGTCCTTTGGCTGAGCCTCAGTTTCCTCATCTACAAAGTCCATGGCCTTGTGTGGCTGTGATGAGGTGAGAAGCAATCACGGATGGAAAACCCTTAGCCCGCGGCTTGGCCCAAGGTAGAGGACCCCATGCATGTAGTTCCAGCAGTCGCTGTTCCTACTGACCCTCTTCCCTACTGAGTCGGCACTTGGAGGGACGCTTTCTAACCGCCTAATAAAGCATAAGTAGATTCAGAGTACACTGGAAGTCTCAGGGAAACAACCCTTCCGGAGCCTGAGCATTGGGGACACTTGCAACGCCTATTTGGTGTTTTCTTTGTTGTCTTTCACATCTTTTCTTCCTCTCCGCCCCCCATTTCCTGTAAGACCTCTAGTTTTACTTCTGGTGACTGACCTCTCCCCCACTACTGGGCATGCTCTTGGCAGAACTGTCAATCAAGGTGCTTGGCCAATGGGTGGGGCAGTAACTCAAGTGCAGCCAATGAGCTTCTCCTGTTGTTTGATACCGCCCCTCCTTCCTGGCCAATGGGTGGGCACGGGGCCAGAGCTTAGCCATTAATATTTGCTCCCTCCTGATGAAAAATGGCTCGTGCTGGATTCCAATCTCAGGAGAATTTGTACAGACTCCTGTCCCAGCAAGATCCCTGTCCTCTGCCCTTTTGAGCCTAGTGCTTTGTCTTTTTCTTTGATTCTGAGAGCTACCCCATACCTCTCCTGACAGTTCTCTATGCTTCCGCCAGCCAGGGTTGGTCTCTGTTGCTTGCCCCATCAGGGCCCAAGCTCTCTCGGGTATTAAAGGAGCCGAATGGAACCAAGAGCGAACGTCTTCCAGTTATCCATGACGAAGGAGGGAGGGCAGGCCCCCAGCCCCCGTCTCCTCCCTCCTGCAGAGCCGGGCCGATCCAGCATGCGCAGGGGTCAGTAAACGCTGTATGAGCAACATCAGCCTCACGTCCCTGACCCCGGGGACGCTCTTCTAAGAGGGGTCCCTGGCTTTGCCCTCTTAATGAATCCCCTCATTCTCTGAGGCCCAATCCATTGCTCAAACTCTGGTGCTCAACTCCATCTCGGCTGTCTTCCCCCCTTTGCTTGCACCCCCACCCTCTCTCTGTCTCAGTAGCTGTTTCTCAAGATGCGATGAATTTAGCCGTCAGGTCCTCCTTGCAGGAGCTACCCCTGATTGGGGGCAGGGGGATGGGGACATCATGGCCACGGGGACTCATCTGATTCTCCTCCCCGACAAACCATCAGGGGCAAGCAAAGAGCGTGGGGAGGCAGGCGTAGAACCCTTCCTCCTCCCAGTCTCCACAGGGACTCAGCCCCTCAGCCTTCAACTCAGCCCCTCAACTCCTCTTCCCTTGCAGGGTTGAAGGCTCCAGATCCTCACAGGGCCCAGGCCTGCCCCGGGTCATCCACTCTAGTTCTGACCCTGGCCCAGAGTGGGCACACAGCCGTGAGATCAGGCAGGCCCGCCGGATGTATGTGCGGCCCGCCTCACCCCCATCAATGCCATGTTCTTCTCAGATGGAGGCTCCCTGGTTTAGTGCATGGATTTCTGCACCGGGAAGTGCCCAGAGCCTCCAGACTGCAATGCTGAAAATCCCATTGTCTCTTCTGGCCGAGCCCGGCCAGTGGTATTTCTCCCTGTGTCTTTGGGGAGCACTCTGCCATTTCTAAAATATAGCTCTGGCTAATGCTAAGGCTCCCCATGACAGAGAAGGAGAAGGTATGATTCTCGTCTCCAGCATGTGCAACAAGCTGGCTCCTAAATGCCTCTAACCCATTTAGAATTTCTAATTTCTGTTTCTTCCCTCTGCTTGCTTTCTTTCTTTCTGAGAGCGAGAAACTAGGGCAAGGGGTAGAGGGAGAGGGAGAGAAAGTATCTTTAGCAGGCCTCATGTCCAGCGTAGACCCCAACGTGGGACTCAATCTCACATCTCTGAGATCATGCTTCAGGCACAGCTATATCCAGGAGCTTAAACAATGTCAGAACTCTCTCTCTCTCTCTCTCTCTCTCTTTCTCTCAGCCTCTCTCAGCTCTGCTCTCTTTTCTTTGGCTTCATTCTCATGGCAGCAGGATGGTGGCCAGCTGCCCCCCAGGCTGACCTCTGTACCTCAAAAATAAGTTCGGTGAAAGGAATGTCTCTTCCCTGATTATGTTAGGGATAATCCTGGAATTGACTTTTTTTCCTCTGGTTTGCCTACATCGGGACATGTGCCCATCCCTGAACCAACTATATAGTATCTAGAAAGATGGGATGCTCAGACTGGTCAGACTGAGGTCACATGACTGATTAGAGTTAGCCCCATGGACAGAATATGTGATGCAAGGCTCCTGAAAGCAAGACCAGATGCTTTTTCCAGAAGAATGGGATGGGCGCTGAGCAGGCAGCTGCTCTATGCCTCACCGCCAAAGCCCAGCTATGGGACAGAGGAGGCTCCTGGCTCTTTCAGATATAATTTGAGCAAGAGCCTCATTCAGGTTAACCTCATTCGGCTCTGGAGGGGACAGGAAGAGCCCCAGCGACCGGGACCAGTGGCTGTGGCTGTGTTCTTTTCCCTTTCCCACCTGACCAAACCTTGCAAGCAGCTAATACAGGGCCTGGAAGAGAACCAGGATGGAGATGTAGGATTTGGGGGGGCACAAAAGAGGGGGAGACCTTCTCCAGCTCCCTGAGCAAGGGGTCCCTGGGGCTAGGCACCCAACTGGTACACACGACATGACAATCTCAGCTCCCTGGCCAAGAGGTGTGGCACTTTCCCTAGAGTCCATGGGAATGACCTCTGGTCAAAGAGCACTCAGGGGGTGCTTGGTGGGGGGTCGAGAGCCCCCGAGATCTGGTGGGAAGAGTCAAGCGTTTAGCATCTGGTTACAGCCACGGGCTTTGATTTCAGACCAGTCCTGGGTTCAGACCTCGCTCTGCCACTTCCGTGGGCAAGTGTTATACCTTCTCTGGGCCTCGGCATTCCCCTGTGAAATGGGTATGATGGTCATAATAACAACGGGCAACACTTAAAGACCATGTGATGTGCCCATTACTATGGACTGAATTGTGCTCCCTTACTCCCGATGTAGACGCTGAAACTCTAATCCCTAGTATGACCATGTTTCCAGATAGGGCCTATGACAAGGTGACACGAATTCGATGAGGTCAGAAGGGAGGGCCCCGAACTCAATAGCGCTGGTCTCTTAGAAGAAGAGGAAGAGACACGGAAGCTCTCTCTGCCGCTGAGCACAGGGGGAAGGACACAGGGGGAGATGCTTGTCTACAAGCCAGGAAGAAAGGCTTCCCCGGGAACCAAATCAGCCGGCACCTTGATTTTGGACTTCTAGCCTCCAGACTACAAGGGGTCTGTGTATGAATTACCGTGGCAGCCTGACCAAACTAATACACTTGACTTTGTTTTATTTTTTTAAAATTTGTATTTATTTTTAATTTTGCCTTATAACTTATGTCTTTTTTCTTTTTAAAATTTTTATTTCTTTAAATCCAATTAATTAATTAAATTTAAATTCAATTAATCAACTAATTAATTTTACTTAAATTCAATTAATTAGTTTCCGAGGTAGAGTTCAGCGATTCATCAGTTGCCTGGAACACCCAGTGCTCATTCCATCAGGCGCCCTCCTTAATGCCGGTCACCCAGGGACCCCCTCCCCTCCAGCCACCCTTGCCTTTGTTTTAAATACTCTTTATATATATAGGACCTTATTGGGAACTTCATGACAGATATATGATGCAAGGGGCCGCTACTGGTGCTTTACAGATCAGTTGCAGGCATTTGAGGCCCAGAGAGATCAATCACTTGCCCAAGGTCACACAGCTAGTTAAGTGATCGAGCAGGGATCTGAAATCAAAGAGCCTGCTTCCAGAATCCAAGCTTTAACCGCTCAGCTGTACCGACTTGACTGGCTCGGTGGGCAGAACGTGGCTTGCTCTGGTGCCCGGCATATGGGAAATGACTGAAATCCCTCCATTTCGCTGCTGACCTGTGACCTCCCCGGGCAGCGTTGGCCATCGGGCCTCATGCCCACATGAACGAGCTCAGCCACATTGCAGGGTTCCCATGGCAGGCTTGGCCGAGAGGGCAGCAGGCAGCCCCGCGGCCGCCCCAGCCCCTGGCAGCACACATCAAAGCCCGGCTGGGGGAGGCTCCTGTTTGCCCATTTCACCCATCGCCAAGCAACACAGTGCGGGGCGGGGAGGCTGAGTAAGCAAATGGGAAATGAAAATAGCTTTGGAAACAAAGAGCCAACTTGGGAGAGCTGTTTGTCTAGGGGGCCCTGTGATTTTTAGGTACCTGGCAGGGTGGGGGTCGCTGGCAGTGGGAAGTTATCATCGGGCAGTTTTGGGGGGTCAGAGGCTGCTGTCGGCCCCACCCGCTTGCAGGAGCTTCGACCCCAAAGTGTCTCCATTTTTAGGGTGACTCTGTCGGTGGCGATGAGGCAGCGGAGGCTGGAAGTGGTGGGGTTAGTGACATCGGGGACAAAAGCAGAGTCCACGGAGCCAATCTCCAAAGCACTCACGGCCTAGTGGCTCCAAAGGGACAGCCCGTTTCTGAGACCCTCTGCCCTCCCTGGGGAGGCCCCAGGCCGGAGAGAGAGAGAGAGCCCTCCCAGGCTCCCACCCTGCTTTCCCAAGGTGACCCTGGCCTCCACTGGACACTCTGTCTCATTCTACCTGTGATGGAGGGTGGTTATTAACAAAAATGGGACTCACCGCTGATTACCTTCCCCACCCCATTAATTTTCATTTCCCCTGCATCCCTCAAGGCGGGCCGCGGCTGAGGCAGTGGGACCGGAGTGTGTGTTACCCGGAAACGCACCGGGTGCTTGCTCCTGATTTCAGACTTAGCATGTCCTGCTCTCCACCGCACCCCCCCCCCCACCCAGGGGGCTTGCCGCTCAGGGTTCTGGCTGCACGTCCACGCTCACTTATCAGTTAATTCGTCCTTTTCCCCCATATAACCCAGAGTCCTTTGCTCCAGCCCCTATGCCCAGAATGCTGAGAAGGCCCCAGTAGGCTTGGGGATCCATCTCACACCGGCCAACAGCTGCTGCCAGCCGAAAGAAAGCTCCGCCGGGAGAAACCACGGTGGCCCCCAGTCCGACCAGTGGCCAGCTTCTCCTTCGGGCAATCTGCGAAGCGCAGGCCATCAAAGGGGCGTCCCCTAGTACATTTCGTGATGAGTTGCCCATGTAAGGAGTTCCTGGTACTCACACAGCATCAGAAGGCCCTGGGAAGCTCTTGCTAACTACAGATGCCTGGGCCCTGTCTCCAGAGACTTAAGTTTCAATTATTCAGGAGTGTGGCCCAGATAATTCTAATATACACCAGGGTTGAGAACTACTGATCCATGGCCTCCTCCCCTTTACACGGGTGAATGCATGACTTATGGACCTCTCCCGATCTCCCCACTAATCTGTATCTTAATACTACATCTGGTCAACACAAAGGAATGAATCCCTAATGGTGAAATATAGGGAAAGCAGAAGTGGTGTTTGGGGCAGGATGGTGATGGTGTGCTTACTTGAGAGGTACAAATTCTTCTGCAACTCCTAAGGCAAGCCCTCATTACTATAATCTACACTGCCCTCGGGGTCTTTAGAGGGAGTGCTCTGCTAGGGATTAAACTTGTGCTTTCCTTTTCTTCGGTAGGGAGAGTTCCCAGGTACAGGGACAGAGAGTGTCCTCAGATTCAGCTAGGATAGCCTCCCTGGAGAGGTAGGGGATGGACGGCCCGGAGAAGAGGAGAAACCGGCCAGAGTTGGGTGTTCACTCTGGGGCCAGGGGTGGTGGTCCGGAATCTATGGGTGTCAGAGAAGGGAAATGGCCCAGCCCGGAGCTCCTGGGCGACATTCCAGCTGTGGACAAGCCAGGGGCGCAGAGCATGGGCACAGGGGGCGCCTTTGAGGTTGCATGGCCCCACTGGAGCCCGGGCATCACGCGATGCGTGCGAGCTGTGGGGCGTACGTCTCACACAGAAGGGCCGCTGGTCCGGCTTTGAGCCCTTTGTTTTTATTTTTGAGGCCTCCTCCTCGGTACATGGTGGCCACGGAGTTGGCCCCTCTTTCCGGAGCTCGCTGAGGCTACTTGCGCTCTCTCTGTGATCGGTGTGATTGGCCACACGTCGTCCCCTGGGCTGGGAAGGGTCAGCAGTGCACAGCGTGGAAGGCTGTGCACGCCCGGATTTCCGAGGCGGTGCTCTGGAAGATGGGGCTCGGGAAGATGTACTTGCTTCCTTCTCCTTGCGGTCAGGTGGGTTCTGGGGGCTCTCCAGAGGCACTCTTATGACTCTGAGCCCAGTTCCCCTCCCACTGGGGGCTCCCCTTGGTTCCTCAGGCGCCCCGCCTCTTTTTCCCTCGGAGCCTTCTCACACCGATTCCCTCCGTCAGGATCACTGTCCCTGGGCCCTTCTCGTGACTGAGACTCCTTCACTCCCTTCTTGTCCTGACTTAGATGTCACCCCCTCATGGGGGCCTTCCTGATGGGTCTGGCTCAGTACACCCCCCACCTCTGAACTTGTATCCTCACTTTGCTTTGTCTCTGTACCCCACACAATCCCTTCATGACACACATCCCATCATTGATAACATGTAGATCTGTTTCCTTGTCTTCTATTTGTTTCTTTCACTGGACTGTGTGCTCCCCAAGGGCAGAAAGCAAATCCGTTACATACCCGTTCCTATCCCTAGTGCCCAGCACCGAGCCCCCAGAAAGACAGAGCCTCAGGAGGTAGTTGTTGAATAAATAGATGAGTGGTCGAGACTGCAAAGACCAATTCAAAGATTAAAATGCTATTATGCGGGGCGCCTGGGTGGCTCAGTGGGTTAAAGCCTCTGCCTTCGGCTCGGGTCGTGATCTCGGGGTCCTGGAATCGAGCCCCGCGTCGGGCTCCCTGCTCGGCGGGGAGCCTGCTTCCCTCTCTCTCTGCCTGCCTCTCTGCCTGCTTGTGATCTCTCTCTCTCTGTCAAATAAATAGGTGAAAAATCTTAAAAAAATAAAATAAAATAAAATAAAATAAATAAAATGCTATTATGTTGGGGCGCCTGGGTGGCTCAGTTGGTTAAGCATCGACTCTTGGTTTTGGCTCAGGTCACAATCTCAGGGTCCTGGAATTGAGCCCCAGGTCAGGCTCTGCTCTCAGCTTGAGATTCTCTCTCCCCCTCTCCCTCTGCTCCTCCCCTGCTCGTGTGCGCTCTCTCTCACTCTTTCTAAAACAAACAAATAAAATCTTTTTAAAAATTGCTGTTATGCTAACATTGATCCAACAATCATTTTCCTTGGTATTTACCTGCATGAGTTGAAAAACTATATTCACCCAAAAATCTGCACATGGATGTTTATAGGACTTTCATAAATATTTATCTTTGTGATTTATAGGAGAGATTTATTTGGAGAAATATTACAAGGTCTAAAAACTATATGAAGTCTTAATTTCCACTCGTGCAGTGGTAGCTTTGATATAAGACATAATAAAAAACTTAAAAAACCCCAAAGGCACAAAGTACCGTACAGTTGGATCACAAAGTTGTTGGTTGACAAGGAAAGCTCAAAACGTCACCTCAGCCAAGAAAAAAACTTGGAGACAGCCAAGATGTCCCTCAGGAGGCGAGCGGGAAAGTAAACTGTGGTCCGTCCACACAATGGAATATTATTCAGAACCAAAAAGAAATGAGCAATCAAATCATTAAAAGACACAGAGGAATCGAAAACACATATTGCTAAATATGAAAGGAGCGGAGCCAATTTGAAAAGACTACATACTGCGCAATTCCAACTACATGGCATTCTGGAAAAGACAAAACTACGGAGACAGTAAAAAGATCAGCGGTTGCCAGGGGATAGGGCGGAGGGAGACTCGGCAGAACACAGAGGATTTTTAGGACCGTGGAAAGGGTCTGTGTGGTACTAGAATGATGGATACATGTCTAGGCACTTGTCCAAACCCACAGAATACCCAACACCATAAGTGAGCCCTAATGTCAACTATGGACTCTGGGCGACAATGCTGTGTCATCGTGGGTTCGTCAGTGGTGACAAATGTCCCACTCTGGGGGAGGATGATGACCGTAGGGGAGGCTGTGCCTGCGTGGGGGCAGGGAGTATGTGGAAAATCTCCTGTCTTTCCTCCTCTCCAAGCTGCTATGAACCCAAAACTGCTCTAAAAAAAGACTTAAAAAAAATGCCGATTGCCAAGAAAAAAGCTATAATGCTAAAAGAATTATGAATGCATAGGTGTAGGGAAATGGGGAACAAGCTCATTTAGATGGGACACCAGAAATGAGGAACCAATGCTAACAGAAGAGAGTCACAGACTT
>CM052888.1:25954998-26009362 GCA_028534135.1 Potos flavus | reverse complement strand
GAGCTAGAAGGAGGCAGGGCCCGGAAACAGAAGAAGGAAAGGGCTGTCAGTAGGGTCCTCGACGTGGCCACTCAGGGAGTTTCCTGGGGGAGGAGCTCATAATTTTGCATAATTTTGCGGGAGAAACTGGTAATCGAGTGGAACCAGGACTTAGGGCAGAGAGATCTCTAGTCACTGAGGTTCCTTTTTAGAGCTCATTCATTCGTTCTTTCCCCCAAATACTTCCCGAGCACCTACTGTGTGCCAAGCACTGCTTGAGAGGCCGTGGGTAGAACACTGAGCAGGAGAGACCAGCCTCTGCTTCCGTGGCGCCAGCATTCCGGTGGGAAAGGGACAAGGGGGCTACACAAATGAGATCACGCCATGAAGAAAATATGCTGTGGGGTTGTGCTAGAGAATGGCTATCGTGGTGGACAAAGGCCCCTGGGAGGTGACATTAGGTGGGAAGTCAGGGAAGACTTCTCCGAGGAGGCAACATTTGAGCTGAGGCACATCTGAGATCTTTATATATTTATATTATATCATATAGCATATCGTATCATATATTACATATTATATTATGTCCTGCTATGTGAAGATACAGGGGAGGCACAAAAGAGCCATCCAGGTAGAAGCCACAGCCTTAGCAAAGGCCCTGGGGTAGGAATAAACTTGGCGTGTTCAAGGAACAGAAAGAAGGCCACGGACTCTGGAGCACAGTGATTGAGTGGAAGAGTCCGTCTGTGGGGATTTAGAGAGGGGCGCCGGGGCCACTACCCCAGAGCCTCATCATTCCAAATGCAAGGGGAAGCCGCGGGCAGGTGGGAAACACAAGCGTATCAGGACTTGATGTATCATTTTTCAAGGGCCACTTGGGTTGTCCTGTGGCACGCGGCTCAGGGTGGCAGAGTGGAGGCAGGGATGGACTGGGGGGCTCTCGGGAGGACTCCCTGCAGCCCGGGCTTGAGGTGAGGAGGCTCGGGGCCAGCGATGGACAAGGAGAGAAGTGGACACATTCAGGATGCACTTCAGTGGGTGGAGCCGCTGGATTTCCAAGATCCTTCCCCACTAGGAGGCTCTCATCCATAGGAGAATTTCTAAGAGGGTCCCAGGGGTAACTGCCTCCCTAGCGTGCCCACCGGCCCAGCACGGGCTCCAGGAGTCCCTTTGTTTTCAATCTGCTCTGGTGTTTGTGATTAAATTGATCTGCATGTAATTGACATTGCTTCTCGCCAACCTGCAGAGCGGACCGTAGTGGTGGGGCCGCATTGTTTTCCACCACAAAATCTCAGCAAAATCTCCTCCCCTCCCCTTACCAGAGGAAGGAATCGGGGTGGTGGTGATGGGGGGGCAACCAGTAAGGAAAACAAAAATCTTGGCCCGTAGAATCCTTATGATTCCTAAAGAGTGTCAGCCAGGGTTTCAAGACGACACATGTTCCCAGAAAAACAACCCTGGCTTGGAGACAGGCAGTATCCCATTCAAATCCCAAACAGATAAATCACCCCTTCTCACCAGCTCCCTCCAGTTAGTCGTGTCAGAAATTAGAAGGGCTTGCGTATTCACTGAGGTTGGGTTCTGTCGCGTTGGAAATGCTTATGATAATCGAGTTGCAGCCTCAGTGTGAAGTTGTGGTGTGTGTAAATAACCAATTACGAGGGTTTTTAGAGGAGAAGCTTGTTTGGTTCTGAGAGACGGATCCTCCCCAGTGGAACCCGCTTTTGCCTTTGCACGATATGGATGTAATTTCAAGTATCCCTGGGTGTTCTCCTCATGCTATTTATTTAAGGTATTTTTATACAAGAATAAACTCTATCGAGATGAAGCAGGGTAGATTGAGAGAGGCTCCAGAGCCAGAGTGATATTGATTACAATTGCAGAGGATTGTGGTGTCAGGTCACCTTCCCGCCATTGATTGTTGATTGCTCTGTCACACTCCCTTCTCCAGCCCTCCCTCCCCTCCCCTCTGCCAATCACGGACACATTAATTGTGGGGACAAATTTAATCATTGCTCCCTTGCAGTACCGTTGTGATTCCCAGCCATTTTTCACGCACGGTAAAACTGCGGTCGGGCGGTGGAAAGGGAATTCTGAAGGAAGCAGGCTACTGCAGGGAAGACACAATGCATTTCCATCATTTAATGAGGAGAGCGGGAAGGCTGGTTAATTCTCTCTGATGAAGCAACAGCTCTTTCTGAGCGTTGGGCTGGGCAGAAGAATGCAGGATTGACTCTTTCAACTGCTAGGAAAATTCACCCGTCTCTGTCGATAATGAGCAGCCCTCTGCTCTTGGGGGGCGCGGGTGTGATGGCAGAAAATAAAACAGCCTTGCAGATTAGCTACCTGCCTGCTTAACCAGGACTAATCACAGCACCGCCAGGCCAGCAATTACCTACTGTGGTTGGTGTTAATTTCATTCTCTCCGTAACCTCTCTTGAAAAAAAAAAACCAGAGTAACGAAACACTTCTAGACCGTGAAGATTTTCATCTCGCCAATATAGATAGTTACATGAATCCAGCCAAATGAATCCTTAACTAGCTTTGCAAAGCAGGATCTAAGTCCTTACCAGTGCAGATTTTCTAAATGTAAGGGAAACGGCACCCACATCATATTATAAGCAGTCATGAATCCAGCCATCCGTTCATGTTGTAAGTATTTTGGCGCTAAGTGCTGGCAATACAGGGGTGAACAAAACTTGTCTTTTTGGAGTTTATATTCTAGAAAGAGTAGTGGGTTTAAAAAATACATTGTAATTATGGGGACGCCTGGGTGGCTCAGTCGGTTAAGCATCTGAGTCATGATTTTGGCTCAGGTCATGATTTCAGGGTCGTGAGATCGGGCCCCACATAGGGCTCCACACTGAACATAGAGCCTGCTTGAGATTCTCTCTCTCCCTCTCCTTCTGCCCTTCCCCACATTCATGCTCTCCCTCTCTCTCTCTCTAAAATAAATAAATCTTTTTAAAAAATATTATTGTGATAAGAACACACATGAGCTCTATCTTCTCAGCAGTGTTTAAATGTGCTGGCTATTGGCACAATGCTGGGTAGTTCGCTAGAGCTTGTTCATCTTACTTAACTGAAACTTCACGCCTGTTGATTAATAATTCCTCATTTCTTCCTCCCTCCAGCCCCTGGTAACCACCATTCTGCTCCTTGATTTTATGATTTTGGCTATTTTATTTTATTTCTGTGTATGTGTATATATATATATATATATATATATATATATATACACACACATATACATATATATATATATACACACATATACATATACATATATATTTAAAGATTTTATTTATTTATTTGACAGAGAAAGAGATCACAAGTAGGCAGAAAGGCAGGCAGAGGGAGAGGGGGAAGCAGGCTCCCTGCTGAGCAGAGAGCCCAATGTAGGGCTCGATCCCAGGACCCTGAGATCATGACCTGAGCCGAAGGCAGAGGCTTTAACCCACTGAGCCACCCAGGCCCCCTTTTTTAGTGGGGGAAGGGGCAGAGTGAGAGAGAGAGAGAGAGAGAGAAAATCTTAAGCAGACCCCCTGCAGAGCAGGGAGTCCAATGAGGGGCTTGATCTCATGACCCTGAGATCGTGACCTGAGCTGAAATCAAGGGTCAGAAACTTAACCAACTGAGCCACCAGGTGCCCCTGATTTGGGCTATTTTAAAGACCTCATTTAAGTGGGATTATGTGTCCTTCTGTGTTTGGCCTGATGTCCCCAATATCTATCCATGTTGTACATTGCAGACTATCCTTCTTTTCTAAGGCTATATAGTATTCCTTTATGTGTATATGCCACATTTTCTTTATCCATTCATCTGTCTACAGGCTTTTAAATTGTTTCTACATCTTACCTGTTGTGAACAGTGCTTCAGTGAACATGGGAGTATAAAAATGGCCAACGAGTATATGAAAAATTGCTGTCACGCATTGTCAGGGAAATGGGATACACAAAAACCATGACGAGGTATTACCTCACACAGGTCAGGATGGCTTTGCCAAAAACCAAAAAACAAAAAAAAACCCAAAAGACCAGTGCTGGTGAGGATGTAGAGAAATTGAAACATGTGCGCACTGTTGGTGGGAATGCAAAATGGTGCAGCCACTGTGGAAAACAGGATGGCGGTTCCCCCTCAAAAGCAGAACTACCATGGGATCCAGTAATCCTACTTCTGGGAAGATATAAAAAAAAAAAAAGTGGAAATCAGAATCTCAAAGAGATATTAGCACACCACGTCCCGAGCTTTAGCATGTTTCAGAATTACCTGGAGGGTTTGTTAAAACATCGGCTGCTGGCCTCTGTCCCCTGACAGAGTTTCTGATTCAACGGGTCTCTGGTAGGGCTCTGGGGTTTGCATTCCTAACCAGTGCCCTGGTGCCGCTGCTACTGGTCCAGGGAACCCCACTTTGAGAACCGCTGCACTAGTTGAGAGCAGGGGTGGGGGGTGGGGCGAATGTCAAGTCCATTTGCACATTCAAAACCGCCTTTGTGAAAGCTTTCAAAAATACCAATGCATGGGGGTGGGGGGAGCACCGCCAGTGGTTCTAACGAATGGGTCCGACCTGGGGTGTGGGCATTGATGTTTTTTTCGAAAAGAGCGCCCCAGGTGATTCTGCGCAGTCCAGTTGAGCAACGCTTTTCTTAACCTAAATGCAAAGAGCGGAGGATAGATGCATTTAGCAGGGCAGCTGAGAGGCTGACGGACGTCACTGGGCACTCCGTTCTCCATTCCTGGCCCTGGCAAATGACTTCGTCTTCCTGTGCCTCAGTGTCCCCTGGTAACCTGCATTGTCGAGAGGAGCAAGAGAAGTACTCTCCGTGCTTGGCACAGAGCAGAGCCCTCGGTCCATGCTGGTTCTCAGACTGGCGAGCGGACTGGGGTACACCGTGCGTCCCTGCCAATTTTCACTGGATTACTCAGTACATTTCCCAGTAAACACCTTGCCCGTTAAGACACCGCAGAGGCCGGCCCGATTTGTCCTTCCTTAGATTTGCCATTTGCCCTGGTGCCTTCCTTTCTAGAGGGCTCCCTGCCGCCTTCCTTCTCTGTCTTCACTCCACCCTGATAATAAGGTCCTCATGCCTCTCCAACAGCCCCCAACTTCTTAGCACAACTGTCTTGTTTGCAGTTGTGGAAAACATTCGTCATCCAGTGTGACTAAGCAAAACGCCCCGCCCCGGGACGTGTCTGATACACGTGCTGGAGACGCGGTGCCAGGAGAGCAAATGGGACCCGAGAATAATTCCTCAAACGAGCCACAGGCACGTAGTGAAAGCTGGCGGAAGCCAGAGGACCCATTAAAAAATTTTTTGATGGACAGTCAAGCTTGTTCGTCTTTCTAGCGCTTTCTCATGACCTGCTGTGGTTTGTGCTGTGTGAATTTTCTTTTTTGTTTTTTTTTAAAGAGTCATTGACTTCAGAGTGGGAGGTGGGGAGGGGACGCTGGGATCCCCAAGAAGTTGGGGCAGAAGACTCGGGGCGTGTGCCTGAGGGTGGAAGGCACAGAGAGGGGGCGCTGGGTAGGTCTAGGAAGCTGGTTGGGGAAGCACAGAGGGGAGGGGAGGGGAGGGAACGTGCTTTCTTGCATTAGGCTTGTTGGACCGAACAGAAGCCCAGTTTATCCACGGCCCTGCTGAGGCCGGGGATCCAGACTAGTCTCAGGGTGCGGAAAGCAAGGATGTGGTTATAGGCCGAGCGGCCCAGAAGTGCCTATAAAACAGCCCGACTTGCCTTTTATTCGGGTTATCGGGGAGACACGGTATCTTCCCTGTGGGTCATCCACAGATGGGGGCCATGTAGCTTGGTGGTGGGGAATGCCAGCTCGGGGATCAGAAACAACCCCGGGCGCGAGTCCTCCGTGCCACCTCTTGCTAGGCTGTGTGACCTTGGGGGAGTGCTTCACCTAGCTGAGCTTGCTCTTTCATCTGTAAAGTGGATATATTATTAGCCAGGGCACAGGGCTGCCACAGCACTGAACACGAGATGGGGTTCAGGGAGTACTTACGCAGTCTGCTGCATGGTACCCACTGCCCCTCATCCACCCAATGACTCTTCATTTATTAAGCCTGACTTTGTGCCTGGCCCCTCAAGGAGCAGCCGCCCGGGGTGAATAAGGCGGGTGATGTCCCTGATCTCAAATAACTTACATCCCAGCAGAGAGAGGCTGCATAAACAACAATAAGTAAACAAGGGGTGAAAAGTAGCATTCAATGCTATGCTGATAATTAAAATAGGGTACTGTATGGGGCACCTGGGTGGCTCAGTCGGTTAAGCGTCTGCCTTCCGCTCAGGTCATGATCTCAGGGTCCTGGGATGGAGCCCCGCGTCGGGCTCCCTGCTCAGCAGGGAGTCTGCTTGTCCCTCTCCCTCTGTCCCTTTCCCAGCTCATACTCGAGCATACACACTCTCTCTTTCTGAAATAAATAAAATCTTAAAAAAAATAAAATAAGGTGCTGTGAACAAGATAGGGGTCCCTTTTCCACTAGGGGGCAAGATAAGGTCCCTATGGGGTTGGTTTAAACTGCAATCTGTGTGATAAAGAGGCAGCCATGCATATTTCTGGGGCAAGAGCATTCTGGGCAGGGGACCAGCATGTGCAAAGGCCCGGAGTCTGGAGTGTGGAGGGAGAGGGGCACAGAAAGGAGGCCGGGGTGGCTGGCACAGAGGGGACTAGGCAGAGAGTGGAGGGAGAGAAATGGCAGAAAGAGGCAGGAACCATTTGGCCTCATGGGTCCCGGGAAGGATTTGGATGTTCTCCTGAGTGTGGTGGGAAGGCCTGGGGTGGGGGTGGGGGGGCTAGAACAGGTGACAGGGTGACTTGGTCTGATTTCTATTTTCGGATGATCTTTGGGGGGACAGTGGAATGCAGGGGTGAGGGCAGAAGAGGGGGAGCAGCGAGGGAGCTCCCGCCATCTTGCAGGGTGAATGCTGGCCACCGAGCCAGCCCTGTCGACTTTGCTTTTAGCCTGCATGCCCTCCCTCGGGATGGAAACGGAGGGCAAAGCCCCCAATCCCCCCAGAACCCAGCTGCAGGGACTGCGCGTCCCCCTGCCTCGGCGAGGTTAGCTGAGATGCAGCTGGAGGAAAGACCCCTCCCGTTCATAGGTCCCTGACACGCCCCCCTCCACCCCCGTTTCTCGAAGGGAAGGAGGACACAGGCCCTCGGCTGCCCTGTCTGGGAAGCAGCTCGCTGAAGGGGCAGGTTTTTCCTGGGGCTGGTGCTGGGCTGTTTCCAGGGGTTTTCTGGATCACTTCTGCTCTTGGAAGCAAGCGTCTCACCAACATGTGCAGGAAACATGCGTGCTCTGCCTGCCGCCTGGACACCCGGCCAACTGTTAGGAAGTTGCTGGGAACTCGTAGCCCATCTTGCCGGGTCCATCTGGTCCGAACACCAGAGGGGCCTGAGCCCTGACGTCTGGCCGTCTCACAGGCTTGGGTCTATTTGAAGGCCACAAGCCTTTGGGGTTGGAAGGAATTCGAGAAACATGAGGAGGAAGTATGGCTATGCAGGAAGTGTCTCCCATCCACGCCAGGTGGCCCAGAAGCCCCTTGGCAAGTGACAGCCCGGGTCTATCAGACCAGGCTTCTGGGACCCCCCCCCACCCCCCCAATGGCCTATCTCATGCAACCAGAGAATCAGATTTTCCGTTAAAATAAATTTCTCCTCCTTGTCTGATGTCTAATCTAAGTCCCCCACTTGAAGAAATCACTCCTCATTCTGTGCTTTTTTTTTTTTTAGCTATCTTTGTATTCCTTCAATTTTTATGGCCGATCATTTTGTACGTGAACCAAGTACTAAACAAGCCTTATTACTGCTTCACGCACCGCGCACCACAGAGGCATAAATCCCACATTAACCTCATCCTAAAGAGCGGCTGAGTGCATTTTAATAAATGTCCCAAATGGTTTTAGTGTCTGGTAGCCAAACGGAATAAAAAATGCACGCGCATTGCAGGACGTTATGAACTTTTCTATCAAAAGTAATAATAAACAGACTGCTTGTTGAGCTCGGCGATTGGGTTACGTTTTTAAACAGTAAACTGAGAGACAAATCAAGGTAGAGCTGAGATGATTAGGTGATACGATCCAAGGGGGCCCGGTCATTTCCAGGGGTTTCTAGGGGCAGGTAGACCTCCCGCGTGCCTCCTGATACGTTTTCATTCTGAGCTCCTCCCCCACCCTCCAACCCCCCAAATGGTACCAAGAGAAACAAGCAAATTAAGAAATCCTTGCTGCACGCGGATATTTAATATAAGCAGCCAGATAAAGGCAGGGATGCACATCATTTGTCACTTGAATAAAAATTCAGATGAGGTATTTTCCTGACGCCGCGCCAGGTGCCATTAGGAAAGCATTCTGTTTTCCGGTGTCGGTGATGGCGCGCCTTTGGGGCCAAACTTCCTCAGCCTACAAGGTGTTACTTGGAGTCACGCGCAGCTCGGGCCGCCTGTTGAGATGCTGCGACTCTCCACTCCCATCTCCGGCTCGCTCTTTCCTTCCCGAGGTGGGAGTTCCACTTGGAAAGCTCCAGAAGCGAATTAGGCCTTTTGGTCATCCATCCAGAGGAGATAGAGTATCCCGCCGGTGGCCATTTTGGATGGGCAGATGTTTTGGTTTGGGCACATCTGTAGGCAATCACTCTGCTTTCTGGGCAGGAACGGTGTTTTATTATGGGATTATATGTGTAATCTTGGATAAATAGTAGAAATTGGAGTACTTGGGTTGGAAGACTTGTTTTCTCTCCCAGAGAGCAGTGTAAATAGCAAACCAGAAACCATGTGCTCGTCACTGCAGCGAGAATCGAACTCGCCAGTCTTCTTCCTTCTGGCTGGAGCCCAGAGCCCAGTGTCAGGCTCTGGGCCAGCAGGCTGCCCTGGGGGTCAGGCCAGGTGTGGGGCAGGGGGGCTCTTCCCCGGAGGGTGCTGGCCGGCCTCTGCTACCCGGCCACCAGGGGATCTGGACGGAGTCTGGGTGCCTCATTGCATTTTTTGGAGCATGGGCTCCTCTTCCACCCCTGGCCGGATGTCTTCTTTCCCACCCAGTGTGAGAAATGCAAAAATGGGGAGCTAGAATGTAAGTGGGGGGAATGTCAATGGGGAGGCAGCCCGGGCTGTCACTGATACGTTTCTCCAATTCTGGTAATATACATAATGATGTTACCCAGTTTTGTTTTACATTTCCAAAACAGATGTACCAAATCCCTGTAAACTGATCTATGGTAATGCACTTAATTTTAATCTTCGATGTTAAAAGTAAGAAGTGATCACTTAAAGCAGAAACATGTGTCACTTCTCCGTAAGCTGGCACCGGACCCAGCCTCCCCCTTGCCACGTAACTGCTTTGGCTCTGCTCTTGGCCTTCTCTTGATATTGTCCTCCCTGTGACCGCCCCTCCTTCTCCAGCACCATAAGGCATTTCTCAGGGAGCTCCCCCACTGCCAAGTGTCCACCGTGCCTGATATGCACTTCTAACCTTGGGCGTTTCCTGGGATCGCAACGCTTGCTGCTCTGGGCTACCATGAGTAGATCCTATAAACTACATGAAAACTACATGAAAGTTGGAAAAAGATATCTCCAAGTCATGTTCGATGGTGGAGAACCATCGTAAAGAATGGTCCATGAGAAATGAGTGCCCCCTGACCAAGGTGCTGGCTAAACATTAAAGTGAGTGGGGTAATGATTACCAAATACCTTTGTTCAGGAGTAAGGGCTGGAGGAAAAGCCCTGATTTTTCCTTCTAGAAAATGCGTTGTGGCTTCTTAACATCCAGGTCAATGTTACTCGGAGGCTCAACATAGGTGATGATTAGGGAAGTCAGCCTGGGAATAACAAAGGGGTCTGGAATGTAAAAAGAGGTTCGCACCAGTGATGGGCCAGAAGGGTTTGGAATGGTGAGATGCAGGATAATAAGTTTTCTTCCTGTACAAGTCATCAGACCCCCAAACTTCGCTCAGCTGAGTGTACCACACAGTGCCAACTTTTTTTTTAATAGTTCCTGGTGGCCATCGCTGAACGGCATGGCATTGCCAAAACATGTATCTTTGACCTTGAGGTCAGGAAGAGTTGAAGGCAGATGGACATGTTTTGTGCCCGAGTTGGGTGGGGGTTGGGGGTCCACACAGCCATGGATTTCTCGGTGTGACTTCTCGGGTGCAGGTACCTACGAGACACACGTGTAGACGAGGAAACCCAGACGGAAGGAAAGGCACGCTAGGGCGGCGGGGCGGAGCGTGGGAAGTGACAGTGGTTGGTATTGTTGGGGATCTCGGTGCCAGGAGGGGGCCCGGGCCGAGCCCGGGGACGTAGCAGGCCCAGGTTACAGAGGGCATGCCCTAGGGAGTTTCAGACCTTAGCTTGAGATCATCCGGGAGCCTCAGAAGGAAGTGACGTCATTGAGTGGCGACTTAGATCTCCCCGGCAGCTCTGGGGGTTCCAGAGAACTCCTTTCCCTTCTCGGATCCCACCTTCCTTATCTTGGCCCAGACTGGACAAGGCTCTTTCCTTCCAGGGAACCCCATCAAAGGAAAGGGCTGAAGGCCGGTGGCATCAGAGTCTCCTGGAAGACTGGCGACAACACAGATTTCTGGGCCCCACCTGTCGAGTTTCTGAGTCAGCAGGGCTGGGGTGGAGCCTGGGAATCTGCATTTCTAGCAAGCTCCCAGGTCCTGCAGCTGCTGTTCCAGGGACCATACTCTAAGTAGCAGGGGTAAGACTCTTGGTGTCCCTCAGCCACTCTTCGTCTTGACCGGTGGGTTCTGGAACCTGCAGAAGGAAGGGCCAGATGGCCCTGGCTGCCGCTAGTGGAGATATTTTCCTAAGGGAGCTTCAGCAAGGCAAGGCGGAAGAAGGGTCCTGCGGCCCGGGTCCCCGGAGAGCCTGTGTGCTGCTCTTAGGCGGTTGGGGGCAGAATGATCTCGGCTCCAACCATACTCGGAGGGTCCTGTTCTTCGTCCAAAAACAACACGGCGAACAAGAATTCGATTTGGCAGGGGCACTTTGTGTTTAAGCATACTTTCCCTTAATTTGATCACCCATGCAAGAGCCTCCCAGACACTTGGACGTAAGTTTTTAGAAATTCAGCTTATTTTCTCAGATATTTTCATTCCTGGACATTTGGTGGGGGAAGGGGAGGTTCCCGAGAGGGGGAGAGATACACAGTCTGATGGACATTATTCAAGTAGAAATTGGAATGCAGCTGGAAAGATGCTGGAAAGACACAAAAACAGAGTTGCGGAAAGATGTAGTTTTTGGAGCTGGGCCCACCTGCTTGGCATTTCCAGACCCGCCATTCGTGGATGTGAGGGCAAGTCATCTGTGCTTTTGCAACCTCAGTTTCCTCCTCTGGGACGTGTACTGATAACAGCCGCCCCGCAGGGCTACCGTTGGGATTAGAGGATGCCCCGGAAATAGCCAGCACACTCCAGAACCCCCAGAGGTTCTGGGGGTTACCATCCGCAATCAGTTGCCATCTGCGATCACAATTGTCACTCTCATTTCTCTTTTCATCTTAATATCTACCCACCTAACTCGAACTCATTCATGTTGCAGAGCACTAAGAAAATAAAAACATCGTAAGAATTATCCATGTTTCTCTTTAAAAAAACTTGCGTCAAGGCACCTGGGTGGCTCATTCGGTTGTTTCTGACTCTTGTTTTCGGCTCAGGTCACGATCTCAGGGTTGTGAGATCGAGCCCCGCGTCTAGCTCCGCTCAGCATGGAATCTGCTTGGGATTCTCTCTCTCCCTCTCTCCCTCCCCCTGCTCATGCAGGAGCTGTCTCTCTCTCTCTCTTTCAAAATAAATAAATAAAATCTTAAAAAAATAAAAATCCGTGTCAAGGGGCCACATCAGTAATCTCAACCCAGTGGCAGTTCTGACCCTCGTGGAGCATATGATGAGGTCTGGAGAGGATTTTTGGTTTTTTGTTTTTGTTTGGTTTTGGTTGTCACACTTGGGGACCTGCTCTTGGCATCGAGTGGGTGGAAGCCAGGGACCCCGACACCCTATAATGCACTTGGCACCCCCACGACGAAGGACGATCCAGCCCAAAATGTCAAGAGCCCTGTTTGTGAGAAGCCCTGGCTGTTTCTCGGTGGTTCTAGGATGGAAAAGGAAAAAAAAATTCATGTTACTATATTGTGCGTTTTCTACGTGCCAGTCATTGGGTTTGGCGCCTTATTTGTTTCATCCCTACGGAGACCATGATGCGGGTGTCATGACTGCCCCCGGTTTGCAGAGGAGAAAGTGGTACCAAGACAGACTGCTGGGCTTGCGCGCAGGCTGTCTTTGTTGTCTCGTGTCTGCGCTCGTGTGTCTCTCTTCCGCCAGCGCTCTTGCGGGGTCCGCCGTGTGCCAGGTTCTGTGCTGAGCCGCGGGGACACAGCATGAGCAAGACGGGCCTCGTGCCTACCCGGGAGGAGCTCCCCGGATCCTGGCCCGGTGTGGGAGACAGAGGGTGACATCTGCTGTGACCTGAACCTGGCACGGTGGGAGGGGCAGTGGATGGTCATGCTGGATTTGGCGGGCCAGAGGGAGGCACACCCCGGTTTCTTTCTGGACAGAACCCATTTCTGGGGACAGCAACATGAAATGAAATACACTCTCGAGGCTGGAAAAAGAATGCGTTCTTTCCTGCTCTCTCAGTGCACATCCCCTCCGCCATGACTGCACGTCCACCATGACATGGGGGAGAGCGCGTGAGAAGGATTTCTCTGCAGTCACACAGACCTGTGTTTAACTGCTGGGCGGCCCTGGGGAGGCTGCATGACCACTCTCGGCCATAGTTTCCTTGTCCCAGAGTGGGACCGGAGTAGAGAAACACCATGATCATAACCACAGCTCACCATGTCAGGGGCTGCCTAGGAGCCCGTCACGAATTCCCGTGCGTCCCCTCACCTAACCCTTGCGATGTGCCCTGAGGCCAGCACTAGTATCCGGGCTGAGACCAGGGGGAGGCCAGGGAGACCCCGGAGATTGAAGGGGATGCCAAAGAACTCAGGAATCCAGAAACGATTTTAATGCAATTTTGAAAAAGTAAGTGCCCAAAACCAAAATCCGTGGTGACCAAACTATCAAGATTTTAAGTGTGAATTGGCCTCCGCCTAATCCTCGCTCCGCATCGACCCATTTGGCAGATGAAGAAACTGAGGCTCCGAGAGACTAAGTCTCCTCCTGTCTTACTGAGGGGCGGCGACAAGGCGGCAGCCTTCCGGCCGTCGCAGGGGAACAGGAAAAGAGAGAGTGAGCAGCAAAGAAGCAGGGGCCGCCGGGCAGCTGGGCTGAGGACGCTATTCGTGTTTAACATGCATTAAGAACCTGCAGCGCGCTTTGAAATCTAAATGGCCCGGGAAGCATCCCGGTAAACTTAGCTCTTTAGTCTTTGGGGGGCACCTGGCTCTACTTCAGAGAGAACGTGGATGAAGCCCAGACAAGGCCATTGTCAGTGACCCCAGAGGGGAAGGAACACAGAGTAGGACGCACGTGACTCCTTGAAAGACATCACCCAGGGAAGGAGGAAGGAGCGGCCCATGATCGCCTTTTTCTTTTTTTCTTTTCTTTCTTTCTTTTTTTTTAATGATTTTCACCAACATGAGTTCATCTCCTCATGACAGAGGTGGTGATTTTTATGCTACTATTGAGAACGCGTAAGCACGGAGAAGGTACGGAATGAATCTCGGTTGGGGGTCCGGGAGGCTAGGACTCATGGCCTCTGCCCCTCTATCCCTGCCTCTTGCCCTATGAATTCCATCTCAGCCACTGCACAGACCATGACGCTCATTACACAGAGCTCCTTTTGATTAAACTTGTGAGTGAGCACTAAGCCCGGGACGATCTGCGAGGTACTGGTAGTTCTCTTGCTCATAAGCTATGTGCCATGAACACGCCCGCTTTCCCCTTCCCATGTGTGTGCAAGTTCTTCTTTGCACCAGCATTCTGGACTTGGCGCTCGTAACCTGTTACATTTCGCTGTGCTTCTGGCAAGATCTTTCCGGGTGGCGATGCCATCGTTGGCTTCTGCAGGAGATGGGGATTGAGGAATGGCCCAGACAAACCAGATTTCCCTGCACCCATGGGCCTCTCAGTGATGTTGCTGCCCCTCCCAGCAGTTGCTGGGGGTCTGTTTCTGGGCTGGTCTTGGGTTTGCTTAGCCTGAAGGTGGAAATAACCCAAGCATCCTTGGACAGTTGCGTGGATGAACAAAATGTGTTGTATCCATACAATGGGATATTATTCAGCCTTGAAAAGGAAAGATATTCTCACCCCTGCCACAACATGGATGAATCTTTAAGGCCCTGTACAAAGTGAAATAAGCCAGTCCCCAAAGGACCAACACTGTCTGATTCCTCTCCCATGAGATCCTGGGAGTAGTCCAGTTCTTAGAGGTGGGGGTAGTGTGGTGGACGCGGGAGCTACGGGGAACGGGAAATGGGGAGATCATGTTTCCTGGGTACACTTGCTGTTTGGGAAGATGGGAAAGTTCTGGACATGGATGGTGGTGATGTTGGCACAATGACACGAATGTATTTAATGCCACTGAATCACATACTTAAAAATGGTTAAAGAGGTAAACTTTGTGTTGCACGAATTTTATCACAATAAAAAGAAATTTTTGAGAAAGTGAGGCTGGGTGAGTTTGGAGCCTTAGGCCTCAAGGGGCCTTGCAGTTTTCGCCTTGGCTTTCTGGAAACATGCCCCAAGATGGCCAAGCAAGGAAGACGGCCCAGCCTTCCAGAGGGTGAGGGGCTGCTTGGAGAGGCCGGAGGGGCCCAGCCGGCAGCCAGAGGGAGTGAGGTCAGCTGGAACCTTCCAGACCCGTGAACCTCCTCGCTGACTGGTCTTGCATGACCGAGCCCAGGCCAACCCGCGGAACCAGGAGAAAGAATACTGTTCCTTTAAGCCAACCCATGAGTCTTTCCCTTTAGTTCCAAAAATCTCTTCTCCATTTCTCTGCTCATGGCTTTGGGGAGGACACATAATGTGTTATTCCATCCAGCTCCCATGTGACTTTTTTTTTTCTTTTAAAACACAGAACAAGGCCTTCCGTTTCGTTGTCACATCATAGCCAGGAATTTCCATCGTACCAAGTTTTAGTGATTGCTGGAGAGTCAGAAAGAAAAATACGAACCTTAGGACTCCCATCACCCTAAAGACATGAACACCTTTCTGCAAACCGTGGGCTCTGTTCCCTGCGAACCCTCCCCAAATTCTTCATTAACTAAAGGCAATTTTTTCCTTTTGTCCCAGAGGAGGCCAAGCTCCCAGGAAATCCACTGTTTACCTTTCTCCAAGCTGAACAATAACTTAACAGAAGCTTTCTTTTTTTTTTTAAGATTTTATTTATTTATTTAACAGAGAGAGAGGGATCACAAGCAGGCAGAGAGGCAGGCAGAGAGAGAGGGGGAAGCAGGCTCCCTGCTGAGCAGAGAGCCCGATGCGGGGCTCGATCCCAGGACCCTGAGATCACGACCCGAGCCAAAGGCAGAGGCTTTAAGCCCCTGAGCCATCCAGGGGCACCAACAGAAGCTTTCTTAACCAAATAAGTTTGAGTTGAGGTCAATGACACATGGACTCGCACACTGCTGGTGGAGAAGGGAAGTGGTATGACCTTCCCGGAGACAATGTGACAATCTTGACCAAAGCAACTAATAATACACATATCCCGTGCCCCCCACATTTCACTTTTGTGGATTTGCCCTAGGTAAATAATCGTGACTCTGAGCTGACATTTAGCTGCACGGAAGTCCCTTATGGTATCAATAATATTAATGAAAAACTGGGAATAACCTAAATGTCCAACGAAAAGGGATTGGTTAAATACTTTAAGGTACAACCATACAGGGAAAGCCTATGCAGCTGTTAAAATTCTGCAGAGTAGAATACTAGTAGTACATAGTAGAAGACTAGCCAGTGGTATAAAAAGATGCTCGTAATCTGTTGTGAGCCAGTATCTCAATAAAACAATTTAGTAGGATCTCACTTTTATGAAAAACGTATTTATATAAGACATGCACTACCTGTAATATATATGTGTGTATAAAATATACAGGAAGATATATACCAAAATGTTAACAATGGTTGCCTCCGGGAGATAGAATTAAGATTAACTTTAATTTCCTTCCCCCCCGTAATTCCATAATTGAGTATAGAATGAAATATTTTACACTCAGTGGTTATTATTCTTGCATTAGGAGGAAACACAATAAAAGAGGCAGTGACATTCAGTCAGAAATATCCATTCAACAAAATACGTAGTTTTATCCATGGACAAGAACTTGAGTAAACAGCGTTCTTCCCTGGCCTAATTTTTTTAATACGCAGCTTGGAAGCAACAAAGCCAGGCGTCCGAGGCTCTGCTTAGGAGCAGAAGCAGGCGATGTTGAGGTCAGGATCACTAAGGGACATCTGTCCACTCAGCTTCCCGAAGATCTTTGTGTAGGGAGCATAGCTCAAGAAATCTAAACATGGTCTCCATCTGGATGCCCCAGGCAATTGGATTAACACAGTGGCCCACGGAACCAAGTTCCTGGATTGGAATCCTGGCTGTGCCTGTTTCCAGCTTTGGATCTCAGACAAGAATCCCAGACGTCATTTGGTTTACGGGACGAAGGATCAGCCGCCATCTTGCTTTGGTCCATCAGTCAGTGAAAGAATCGAAGACAGAAGTTTCCTAGGCACCTATGATTGATGTGTTTTCCCAGAAGAAAGCCCTGGAAGTAATTTAAACATATCTAGGATGAAGGTTTACTTCCTGGGTGAGTCAAGGGTTCACCCCTTCTTGCCCTCGCTGGGGCCTCGAGTTGGCGCTCTGGGCCTTCCCAGGGCGTGGAAGGGCAGTGGCCTTGGAACATACTCGTTTAGCCCAGACTCTGAGTCAGGCTGTATCAGGCGCCGACACCCCAAATGGCCCCCGGAGGGGTCGAGGTGTGGAGGAATAGCCTATCTGTGCCCCACATGGAGGGGCCAGAAGGAAAGACAAATGTTTTAAACTTTCAGCCACCCAGCCTCCTGTTCTTGATATTTCCCTAACATATGCTAACATATGCTTTCCTCAAGAACTTCAAAAACCCGCTTTTAGCAGCAATGAAAATAGGACCATGCGTCCAATTCAACCCCGAGCTTCAAAGTTTCCCTCTAATACCATTACCTCATGTACAGAAGAAAATGTAAATCTAAAATATGCTGGTGATTATAACCTTTCTTCCTGACAGACATTGTAATATAAATGCACATAAATTGAATTTCTTCTTTAAAGAAATTTGAATACCTTTGGAGCATTTTAGCAAATCGTCTGCAGCCCTCTCGGCACCACATCAATGATCTGTGGAAAAGTGATCTGTCTGTAGCACGACTTTTGCAATAGAAGGATGGAGTAGGGCCGGGACACGCCAAGAAAAATAGGACGTACTTTATTGATATTCAAAATTTATTTTATTAAACTCGCACAAAAGGCAGAGACGCGGGGAGTTGGTGCTACCAGGGAAAAGAGCTTCAGATATTAACTCCCTGCATCCTGCTCCTGGCGTCTGCCTGCCAAAATTGGGGAGACGATGAAGAGAGACAAGCAATTACAGATCTGCCGCTTGGCTTTACTTGGACTCGGCCTCTGGGGCTGCGCGCAGAGGGCTGGTGTGAACTACGAAATCAGAAATGGTAGCCGTGGTGAGCGTACGTGGGAGGCTACGGGGCATGGGCAGCGGCTAGGAGTTCTTGAGCCCAGATGTCCCTTGGGGGAGGAGGGAAGGAATGTTTGAATGGTGGGCGCTCACCAGCTTGCGCCCAGATGGGAAGGCAGCTGCTGAGATCTCTTGTCCCCTCAGGGGCTGAGTTCAGGTTTTTGGGGACTGATTGCTGATGGTCACTGCGAGGCTGGTAGGGTTGGAACTAATAATAACAAAAAAAAACCACATCCCACCCTCAAGCCTTTGCAGCCAAGGCTTGACCTCTGGTCCTGGGCCTCTGGGCCCACCGTTCCACTCTGGGTTGACATTTGAAAGTAACTAGTGAACTTGTCCCAGCGCCTCTTTGGATCTGGGCTCTGTGGGTCCCCAGGGACCCCCAGGCTGTGGTTTGGGTGCCGGGCCTTGGCTCGGCCTGGAGTTGCCCACCATCTAGAAACCTCTGGGATGGTAGGAAAGTTGCTGGTGGATTTGGGCTGGGTGAAGGTTCAAGTCAGGAGTGCCATTTTGGAGTACTTCATCCATAGATGCTGGGACTGCCTTTGCAGAGGACCGCTGTCCTCTGGGAGCAAAGGTGGTGTGCTCCCTGTGGGCCCCCTGCCCTGAGCCAGCCCCTGAAAATAATGAGATGAGAGTGTGTCCACTTTCTCCATCACCTCCCGGTGCCAGGGGCCTGAAGCTTCTCCATACGCATTCCCGAAACCAAGAAGCTGGCTGAGGCCAGAAATCCTTTGGGCTGCCTGGAGGAGACATCAGGGCACCCCTTTTCTTGGGCTGCTGGCCCTAAGTTAGGTCAGGCAGCTCTTCTTTGATCCATCAGACCATGCACCACCCCTCCCTTATAAAATAAAGCCACCAGTCCCGATCAGAGACGAGATCTACTAGGACAGTGAGAGGGTCTGCAGGGGGAGCAGGAGAAGAGAGTGATTCCGAGCTGGGCCTCATACCAGACTGCCCAGGTGGGAATCCCGGCTCCGCCACCTTGGGGCTTTGAGCAAGTTAGCTTCCCCCTCTGTGCCTCAGTTTGCTCATCGGTGTCGCGGAAATAATGGCATGAGGCCACACACCACATGAAATTGCCATCAGCATGGGTCAGAAAGAGTTGATTAGTGGCAGTTTCACATGGTTCATCTTAATAGCACATACCCGCAAGAGGTGGTGAAATTAACGAACAGGAACACATATAGAACTTAGAAACACGCAAAGCACATGGCAAGAGCCTCCTAATGTTAGTTGTTCTAGTATTTAATCTCACCTGCCGCTCTGCTGCCCAAGGGAGAATTAGTCCTCAGAGGGGCTCATTTTCCTGGGGGTTGTCTAGACTCATGGGGTTTAGGGAGGAAAGCAGATCCAGCTGAAGCTGACCCAGATCCGCCTCTCCTCCTGTCCCCTCCAGTCCCACTTACCTACACTTACTCAGAGCCCTTGGCACAGCCGCCCAGTACACTGATCATCTCCCGCCCAATGCATTCATTCACTCAGGGCCAAGTCAAATGTGGAGTAGCCGAGGCAAAATTTGTCGGAGCCAAAAAACCCAGGGATCAAGATGAATCATATTTTAATGTGATTTTTTTTAAAAAAAATCAAAATTAATGCAAAAAAATCCACAATGAACAAAATAGCAAAGCTTTAGAAAAGAGGGGACCCCACAGAGCGGGGGTTGGCGAGGGAGGGGGTGAGTCAGACAGGGGTGCGGCGAGGAAGCGGCAGGGGAGAGGCTATGGGGTGGGGGGGCCGGGGAGGGCAGCCTCCCCTCATTTCCTCTTGAGCCACTAGTCATTGCTGCTCCCCCCTTTTTCCAACTGTTACTTCCAGTTGGGGCTCTCCCTTATTTTATTTTTCCTGAATTTGGAGAATTTCTTTTTGTTTGGGAAAAAAAGGAAAAAGGCCAGCACCAGCGAGGGCAGATCACGTGACGCTGCGGCCGCGCGTTGGGCCGCGGTCTGCCCCCTCTGACAAGGCTTGTTACAATCACATAATTGCTTGTTAGACTGAACTGTACTGATTTATGGGGGATCAATCTTTCTGCCGGTCTCCGTTCCACAGAGTTCCGTGCCAGAGGGTTGTCAGAGAAGCTCATTTTCCTAGAAGAGAGAAAACAAGCAGGGAAAAGGGCACCCACAGATGTGGAGCCCGAGAACAGTGTTCCTTCCCTCACCTCCTGTATCTTTTACTATTTAACCGCGACGCCAGCCACAAGTGAGCGGAGGAGATCCCCAGAACAAGCCCGGACTCTTTCTTGCCCAGGTCACCGGACTCGTCCCTACACCCCCTCTCGTCTGGAACACGGAAAAGGATGTCAAGTAGAGGAGATGCCCTTTCCCTCCTCTGTTCCTTAGCAGACCCTGGAAGAGTTTACTTTCGGGGGGGATTTGCAAAGCTCTTAACCTTGGCAAAGGCAGGGAGGCTCCGGTGGGGACCGGTGAGAGGCAGCTGGTCCCAGGGGGCAGTTAGCGGAGGCTACTAGAGGAGGCTGAGAAAGTGGGCTCTGAGGTCAGACCGCTGGAGTGTGAATCCAGGCTCTCAGACTTTCTAGCTGTGTGGTTCCGGACAGGCCAGTGAACCTCACCAAGCCTCAGTTTCCTCATCTGTAAAATGGGACTTTCTCACTGGACTAGTGTAGAAGAGTCGATATGTGTGAAGCCGTGAAGTCGTGGACAGAGAGCCTCGCATACAGTAAGCGCTCAATAAATGCTGGTGGAGCCAGGAAGATCACAGCGTTCAGGGGAAAATCACGTGCTTCTCTTCCCCTATTTCTACCATTCTCTAGCGTGAACTCTGGGAAATAGAGCGCATTTGTTCTCTTCCGCATCCAGCCAATGTCTTGTATCGGTGAAGCTCAAAAAACAAAGGTTACTAAGGAAAGGATGGCATTGGGAGCCGGGAAGCCTGGCTTGTAGTCCCCAACCTTGGGCGGGTCCTTCTCCCATTCTGGGACACAGATTTCTCACCTGTGAAATGAAAGTTTGCCTGGAAACAGCGTTTCTGGAGGTTTGCCCTGGGACCCTAGGAGTGTTGCACGTTTTGTAGCTCACAGGACAGAGGAAGAAGGAGGAAGGGTTCTGGGGTCAAATTCATTTAGGAAAGGTTATAAGCTGTCAAACCCAGCATGGCACAGGACTTCTCAGAGCCCTTACATACTCAGCATTTCCGGACTCTGTCCGCCCTTGGAGCCCATCGTTGGCAAGACATCGTGGGGAAGCAGATTCTGGAAAGTGCTAGACTCAGGTCCTCTCTAAAGTCTGTCTCCACCTGGGTGTGATGCATGAGGCTGACCCAGGGGCAAGTCACTGCTTTTCTGGGTTCTTTCTCAGTCTCCTGTATAGGCAGGAAGTCAGGGGGCAGCCTGGAGTTTTCCAGGTCGGAGAGAGCCCCTGGCAGGAATAGCCCTTCTCAGTGATCCAAGGGTGGTCTCTGCCAGCTTCTCCTGGGGAAATCTGTGGACCCCTCAGTTCAAGATCTCAGTGCAGAGATCTTTGTTCAGGATAACGGTAATTACCATGAGTATCCAGGAAGTTATGCCAAGGACTGTGTTTGGCCCATCAGGAAGGCAACTCTCACCCATCCTAAAGGGAAACCCTCTCCAGGAGGCTAGTGTCCATGATTTCCTTGAGACTCTGATGAAGATGGGGAGACTGCGGACATCTACCCTGCACTGTGGAGGCTGGCAGACTAGGTTTTCTCTACTCTATTAATCAATAGTTCATGCATTTATACCACCTTTCCAATGAATACCCATTATGGACCAGACACTGTTGTGGGCACTTGGGATCCAGCAGTGAGCACGTACAAAGTCCTTGCTCTTGTCGAGCTTACATTTCTAGGTCAGAAGAGAGTAGACAAAGATGCGATACGTCAGGAGGAGGGGATACATGCTGAGAAGAAAAATGAAACCTTAAAGGGGCAGCAGGGTGAGGGGGCTATTTTAGATGGAGATCAGGGAAGATCCCTCTGATTTGGTGACAGATAAGCAGAGGTCCGGATGGAGTGAGAAAGCCACATGCATGTCTGAGGGGGTGTTAGTCCAGGGACAGCAAACAGTAAGTGCAAAGGTCCTGAGGCACAAGTGCACTTGATGTTCAAGGAAGAGGGAGAGGCCAGTGGGACTTGAGTGGAGTGAGCAAGCGGGAGAGAAGTAGAAGAAAGTGGTCAGAGAAGCATGTGTAGGGGTCTTGTAGGCTCCACAAGAACTTGGATTGTTTAAAAAAAACATTATTGAGACATATTTTGGATATCCTATAGTTCACACTTTTTGAGTGTGCAATTCGATGCTTTTTTATTTTTTTATTTTATTTTATTTTTTATTTTTTTTAAAGATTTTATTTACTTATTTGACAGAGAGGAGAGAGATCACAAGTAGGCAGAGAAGCAGGCAGAGGGAGAAGGGGAAGCAGGCTCTCTGCTCAGAGCCCGATGCGGGGCTCGATCCCAGGACCCTGAGATCATGACTTGAGCCGAAGGCAGAGGCCTTAACCCACTGAGCCACCCAGGTGCCCCTCAATGCTTTTTCAAAGTACATTTACCAAGTTGTACAATCATCGCTAAATCTATTTTCAAGCATTCTCATCACCCAGTGTGGTTCCCTTATGCACGTTTATCATTGCTCCTCCTTCCCCGCTGCCCCTTCCCCGGGTCTTCTGGTTTATAGCTTTGCATTTTCTGGACGATTCCATATAGGTGGGACCATGTAAGAGCTGGTCCCTTCTGTCTGGCCTCTTTCACTGAGCATGTTTTCAGGATCTGTCCATGTTGTAGCTTGTGTCTGTGGTTCATTCCTGTTTGTGGCTCAACAGTATTCTAGTTTGGATTGCATTGGAAGCCGTGACGGGGGTCCGTGGGGATGGTCTGGAGCATAAGAGGGACTCATCATGACCCATCACAGCCCCTGTGCTTGATCACGGGGGAGCGCGATTCCCAGGAGGGGGAGCCCAGGGCTGTGGCCTGAGTCAGCTTCTGCCACTTACGGGGTCGCCCTTAGACACGTCATTTCACCTTTCTGACTCTTCATTTTCTTATTTCTTTTCTTATTAATCTTTTTATCGTGGTAAGATAGACATTAATGCCAAGTTTATCATTTGAACCATTTTTTTAAAAAATTATATTTATTTACTTGAGATAGAGAGCGAGAGCACAAGCAGGGGGAGCAGCAGAGGGAGAGAGAGAAGCAGGCTCCCCACTGAGCAGGGACCCCCCCCTCCGACGCAGGGCTCGATCCGAGGACCCCAGGACCATGACCTGAGTCGAAGGCAGATGCTTAACTGACTGAGCCACCCAGGTGCCCCTCCTGTGAACCATTTTTAAGGGTACAGTTCAATGGCATCAAGTACATCTCACTTGTGCAGCCATCGCCACCGTCCCCTTCTAGAACTTTCCATCACCCCAAATGAAAACTCTGCACCCGTGAAACACGACCTTCCTGGTCCCCCTCCCCCAGCCCCTGGCAAGTACCATTCTATCTTCCGTCTCTGTGAACTTGACTACTCACATAAGTGGAATCGGACAGTATTTATCTTTTAGTGTCTGGCGTCTTTCACTCAGCATCATGTCCTCAAGGTTCATCCATGCTGTAGCGAGTGTCAGGATTTCCTTCCTTTTTAAGAATGGCTCCTATCCCATTGTGTGTCTTTGTTATAGTTGGTTGATCCATTCGTCCCTCGATGGACATTTGGGCTGTTTCCACCTTTTGGCGGCTGTGACCATGGGTGTGCGCATTACCTTTCGAGTAGGGACGGTAACAGTGACTTACCTAACGCCAATGTCATGAGCGTTCAATGAAACAATTCACGCGGGTGCTCAGCACAGGGCCTGGGATGCACGAGGTGCCAAATGGACACCGTTCAATACAGATTCAATGACAATTGAGCTGTTATTATCAGTGATGATGTGTCGCCAAGCACGGGAGAGAGAAATAGCCCAGGACCGTGAACTTGAAGAGAGGGCAAAGGGAGTTCTCTTTTTAAAATACAGACACGGTTTCTGTTCTAAAAAATAATGTGGCCATCGTTTTTTTTTTAAATGTGCAATAGAGTGGAGAAAAAATTCCCACCCGTAATCCCACCCCTTTCACTAAGTTCCCATTTCCTTCTGCTTCGGAGGGAGGCCACGGACTGCTGTTCAGTCGAACGGAGGGGACTGGGAGGGTTTTGGGGGGCCGGCTGGCGGTGGGCAAGGGACCCCAGGGAAGGCTGGCTTTGAGAGCAGTCATTCGTGGTTGGTGCTTTTCTTGTGCTTTCGAAAACCCTGAGGCCTGGCTGGCTCAGCCAAGCTGGGATGCATTTTTTGGCTTCAGCGCTGGGAGAGAGAGAGGAATCAAAAAAAGGAAATATCATTTCCTTAACTACTAGGTATTAATATCCTGTTTAATTTAATTTCGGCTCTCTGCGCTGGTGAGCTCTTTTCCCTCTAACATACAGTGTCAGCTTGGCAGGGAGTTTCTGACAGTATCAAAAGAGGATTTAGCTCGGAATCCTTGCCATGAAAGTATCTCTATCTGCGTCCGGTGTAGGCTTTCAGAAGCGAGCATTGTGTCCCGCGAAGACGGTAATTGAGTGAATGAGGCCTGGCACCTGGGCCTGCCGCGGAGCACTGATAAGGACATAAAGAGAGGCTGAAAGGGCCTGCTTGCCAGAGGCAGAGAGGCTGGCACATCCCCGGGAGGAGGGGAGCCCCGCCGTCCCCGCAGAGCACTGAGCGCGGGGAGCTCAGCCCCCTCAACCCTGCAGGGAGAGAGGGTCCTGGGCAGAGCGGAGGCCCGAGGATTCTGCACCTCGACGCTGAGCACTGGTACTCGGGGGGAGATAAGCAGGTGGCTTATCTAGCTCGCCACGGAAGGACAGAGATCCCGCCTCAGTCCGCGGGGCTTGTGTCTGTCCGGTCTTGTCTTGCAGGGCATTGTGGTCCACTGTGCAGAAGCCTGAATTGGGACCCTTGGGGGTCTGAATGGTTAATTTCCGCACTGATTCCAATGTGCATCCGCCTGCCCTTGGTCAGGCCTTACAATCCTGAACAGGACCGCGCATGTCTCTGAGAGCTCTGGGCTGGTCATGAAGCTCCATCCCACCCCAAAGAAAAACAGACATGTCTGGTCCTTCCCCTATGAGCTGAAGATAATTTAACAGATATATGACTATAGGGTTATTGCTTACCCACCCGTCCACCCAACCATACTGTCCATCCATCCACCCATCCATCCACCCGTCCATCCACCTATCCTTCCATCCGTCCAACCCCCCAATCCATCCATCCATCCATCCATCCACCTATCCTTCCATCCATCCACCAACCCCCCAATCCATCCATCCATCCACTAACCTGCACCCCCATCCATCCATCCATTCATCCATCAACTTTGGAGATCCTATTATGTGTCAGGTACTAGTGGATGACATCTTTTAATGGGCTTTTAATGGTGACAGCCTTGGACAAGAAGTTGAAGCATGATCCCTAACTAGCTGTGTAAACTTGACTAAGTCACTGCTTTAGACTTTGCCACAATTGGGAGCTACACTAGTTAGGGGCAAGCTGACTTTTTAAACCATTGCTCCCAAATTTCAGTGGTTAATATGAGTTACTTCCTTCCTTCCTTTTTAAAGATTTATTTATTTATTTGAGAGAGAGAGAGAGAGAATGAGTGGGAGAGACAGAGAGAGAGGGAGAGAGAGAATCTCAAGCAGACTCTGTGCTAAGCATGAAGCCCAATGTGGGACTTGATCCCATGACCCTGAGATCACAACCTGAGTCAAAACCACGAGCTGGACACCCAACCAACTGTGCCACCCAGGCGTCCCAACATGAGTTTCTTACTCATGATCCAAAATAGATGTTCTTGATTGATGGACGACTCTCCTCCACGTAGTGACTCAGGGACCCAGGTTCCCTCCAACTTGAAACCCAACCCACCTGTAGTCCATGGAACCCTTTCCATTTGGCTGGTACGTGAGGAAAGAGAGAAATCAACGTTAGCTGTGTGTGGACTGGAAGTGGTGCACCTCACTTCTGCTCATATTCTAACCGCCAGAACTCCGTCCTACGGCCACAGCTGACAGTAAGGGTGGCCGCGTGCCCAGGAAGGCGAGGAGAACACGCACACCGGGAGTGCCAGCAGCCTCTGCCATGGGGTCTCCAGATGGTTTTCGATGACAAAGAAACAGTAAAATGTTAGATACCAACAGAAAGAGGTGGGTCAAAGGCTTCTGGATTCCGTTTACTTCCCTGGCAGGAAGTTGGGTATTACCTCGGCGGCCAAAGGGGGGAGATTCTTCAACCGTCCAAACAGCCCGAGGCATCAGGCCTGGCGTATTCACGAACGGATAGCAGAGGAATTTTTTTTTTTTTTTTTGATATCTCGACCCAGAACCTTTCTTTTTCTTTTTTTAAGATTTATTTATTTATTTTAGAGAGAGAGTGTGAGTGAGCACGAGCGAGGCAAGGGGCAGAGGGAGAGCGAGAATCTCAAGCAGACTCCCCACTGAGCGCAGAGCCTGATCTGGTGCTTGATCTCAGAACCCTGAGATCATGACATGGGCTGAAATCAAGAGTCAGATGCCCAACTGACTGAGCCACCCAGGCGCCCTGCAAGAACCTTTCAAATATAACCAAAACCCTGTGCCAAAATGGAGATGAGAAGGTCGGGGTCTGACCCCTTCAAATATTTGATATCGGGAGAAAAAAAAACCCATAGGATCATCCAATTATAATCTTCTTTTATCTGGAATTCTGCTGGACAAGTTTATCCTTAGTTTTTTCTAGAAACCTATCTAAGCATGTATTTCGCCATCCCCATCGTTGCTAACATTCATTACGTACTTACCATGTGCCGGATACTATTCCCAGAGTTTTGTGTAATTCTATATTTTACCTATATTTTACGTATCCAAGTAGGATTATTATCTGTGTCATGGAATTCTGTGACAGGAAGGCGTTTAGCTAAGATCCCAGCGCTATTAAGTGGCAGAGCAGACAAGAATGATTTTGGTGGCTTGGCTTGAGCCCAAGAGCATCGAGGTATCACTGGGACTTTACGCCCAAGGCAGGAGATTTTCCTGAAGGTCTTTCCCATGGCCACTTAAACATGTACGTCAGTTTTCTCATCCATAAAATGGGGATGCCAGTCACCATCCTATCTCCATGGGCAGCTTTACTGAAAGGATCATGGAAGAGAACGGGCTTGAAGGCACTGGTCCCAGTCTATGATAGCACCGATGAGCGGGATCGTTGCTTTGAGGGTCCTGTCCTCTGTTTGCAGGCTCAGATTTGCTTAAAAAGCATCAAGTGACTTACTCAGCAACATGATGGAACATTGCTGTTCACATATTAACCTCGAGAGGCTCAGGTGAGCTGGGAAGCCTAGAGCCTTCCCCTCGGTGTGTGGCCGCCCGCTTGGGCTGTGCGTGTCTTCCCAGCTCGAGGAGAGATGGGCCTGCTCTCCGCGCTCCAGATGTTTCCAGCACCGCAGAGCCGTCTACGTCTCGAGCAAGCTGCCGGGCACCGAGGCTTCGGGTGACACTCTCCCATGGGTTCTCTTGAATGGGCTTGGCTTCGCCACGGGGAATGCTGCAGAGACCCGTGTTTTTGTTTTCTCTCTTGCACAATACAGAACCGGTAACCTGTGTTGCATCTGGAGCTGGCGGCAGGCAGGCAGGAGTGGGAGGAATGGGGTGGCGGGCCCGTCAGCTGCGGGAGGAGGCTCGGAGCCCCCCCGCTGACAGCGCACCCGTGCAGGTGTGACCGGGAGGCTCACGGTGCCGAGAAGTCTCCAGAAGCCGAGAAGCCCCTCCAGCGGGGGGTGCAGGAAGGGGTGGTTTTTGTTTTTTTCCGTGATACCGGGCTCTTTCCCCCTTGGAGCATTTCTGGTTGTGTCTGGGTTTTCTGGAAGCAGTTAGAAGAAACAGCTGGATGTTGGAGGGAAAATGTCCAATGTGCTTAACGTCTTCATAAAGCTGGTTCACATTTATAGAGAGGATTTGTTCGAGTCGATTGTCCCGCAGACTCGCTCTCTTCTGTCGGCGCAAAGGCTTTCCTGAAACTTCCCAATGTTTATAGGGAGGATTTAAACAAGCGAGAAGTCATCAAGGGCAGCCTCGTTTAAATAGAAGCAGCTAGGGCCCGGGCATCGGATTAGGGATGGGCGTTGAGTGCCCCTTGCAAAGCGTGTAGCCGGCCTGCCTCGTATAACTCTAACTAGGCCCAAACAGTCCTGAAGAGTTTTCTAGGGTTAGATCACAGCCTGGCAAAAGCAGAGAAAGTCTGGAAAAGTCCTAGGAGGATTTAAAAAAAAAAAAAAAATTTTTTTTTTTTCTCTTTGGTTTCAAATCTATCAGATGAAGCAGCTGATGCAAGCTTTGGCCCCAATGAAACATTTCAATAGCTCGTATTTGTTAAATCACGATCAGCTGGGGGAATTTTGATTTGCAGCTGGCTCAGGAGAACATTCTTGAGGCTATTTTGGAAGTATCACCAAGAGCCAATTACTGCCGTTGTTCCTAAAGGAAAGAAGGATTTGTTTTGGTCTGAACTATAGGGCGCTCAGGAGGGAAATGGCAGATGGGAAGGGGCCTAACCCAGTGTCTCGGGCAGCTCGGGCTACAGTGACAAAATGCCACAGACTGCGGCGCTTGAGCTAGAGAAGGTTCTTTCTCACGGTTCTGGAGGCTGGCTGGCAAGTCCCCCATCGAGAGGCCAGCTCATTCCATTCCTGGCTTGCAGACTGTCTTCTTGTAGAGAAGGATAGCTCTTTCTCTCTGCGTCTCTTCTCAGAAGGGCACCAATCCCATTGTGAGGATTCCACCTTGGGTGACCCTATTGACCTCCCCCAAGACCCCTTCTCTAAATATTATCACATTGGGAGTTGGGACTTGAGCATAAGAGTTGGGGGGTGGGGGACTTGTTCCATAGTACCGTGTTGCCTTGAGGACCCGTAAAACATTGAACAAACTGGGGCGCCTGGGTGGCTCTGTCAGTTAAGCAGTTAAGCGTCTGCCTTCGGCTCAGGTCATGATCCCGGGGTCCTGGGATCGAGCCCCGCATCAGGCTCCCTGCTCAGTGGGGAGCCTGCTTCTCCCTCTCCTACTCTCCCTGCTTGTGTTCCCTCTTTTGCTGTCTCTCTCTGTCAAATAAATAAATAAAATATTTAAACAAAAAATTAAACAAATCAAGACACACATACCTCCCCCAATGATCTTGGTTAGAAATGCTTACGCATTAAGAAGAACAAAGGTGGAAAATAGCCTCATCATCTATGTGGGTCACACTGTTGCGCAGAAGGCCTTGCTCCTCATGTGGCTCCGCGTGCTGGGGGCCGGGGAACGTTGACACAGGCAGGCCTGGAACCCAAAAAAGTACGAAAGGACAAGCCTACTGTTGACGGGATTTTTCCTTCAACTTCTACTCGCGAAAGATGGGCTTGGTCCTTCGGAGCCCGGAGTTGGGAAAAAACTTGGCCGAAGACGTAAACTCTTGAGAGGCCAGCAAAGGCCAGGTGATTTAGCGTGTGGAATCTCAGCCCCTGACTGGGCCATATTTTCAAAAGAGAAGACAGCTAATGGGAGTAGGTTCCTTACATTAAACATATACTTAGAGTTAACAGCACCAAACCACTTAAGTTGGCAGCGGACCAATTATTAATGAGATGAATGGCCTTTTCTAAATCCCTATGTGGCCTCCAGACAACTGATGGGTTTATGGTCCATGCATTAGGGAACGTGGTTCCTCTGTGGTTATAATTATCCGCAGTTGCGGACCGTTTGAGGGTCATCCCACCAAAAACGGCCACCCCGTGGACATGCTGCCCTGCACTGCTCCATGGTTGATGGGGAGAAAGCAGAAATAGGAGAGCAGGGTTCCTTCTATTGCCCTTCCTAGCTGTTTGATCTTGGCGAAGCCCCTGGAAGTTTCTCCTTCGTTTTCTCTACTGGATGTGTGTGTAATTGATCACTCCAGTTTTCACCTGTCATGGGACCCAGGCCTGGACCATCAGAGCAGTGCGTCTCTGTAGCCCCAGCCTTTGGCTCCCATCCAATGAGAAGTCAAGCCCCTCAACTCCCCGGTGCCACGTCAAGAACTATCGTTCCCTCGAAGCAGGTCTGGCTGTGTTTTACTCCGGGCCCCCGGCTTTGTTCCTGTCTGTGAATGTTGATACGTTGAGAGTTTTGGAAGTTGGTAAGTTTCTGGAACTCTTTAAAACATATTTAGAAGCCGAGAAAAGAATGTCATTGCTTTTATAACATGAAGAGCTGCTCAAGATCTTGGCTGGAGGAGCCAAAGGAACACGGGTTTAATGGGGACCCCCATGGGCATGCATGAGTCCAGCCTAACCGACGTTTTCGTCCATGACCTGTCCTGCTGACAGTGACTCTCTCCCCCAAGTCATTCAGAGTCCCAGTTCTTTCCATCTGGTGGTCCTCTCATCCGCTGCACCTGCTGAATCCTTCTCCCCCATTATTTGCGTTCTGACAGCAAGCAGAGGCAAGAGAAAGCATGGAGCCTAGTGCTAAGGTTTGATGCCCCTCACCTGGCAGAGAAAGCGTATCAATTCTGCCCGCTTCCCATTGGCCAGAACTCACTCACGTGGCCACCCTAACTGCAAGGGAGGCTGGGAAATGTAGTCTACCTGGGTGCCCAGGAGGCAAGGGGAAAAAGATAGGTAGACAGCGGCTGGCTGGGCTCTGCCTCGCCCCAGGAACACAATTCCAGGTTGGTGGTTCAGCGGACAACACGTTTTCTTTTTGTGAATGTGGATAGTGCAGGTGTGCTTTCTTTTTTTGGGAGAGGGAGACTGAGAATACAAAAGAAAATGACAAAAACTCAAAGCCAACCATCTCTCAGACTTTCCTGTTCCACGGGAGCTAAAATATTTAGATGGCAGAGGCTTCTTTGTTCACACTGAATGTCGTATTTGTCCGAAGTGATGTATTTGACATTGGGTGGCAGAGTCGAAGGGTTCCATGCTGCTCTTGTCGAAGCTGGGTTTTCCTTTTACTATCTGTTCCCTTGTTTATTCCTTTGTCTTGGAACCTAGTTCCGCCCAAAGCCGGACTTTCAGACCCATCCAGTCAGTCATCTCAAGGCTCCATGCTAGTTCGATGAGTGACATTATGTGTGTTCATGAGAAAATCATTTCAAGGGCTACAAATGAGTCCTTTAGTAATACCCAGGAGTCATAATGTCTGTGACATAATGAACCTTCCTAAATTACAGCCTACACTAATTAGATCACTTATTGCTACATTCCGGGCCCTGAAACAATTTGCTTAAAGTGATAGTTACCTCTAATGAAAAGATACATAACGGAAAATGTCAGCAACCTTTTAAATCCTCCGCGACTTATCACGAGAACTGTCTCGTGCAAAGTGCTCATGGTGGCGCAACACCTTTTGTCGGCATTTCCTCCTAAATTAGGAGGGTGTTTTATGACCGCTTGGAAACGGAATTCCCTGGGGGTAGTAAGAGGATGAGGTAAGGGCTCGCTGTCTCCTTCAGCCCTTCTCAGCCCGCCCCGCTCCAGGATTCACTGCGGCAGGACCACTCCCGGTATCTTGCCTAGAAAGATCCATGGTTAGCTACTTGTAGAGTGGGCTTCCCTTGAATGCCTGGGGTTCCTGCCCGCCTGGTAGGGGTGACGTTCCTTGGGTCTCCCGAGCCCTTCCCAAGGGGGGCTAAGTCACAGCTGTCTCTCTGATGAGGTTGGGAGGGCCGTGCCAGTCGTAGAGGCCAATGGAAAATGGGGTCCAGCGAGGGCTGGGGTGTTCGCTGCCAGATCAGGCCTGCAGCAGCCCCCAGTCAGGATCATTCGAGGAGCCCTTCAAAAGGCACTATCTGCAAAGAGGTGGGCAGGATGCAGAGAAATGCAAGGCATGACAACGGAGTTGTGGCACCTCTCGGCCCAAAGGGACAAGGGGAGGGAGCCGTTATCAGAATCCAGATGAGAGAATCCTATAGAAAGGGCCTTCTTGAGCCACCTGCTGAGGCCCCCAGCCTGTCTCATGTGCCCCACAGGGAAGCAGCTGGAGACTAAATGCCCCAACTCATTCTCCTCCTTTCCTCTCTGCCTCCCTCCCTCTAGTCCCTTGCTGGGCTCCCTGTTGTCCCCAGTCCCCTGTAAGCTGGGGGTTAGAGGGAGGGATGAGCAGGGAGGGCATGGGACCTCTTTGATCCTGACTATTTGGATCAACCTTCTGGGCCACAGAACAGGGAAAGGAGAGTGGAGAGCAGCTTTGAGGGAACAGGGCACGCGATGGCCGGCACTGTAGGGTTCTGCCCACAGCCCTGTTGTGTGGGAAGCCATCTTCCCTGCCCACCATGGCGCCATGTCCGCCTTGGTCCCCGAGGGCCATGAGCTGTGTGGGTACGAACCAGTACGTTGGTCAACTCGGGTCTCACTCTTCGCTTGGCTCCTTCTGGGGATCAATGGTTGCTTGTCAGAGACCTCGGAGAATGCCACAGTGACGCTCCTCTGTCAGAAAACAGCCAGAAGGTGGGGCTTCCTTGAGTTTAGGGCCCACCTCATAGCCTGAGGGTGTGTCCCCATGAGAATGAAGGAGTCCCATCAGGAAAAATAGGTGACCGACCCCACCTGCTTAGAAAATGAGGTCTCTCCGCCACATTCTTCTTTCTTGACAAAATCTGGAACAGAAAGGGACTCATTTGTTGCTTGAATTTTCTGGCTTCCAGAAAGCTTATTTGAAAGCCCCCAGGGAGGAAGCCCCCAGCACGAGGAAGGTGCTGAGAATTTATCGGAGGGGGCATGGTTCTCTAAGCTTTGGGTTCTTATTAGAACCTTCCTTGACACAACCATCCCTTGGAAAAGCATAGAATCCACTTTAAAACTAAAAGGCGTGTGTTCGCCTTCAGGCCTGAGTGTCAATAATAATTCCGAAAATAGCATTAGCTCCTTTTAATGCATTATTATAATTTATTTATGTTTTCCCATTTGATCCTCACAACAGCCCCATGGATCAGTTAGAGATGAGGAGAGAAGCTCGGAGAGCTGTAGGCCCTTGCTCAAGGCAGCACGTCTTTTTGCCCCTGAAGCTGCTGCAGGAGAGAAACATCCAGAAGTCTAAGATATTATTTTTGCTCTCAAGGAGCCAAAGGTCTAGGTGAGGAGATAAGGCAAGGAGGGGTTGCAGGTGCTGTAGGATTCGGGTGTGTGTGTGTGGGGGGGGGTCAGGCTGCCCCCCACTGCTCCAGCTGTCCCCCTTTTTCCTCCCATCTGAGACTCCCAGTCAACATCCACGGTCCTGGGGAAGAGTCCGGTTGGGCGAGCGGGGGCCATAGGCACAAGGGCTGGGCAGGGGAGGGCAGGCCTCCCGATAGACGGTCCCACCAGCACTACGCGCCGTGGAGGAGAAGTAATGCGCACCAAGGAAAACACATTGTGTTATTAACAGACGATGGAAGGGATTCTGGGAGGTTGGAAAATCAACTAAGATCCACTAGACAAGACATTGTCCTACCCACCCACCCCGTACCTCCCCACAAAGTGACTGGAAGGAGTGACACCGTCGCCTTGATGGATGAAGGCAAGCAGCAGCCCGGAGAGGGAGGCAGCATCTAACTCACTCTTGTGCCTCCACGGGCCCCTCCCTCGCTGTCCTTCAGGTCCCGCAGCCCGTACGTGCTCAGCTAGGCCACCCGAGGCCTGTCTGGCAAAGGAGGGCCTGGGTTGAGGCAAGGACGGGATGCAGGCAGAGCGAGCTCTGGGTCAGGGCAGGGAGAAGGCGTCTTTTTCTAATACCTTCTCACCAGCGATGGCCGGGCGCCCACTCTCACCTGGAGAACGCGGGCCTCAGCCCGGCCATGCTACCTGCCGCGGCTCTCTCGTGCTGGAAAAAGGATCTGGAGCACGGAGGTGGTGGGGGCAGGTGCTGCTGGACTGGGGGGTTCCAGACGAGCTGTACAGGTTGGGAAGGTCTGGTTCGAGAACCCAGGGAAAAAAAGTAAAGCTCACCTTCCTCCATCCTGTAAAATGGCCAAACGCCCTGAAATCTAAGGAGTGAAACTTCCAAGGTCCCTGCCTGTCTAAAGCAAAAAAGCCCACAGTAGAAACTTAGTATTCTTTCTTCTAGCTCCCAGGGTGGGTCAGAGGCCAGGAGACTTTTGTTCTAATCCCCATTCTGCCTCTTTCCAGCTGTAACCTTGCACAAGTCACACGTCTCCCTGGATCTCATCTGTGCAACTGGAAGTTTGCATGAAAACACCAGTAAGTAAAATACTATTAATGTTAATGAAAAACAGTATACTAAGTGTTTGTGGCAGGGGACAGCCACTTGTCTACCCAACGCTTGAGCGCTTCCTGTGTGGAGTTCCCCCCGGGAGGCAGCAGCCCACACAGGGACCGTATTTTCAGCCCTCCTCGTGTCCAGGGGTCCATGTTCCAATAAAACTTTATTTTCAAAAAACAGGCGGTGGCCCGAATTTGGCCCATGGGCCAGAGTTAGCCTCTAGTATAGGGAATGCCCTTAGAGCCTTTGTCTAAATTTACCAGCTAGGAACATTTACTAATCACCCGCTAAGTACCATTCGCTAATCTGCATCTGCCGTGAGCGGGAATGCGGCAAGGTTCGGGATTTTACTCGTAAATTCTTCCAGCCAACATCTATTGCACCCCTCTTGGGTACCAGATGCTAAGGGCCTCTGGAATTTGGCTATGAGCACAGAGGCCCCGGCTCTGCCTGCGAAATTACACTCCAGCGGATGCGGCTGATAGGGAGGAAGGCAGGTGCAAGGGAAGCATGTAGGGAGGATCTCGAATTCGGACTGGGAGGGAAAGGGGGACTTCTCGGAGGGCGTGGCACACGGGGCAAGGCGACTGTTACCTTTACCCCGTCTTCCAAGATCCATCCCCTGCACCGGGCACACTGCCTCTTGCCCTCCCTGAGACCAGAAGCAGACGGCTCTGAACTCCTAGGAGAGGGTCGAGCCGCAGGATGGAGGGATCCTGAATCCCCAGGTCATCGCAGGGGGAAAACTGCCTATAGACTAGAAACACCTGCCTTGAGTCGTCGTACAAGTGAGAAATAAATCTCGCGGTGTCGCGATGCTGAAACCGTAAGGGTTCTTCACTATCACACCATCGTCACTAAGAAAATGCTTCGCGTGCACCATCTCCTTTAAGCCGCTCAGAAATCCTGTGGAACACCGCAGTTTTCCAGAGGAGGAGGCTGAGTCTCAGAGAGGTTAAGTGGCCTGTCCAAGTAAATGGAAATAGCCCAGAGTCTCACCGCAGAGAAGTCTGTCTCCAACGCCCATGCTTCTGAGCTCTGTCTACGGCTCTGATTCTGACCGATACAAAACCCAGCCCTCCCGTCCTGTCCTCAAAGCTCAACCCAGAAGAAGCCGGGGACCGTCCTTTCCTGGGACTTGTATTAATGGGATGAGACAGGATTTCCCCAGGGCAGGGACCGGAGGCCAGAGGCCAGACAGAAAAGGGCAGCCCCCCTGCCTCGGGGAGAGCCTGGTTTTCCAGGGGTTTGGAGACGGCCGGCTGCAGACCCGGGGCCGAGCTGCGTGCCGCAGACCCTGAATTCCTCCTAGAGCGGGAGAGGGGTGGAGGCAAGTGGGAGGAACCCCCCAATCCCTTCTCAGTTCCTGCTCCCTTGAAATGTTTTCCTTCATGGGCCAGTGGGGTACCTCTGTGTTTGCAGCAAACATGTCCAAGGCTGACAGGCTAAAATGGCTCGCTTGCTTTTAAGTGTCAGGAGATGTAAATAGTTTTAGTCTTCGGTGGTTTCTGATTGAATCTCCTTTTGAAGTAATGATAGCTATAATTTAAAGCAACAGTTACCATATTTTCCTTGCAGGCTGGCCGTCTTTGAAGCACTAAGCATAAATCTGCTTAAAATCTTAAAATAGCCGTAGCCCTGTCTCAATATTCTACCGGGAGCCGGGGAGATTCGGCCTCTAATTGCCGTCGTCTGTAACTAAATAGCAGCGGCACAGCGGGCTTGTGACGAGGTGGCCGGCAGAATAGCTCTGACCTGGACAGGAAGATGGAGGCAGAGACACGGTCTCCCTGGGGGACCCTTGACTTGGGTTGGAGTTCGGAGGAAACCCGTCCTGAAATTAGGACCAAATGGGGTCTGGGCTGTGAGGGGGTTTTTCAGGACTGTCTTTTCCAGGCCTCTCCAGGAGCCTGGGATGGAAACGAGCAGGGCCTCCTGGCCAAAGGGAGCTCAGAACGTTCGAGGGTGGGCAAGGACTTGGTTCTAGCTGACGGAATTCTCAGGGGCGACATCCGTTCCCCAGGGCGGGGGAAGGCCTGCCATCCTATTCTTTGTAAGACGGCGGATGGAAGCATAGAAGGAAGAGAGATTTCCAGGGTGGCTGGTCACCAACGGGGAACGATACGCGCCCATGTCTGCCGTACTTTGGCAAATGCATTTAAAATCCCGCTTCGCTCTTAAATTGGCCACCGCGTTTTCCTTTATTCACGAATATGAATTTCTTTGGCAGATACTTACTGTGTCCCTACTGCGTGCAGGGCAGTGAGGTAAACGGTCGGCAACCCCCGCGTTCACAGGGCTTACGGTAAGCACTACTGCGATAAGGAAGATGAGGGTAAGGGCTAGGAGGCAGAATCAAGGAAGGGGGGGTGACATTGCACTTTTAAATAGGCTTGTCACCAAGAAGGTGGCATTAGGTGGGCTATTGACCTTTGTTAAAACTTGTCAATGGACGATGTACTAATATGTATTTTTTTTTTAAAGATTTATTTATTTAGTTGAGAGAGAATGAGAGATAGAGAGAGCATGAGAGGGGGGAGGGTCAGAGGGAGAAGCAGACTCCCCGCTGAGCAAGGAGCCCGATGTGGGACTAGATCCTAGGACTCCAGGATCATGACCTGAGCCGAAAGCAGTCGCTTAACCAACTGAGCCACCCAGGCGCCCCTAATATGTATTTATTTTTTTAAACATTTTATTTATTTGGAGAGAGAGAGGGCATGTGTGCACGAGAGGGAGGGGCAGGGGCAGAGGGAGAAGCAGGCCCCCCGCCGAGCAGGGAGCCCAACACGGGGCTCGATCCCAGGACCCTGGGATCATGACCTGAGCTGAAGGCAGACGCTTAACCAACTGAGCCACCCAGGCACCTCAAATCTAAAGCATTCTAAAAATTCCTGGGGGAAAATGTTCAGGGAAGTTGACAACTCACCAGGACTCTGGGTGATTTTAACTTTTACTTTCCCGTGCAGGCGTTTTCTGAATGTCTTAGGATATATAGGCATGCGTTTTGGGGGAAAGCGGCAATTGAGTTTGGCAGTTCCCCAGATAAATTAAACACAGAATTACCATACGGCCCTGCAATCCCACTCCCGATTATCTACCCGAAAGAACTGGAAATACATATTCAAACAAAAACCTGTACGCGAAAGCTCACGGCAGCATTCACAATAGCTACAAGGTAGAAAGAACTCGAATGTCCCCCAGTGGATGGCTGAGATGAGCGACTCGTGGTATATCCATGCCGTGGAATATTACTTGGCCACAAAAAGGAGCAAAGTGCTGACATACGCTATGACAAAGGGAACCTTGAAAACAGTGTGCTCAGTGAGAGAAGCCCAATGCAAAACGCCACGTCGTGTAGGATCCCTTTTAGAGGAAATGTCCAGCCTAGTCAACTCCATACAGATGGAAAGTGGATTTGTGGCTGCCTAGGGTTAGGGGAGAGGGCTTTATGACTATAAGGCTTTTTTGGGGTGGGGGGCAGTGACGAAAATGTTCCGGAACCTAAGTTGTGGCGATAACTGTGTAACACTGTGAATATTCCAGAGTCACCGAATTGTGCACTTTGGGGAAAACGTTCAGTTTTATGTTATATGTGTTTTTCTACAATAAAGAAGAAATGATTGTTGGGGAGGTACTGGAAAAGCTCAGTTGGCCCTATATGCCCACGAGAGGTCAAGTGCCGGGGGCTTGGCAGAGGCCCCACTGGAAAAACTCATTCCTTCTAGTAATTTACCCAGCACCTCCTAGCTGCCGGGCAGTGGGGTCATGGCGGTGGTCGAGGCAGGCCTCCTCGAATGGAGCCTCCAGCTGGAGGCCGGCCTGGGGAGGGCCGCGAGGGAGTTGAGTGAGCAGAGGGGAGGCCTGGGGGGGGTGGTGTGAGGCGATTTGAGCGAGGCTGAGCTGCAGACCCAGCCGCTTCGACCCTGGCCCTGACATGCTTCTCCCGATCTCGAAGGGGAGGCCAGACAGACGCTCCGGGAGGCCGCCTCGAGTGCACGGTGGGGGTTAGCAGCAAAGCAAGCTGGGTGGCTCTGGAGCCCATTAAGGGATTAACAATTTTCCACAGATGATCCACAGAAAGGGCAGTCTGGACACAAATAATTGAGAAAGAGCCTGCTTTCCTAAAACCTGGGCATTCCAGCCTCCCTCCGCCGAAGTCCTCATGCTTTTGAGGACGGCGGAAATGGGGGTGTTTTCTCGTGGTTAGGGAGAAGAGGGGCCGTTTCCTATCATCACATGCAGGAGGCACATGCCCTGTCCTCACCCCTGCCTCCTTGCCCTGACCTCCCTTGGAGCGCGGAAACCAGCCCCTGCCGTACCACCTCGCGGGGGCCCCCCTGGGACTCAGCCCATGCCCCACGACTCATGAGAACTTTCTGGATCATGCTTTAGAGCTGAGTGTTTTTGCGCCAAAATAGAATAGAGATGCGAGCAACCTGAGGGGCCTCGCCTGTTTTTCCCGCTGTTTTTCCAGTGAGAAAAGACCAAGGGCTGCTCCGGTCCAAGGCCGCCAGATGTGGGCAGCTGCCCGCACAGCCCCAAGAGAAGTCGCCTCTCCCCCACGAACAACAGGGTGAAGCCCGCCCACCCCACCCAGGCGGACCCCTTAGTATTGTTTGAGTTTTTCATACATTTATATTCTCCTTGTGATTAAAAATAATACATTAGGGGCACCTTGGCGTCTCAGTCAGTTAAGTGTCTGCCTTCAGCTTGGGTCATGATCCCAGGGTCCTGGGATCAAGCCCGAGTCAGGCTCCCTGCTCAGTTGGGAGTCTTTTCCTTCTTCCCCTCTGCCCACCCCCCATTCGTGCTCTCTCTCTCTCTCACTCACTCTCTCTCTTTCAAATAAATAAATAAAATCTTATTTTTTAAAGAACACATTAAAAAATCCAGCGAAGCAATTGACTCAGGATGGACTTTGTGTTCTATCATTTACTTGCTGTGTGACCTTGGCAAAGTGTCTCTGCCTCTCTGAGTCTGCCTCACCGGAAAAAGCAAATGATCATGGTTTCATTACCTCCCAGGATATTATGGGGTTTAAATAAGAGAACAGCCTGTCTTTCCAGGCTCTAAGTTTTTCTCATCGGGGTCCAAAGGTTGGAGGTGCTCAGCAAATCACTTGCTGAAATGAAATCTTATTTCCTTTTGGTGTGTGTTCGAAAATTTCCATCATCAAAAGTTTTCCAGCTCTCTCCCGGTCTTTTGAAGCAAGGTGGAGAATGGACTCTTGGGGACATCGGGGCACCGACCCTGTGTGAGGCCTGGTGAAGGCAGACACAGCCATGGTAAGCCTTTTTGAGGCCCTCAGCGACTCTTTGGGGGTGAGAGAGGACCCTACTAATAAATGCAGTTGGGGGTGGTGTGGCTGGGAGCGGAGGAAATGTGATTAAGCGAAGATTTCCTGTGATACTGATGGGTGGCGATGAGTAGTGGCGCCAATTTTCCACCACGGTGGCGGGCTTGGCCTGGATGGGACAGGAGGTACAAACAGGGCTAAGTGCAAGGCCAAGGTGACCCTCGCCCCAGGGACGGGGAAGGGAGGCAGCGCCACGCAAGGGGGAGGCACCAATCTTTTGGTGTCATAGCGCCCAAGCCTCAAATCCTCTTGCTTCCACTTACTGCTTGGGAGGCTTTAGGCAAGTGACTTACCCTCTCTGCTTCAACGTCCCCATCCTCAAATGGGGAGAGCGTCAGAACAAAGCCAGCGCTTTGTAGATGTCATCCACAACGAAGGTGCCGTGATGACATCGTTTGAGCCGGTGAAGGACAAAGCACATCCGTGCATTAAGAAATCCCCCTCGTCACAGTGGGCAGGACAAATTACGGAGGAATCGGGGCAGGAAGGTGCTTAAGGGACAAGAGGCCTGCTTCGTTGTAAGGGAACAGAGCAGGGTGGGAAGAGATGACAAATGTAACAGAAAATAGAGTGAACTTGGCCTTTGGTTAGATGCAGGGGCCAAGGCAATGGGGGTGGGGGAGGAGTGAGGGGTAACAAGGAGGCGGGGGAGGGAAGACAGTTCTGGAGCCCGGGAGGAGATTGCGGTTGGTACAGAGAAGTATTCTGGAATGCAGGTGGGTTGGGCACGTTGAGTTTGAGGGACCCTGGGAATCCAGGAGGAATCCTGAAGAGATTTGGGTGTGGCCCTAGTTAAAAGTAAATGATGTAAGCATTCCTGTCACCTCTGAGATAGGTTCCTGATTTGGACATCCTGAGGTCTTAGAACTGGTCGTTAAGATACACGGTCACAAGAATACCGCAGCTGCTTTTCCCCTAGAGATAATACAAGGAATATGCTTGCCCTTTACAGGTAAGGGTACTATTTCCTCAAATATATTCCACCTTTGGCTGTTCTATGAAGAGAATATTTTGTGGTCAAATTTAGGAGGCATTCAGTTAAACAAACAAACAAAAAAGTAAAAGTTTCTTTATGCAGGACTTATCAGTGCCTCTTATGCGTCGATAGGTTTTGTGTACTCCAGAGAAGAATGCGGAATATAATATTTCTCAAACTTATCTTCCTGCACAGCTCTTTATTTATCTGGCCAGGTGCTCGGCCCTGAAAGCTAAGGTATCTGGACCTGGGATGGTGGGCGGCAGAGGCCTCCGGGTTATTGTCTTAGAACAGAATTTCACGGACTTTATTGCGCATGTGTTAGTGTGGAGTTTGCATGTCTAACAAACTCCTGGGTGATGCCGACCACGCTGGTTCACAGACCACATGTTGAGAGGACCACCTTCCTCGATTGGCCAATGGCCATGGAGGACACCAGGAGGGTTCAGACCGGAGTGGGGAGTTACAGCTTATTACCACCATTATTAGGGGTCTCCCCCACCCACCCTGCCCCCCGACCGATCCCATCCCTATGGACGGAACCCTAGTTTCTCACAAGTTACAACTGCCTTCCTGTCTGGAGTGTGGAAGGGGGCAGGGAAACAGTGGAAGTCCAAAAAAGGCAGTCGATAAGAAGGAGAAGGGCCCAGGGGACTGTCCCCGGACGCCGTGGAGGAGCAGCGGGTGGACAGATGCCACCGTGACCCCAGGTTGGCGTCAGAGCGTGTGGCTTGGGCACGATCTGCCAGGTCTGCCTAGAGGGTGTGCGCGCGTGTGTACGTGTGTGCGTGTGTGCACGCGCAGATGTGTGTGTGTGTGTGTGTGTGTGAAATACTGCTTTCAAAACGGCCAAATCATCTTAATTAGATTGAACAGCCCTCCGATCCCTTATTTAGAATGGAATGCGGAGCCCATGCTCTGTTTCCCTTTAACACACCGACGGAGGGAGCGAAAATAAACTTGGGTTTGGCTGCGGCCGAGGAGCCCAGGGGGGAGACTGGGTTTCAGGCAGTGGTTGCCACCGGGGGACACCCACACCACACTCAGGACACCCGTCCCGCGCCCTCGCTTCTAAGACCCGCTTCGGAGCCTTGGAAAGACCCTTTGCCCAAAGACCTCGCTTTTTCAGAGCCCAGGTTGGGCTGATGCAGCCCTAAGTTTGGATCCCAGCTCTGCCATTTACCAGGTCTGGAACCTATGGGTGCTCTATACATGGTAGTTTTTGTTTTTGTTTTTTGCTTATTCAGGAGTCTAAGGAGTACAAATAACTGTGCTTTCTTTCGCACACGTTTGTTTTAGGGGCATGAGCTCTTCCCTGATACTTAACCCTTGAGAGCATGGCTCTTGCTGGCTTCTCGAGACGCCCTGAGGGGGTGGGGAGGGACCTTTCCAGAAGCTGAGACGTGTCCAGGGCTGCGTGTCCAGTGGACCCGGGGACAATACTAAATTACAGGTTGATATCCCTGGAGTCCTGAGTATGAGGAAAGTGATCTCTTAATGAACAGTGCCTTGGGGACAAAATTCCTTTAGAACCAGCATGCCGAAGCAGGAAACGGGAAACCTAAAATGTCCCGCATTTTGAGGTAGACTGGCCTCTGTTGGGCCCCAAGGACATCTTGCTCTGACCTTAGGTAGCGGGGGGTGAGGAGGCTCAACCGTGAGAAAAGTGGAGAGTCCTTTCACTGTGTCTCAGGGAGACGAGGGACTCTGGCCTCCCTGGGGAAGGTGCGTGCTCTCCTGTCCGCCATCCGGGGGAGGCGGGTCTGGTGACCAGATACAGACACCCGGGGGAGGACCGACGCACAGCCTGCGTGCATGGTAGGCTGGTAGCAATTAAGGACAACGACCTCCTTGCTGGGTCTTTAACCCATCACTGAATTATTCCCACGCGCTCCAAACTAGAGAGCAGTTTGTGGGTGACCCAGCTGAGGTCCCAGAGTCGAGTGGCTTTACGGTTGTCACACATCAGGGTGGGGTCCCAACTCAGCTCCGAACCCTGGTGCTTTTGGCCATGCCACTGCGGGAGTCCCGCCTTTCCTGGTCTCCGTGTCTGAGTCTGGCAGCTCAGTGTGCATGGCTCCTCCCAACCGAGGCTCCTCCCAACCGAAGCTCCTCCCTCCTCGCCCCTGCTCCCAAACCCACCCAGAAACGCAGTCTCTTCTGGCACCTCTGACATTATTCGGCTTACACCTCATGCTGCCTCCTGTGACAGTTCCCATCCCCCCTGGGATAAACCCGGGGACTTTTTGAATGTCTCTTGATCCATTTGGTTCTCCGGGTAACACTGAGGACATTGTTCCTTCCCCCTCTGGTGAAAGACAGTAGCGTCTGGGCTGCTGGACTTATCTCCGAGGTTTGCTGAAGGATCATTCTATTTCCTCGTCTCGTGAAAACATCTGACCCTCCCAGTGGCTTAGATAACCCATGACTACTTTCCCCAGGGTGCTTCTGGTCCCCAAGGGGGAAGGGACTTGTACTGGCTCAGTGCTATCAAAAGACTCCTAAAATTGTGTCAAAGTACTCTAGGGAGAGAGTGACTTTTTCTGTTCGCTCTTGTTAACAAAAGATTTGCAGGTTGTAGAGTAGATCGGAAGGGCTGGAAAGTTAATTGTGGTAAAACGGGCTAGAGATTGCTAGTTGGCTGGCCAATCCCCGTTCTCTCCTGCTTCCTTACCAAAAGAGCCCTCATCACTGAGGCCAGGACTGTGGCCAGCTCTAGAACTATTTTCCTCAATGTCCGTTGTACATACCTGACTGAATGCTGGCCAATGAGATGCAGGTAGAAGTTGTGGAGAGATCTTTCCAGAATGTCGTTTTTAAAGAATGATCAAAAGAAAGAAAGAAAGAAAGAATGATCCCTGAGGAAGGCCCTCCCTTTTTTTTTTTTACACTTACTTCCTTCTTCCTGGGACACAGATGTGATGGCAGGAGCATCGAATCCACTTTAGGTCATGAGGTGGCCACGGGGATGGAAACAACACGTGAGGGATGGAAGATATGATGATGGAAGGAGCCTAGGTCCCTGAAGACTGCAGAGCCACTGTGCCAACCCTCGACTGCTTACCTCTGGATTTATGTCATGCATATAGGAATAACCCAGTGTATATTTCTGTTACTGGGGTTTTCTATTCCACACCGTTGGATCTAATCGTTACTGATACCTAACACTTAAAAGTAGATGACGTTGCAATAATCTGAAAATATGTATGCAGAAAGTTATTCATTGCTGCATTGTTTGTAATTGCAAAATATTGGAACCAATCTAAATACTGTGAGATTGGCTGAATAATTGTGGTGATGTGCACCCAACGGAGTTCTACGCAGCTGTAAAAAAGAGTGAGGGGGAAATCTAGGGACTTCGGTGGGGGTGATTTCCAGAACTTGTAGCTCAAGCAGGATGCTATCTTTTGTGTAGGAAAGGAGGGGGAAAAAGAAAATATTTGTACAAAGCCTCAAAAACAACTGTGAGAAGGATAAAACAGAAACAAATGAGACTGGTTAGTCCCAGGAAGTGGGTGGGAACGGAGTTGAAAAAAGAAAGAATGGGAGGAAGTAAAGCCTCTCTGATATATTTTTTGGTTCTTTTCTGACTTTGGGAACCATGACAATAATTTCATGCACTCAAAAAAAAAAAAAAAAAGAAAAAAAGGAGTAAAATCATCAAGGTTGGCAGAAAAATCTTAAAATGAGATACAAGTAAAAATAAATAAACTGAACTATATCTCAAATGAAACAGTCAACCACACTGAAAGGGAGGGTTGGGGAGAGCAGAGCCCAGTGATTCTGGAACACCGTGTGTGGATGGAAGACAAAAGAGCTCAGTGTGAGTCTTCAGCCCTTGAGAGTTGGCTCCCTTTTTGCAGTTGTATAGGTTAGCAATTCTGAAAATACCGTGTATCCTGAGATCGAGCAAATGAGGAAATACATTTTGCATACACAGTGCGTGCCAGGTTTCTTGCTGACAGAGAAGGGAGTCACATGTATGGAGAGTGGACGGATCTGATGAGCTCTGCCCTGCTGGGTTGGAATTGGGGAGTATCAATTTATATATATACACAATGTAAATTACATATATCCAGAACATATTTACATATACATGTGTATATGGCAGATATATGCTTGTATATATATACTGTATATATATGTAAATATTTTTATATGTAGATATTTATATTTACGTAGATATTACTTGCATACATATAGGTAAATATAAATGTAGATATCCTCCTATAGCTATACAAGGGTAAGATAAATACTTAAACAAATATTGCGTGTCTAGATCCATCCATCCGTTGATGAGAAGGAGAGAACTGTGCTAAAATGTTTACATTTGGGGCATCTGGGTGAAGGGTTTATGGGAATTCTTGGTATAGTCCTTGCAATTTTTCTGTAAATTTAGAAGTATGTCAAAATAAAAACATTAAATGAAAGAAACCAAAGTGGACGGCTTGTTAGGGTTGATTGTGAGTCTTGAACCCAGTCGGTCTGCCCCAGCCGATGTTCTTTCTTGCTCTGCAACCTTCTTACAGTTTAGTGTGAATCTACAGAGGAACTCGGGTTAAGGTCAATGCTGAGCAAATAGGTTTCCTAAACCCTTTTGCATTCATCTGCAGGATAGGTCTCTGATGTGGGTACAGGGAGAAGGAAAAGAGAAGGAAAAAAGATGGCCGCTGGAGCCTCGATGAGAAGGCATCTATCTGGGTCCCGGTGGGGTCAAGGGCAGGGGGCTGGCCCAGCCTTGGAGGGCATCTATGTTCTCCCATCTTCCTCACTTAACCCACTGTTCCTCCTGTCTTCCCTAGACATGTGCAGGAAGACTGCGTCAGTGTAATATATCCCCCATCCCATTTATTCTCTCCCTGTATCTTGGGAGGGGCTATTTCTCTCGTACCCTTCTTGCACTCCAAAATGTTGCTTCTCGAGAGTTTCAACCGTAATTCAATCACGAATGCAGAATTCAACAGTAATTCACAATGGCCGGGGAAAGAAAAGAACGAGCTTCTTCCCTCCTCTGCCATCCTTCCCCTAATTATTCGTTGGTAAGCATGTGTCAGCGCACTTGCCTTTGAAGCTTACGGGACGAGGACCTTGGCAACGGTGTTAGGCAGAGAAGCGGGTTCGGAACTTCACTCTGACCCCGTTACACCTCGGTTGTCCACCTGCCGAGGGGGCACGATGATAGCTTTGACCTTAGCGAGTGGCTTTGAGGATAGAACGAGATAAGCATGGAGATGCTTATCGGAGTGCTCCACAAATATTGGATACTAGCTGTCATCACAGCAGAGCCTCTGGGCGTGATTCCGGGCTGCAGTACAAAGGACGCGCCACTGAGAAGCCCACATCGCCTTCCCCAGCCCGGACCCATCTTGCCTGGAATGGCAGGTCACATGTGCGTGCATCCGATAGCTTTGGGGGCCCTCCTGCTCAAGACGTGGGTTTCATCCGCTCGGCGACCAGCCTTCCCTGACTGTCCCACATGGCACGCGACTGGGGGCTCCCTGCCCGGGCCCCACTGCGCGTCCCCAAAGCCTCCATCTCCCCTGCGCGCAGAGCCACATCCTTGCACGGTCATATTCTGGGAAATGTCTTCGCCCATCACCTCTCTTTCGTTAGTGTGAAGTGGCAACAATTTGCAGGTGTGGGGGGCTTTTTGAGGGGGTCTGCTTTTTGAGGGGGAAACAGCACGAAGCTTTTAGAAGCCTCGTGCAGGTCTCCTTGCAAATACTGTCCTCTGGAATCCTGTTACTGTACTAAGTAACAGGGGGGGCTTGCCGTAGAAGAAAGTTCCAGAACATAATTATTTGAGGTGGCAAAAACTTTTTATTCTTGTGGGGCGGTAAAATTGTATGTAGTTTCAGCGGGACCTCTTAACGCCAAAACTTTGCAACAAAAATTCACTCTGTGCTACCAGCCTTAGAGGAAAATATTCACCGCTGTTGTGTCGAACTAGTTTTATCCTTCCTCTTGTGTTTGCTTAGTGTGTGTGTGTGTGTGTGTGCGCGTGTGCATGTGTGTGTGTGTGTGTGTGTGTCTGAACATCTTGGGGAGTGTCTTTAAGTAGCATGTTTATGCGTTGGCCAGTGGGGCATATCCAATGACTTTCTTGAGCTATAATTCACATGAATTGTCATTCATCTATTTAAAATGTACAGTGTTGGGGTGTCTGGGGGGGGGCTTAGTCTGTTAAGCATCTGCCTTCGGCTCAGGTCATGATCCCAGGGCCCTGGGATCGGGCCCCACATTGGGCTCCCTGCTCAGCGGGGAGCCTGCTTCTCCCTCTCCCTCTGCCACTCCTCCTCTCTGTCTCTCTGCTCAATAAATAAATAAATAGATAGATAATCTTTAAAAAATAAAATGTGCAGTGTTCAGTGTATACAGAGTTGTGCAGTCAGCACCCCAATCAATTTTAGAACATTTTCATCACTCCAAGACGGAATCCCGTCCCCTTTAGCAGTCACCCTGTATCTCTTCCCAACGGGAAGAACCCTAGAGAATCAGTTTCTCTTTCTATCGATGTGCCTATTCTGAATATTTCGCATAAACGGGATCCTACAGTATGTCATCTTTTACACCGGCCTTCTGTCCCTTAGCACATTGTCAAGGTCCGTCCGCACCATGGCACATGGCAATACTTCTGTCCTTTTCACGGCTAAGTAGTATTCCACCGTGTGGCCAGACGGCGCGTTGTGTGTCCCCTCGTTAGGTGATGGACGTTTGGGTTGTTTCCACTTTTCGCCTGTTACGAATAATACTGCTTATGAAGATTCAGGTAGGGGCTGTCGTGTGGATGTGTGCTTTCCTCTCTAGCAATGGAATTGTGGGTCAGATAAAAACAATGTTTAACTTTTTGAACAGCTGCCCGTTTTTCCAAGGGGTTGCACCCTTCCCACCCACAGCGTATGAAGGCTACAGTTTCTCCACATCCTGCTACCCCAACACTCGTTATTCTTCGACTCTGATGACCGCTGTCCTCGCGGGTGTGGAGTGGGAGCTCCTCGTGGACTTGGTTTGCAGCTCTCTGACGACCAATCGTGTCGAACATCTTCTCACGGGCTCATCGGCCATTTGGATATCACATTTGGAGAAATGTCTCTTCGGATCCTTTGCCCGTTTTTAAACTGGGTTCTTTTTCTTTCATTGTTGAGTTGTAATCGTTTTTTTAAAAAAATATATTCTAGATACAATTCCCTTATCAGATATATAATTTGCAAATATTACCCCCCTATTCTTGGGTTCTCTATTTACTTTCTTGATGGTGTCCTTATAGTCACACAGCCTGACCTTTAGATGGAGTCAAATTTTTAAATTTTTTTTCTTCTGTTGTTTGTGTTTTTGGAGTCGTATTAAGAAGGCTTCACCGTACCCCAAGTCACGAAGATTGATGTTTATGTTATCTTCTAAGAATTGTATAGTTTTAACTCTATAATTGAGTCTCTGGTACATTTTGAGTTAATTTCTGTGTTTGGAATAAGAAAGGGATCCCACTGTATTCTTTTGTGGGTCAATATCCAGTTGTCACTGTTTTGAAAACATGGAAATTGTTCCATGGCAGTTGGTAAAGAGGGCTGCCCTGAGGTTCCCCAAGTGTCCCCTCTTGCGTTCTGGCTCTCCCCAGGGACCTCGCAGACATTCCCATGACACAAACTGACCTGTGCACGCCTGCACAGAGCAGGAGGCTTCAGGACCTTGCCAGCTCTGATGCTGGGGACGTCCCAGCTGTTAAATATTTTGAATGTCACACCTACGTGCTGGTGTGTGTTAGGACACGTTCTTGGGGTCGGAGATCCTAGTATCCGTTCAGAGCAGTCCTATAACCTGCCCTTAATCCTCCTGTATTGTACCTCAAGGGGGTGATGCTGGAACAAAGAAATACCAGTATTCTGGAACTGTCCCACCAGAACATTTGGAATATTCTCAGCAGCTGCTTGAAAGCTGATGAGCCAAAGATCCCAGAGGCAGCAAGATGAGCACATTCCACCGTGGTTTCTCCACGGGCAATCCGGTAGCCCGTCTTTGGCTCCCATCACCAGTGTCCCATCTGAGGACCAGGGAGACGCCCCGGGTGGGTTCCTCTGGGAGGGACGGCCTGATTCTCCCTTTGCAGAGTGAGTTTGACCACCCACGATTTTGCAGGATGGAGGGGGCTTCTTTCTCGGAAGGGTGGAAGAGTCGAGACAGCTTCCTCAGAAGCTCCTAGTTGACAGATGAGTCTACCCGAGCAGCAGGTGTCTCCTACTCCCCGGTCCCAGCTCGCCGCTGATGGAGAGGGACACTGCCCACCCATCCGATCGGCTCTGCCTCTGCCCGCCCTCCCGTCCCAGCCTTCTACCGCCCTTCTGCTCAGCCCATCTCTCCTGCAGTGTCTTTGTCCCACATTTCTGGATAATTATATTTTTTGGCAATGGCCTTTCTGCGTGCTGTGAAGCAAGCGGCCGAGCCTATGGCCCTTTCCCAAGTCCTGTTTCCAGCCGAGCCGTGCCATCCTGTTCTTCTGCCGCATTCCGGGACCCAAAAGGTCAGGAGCCCTGCCAGGAGGACAGACAGACCTCCTGGCCTGTTATGTGGACAGTAAAGGAGAATCTTAGGAAAACGAGTGAGAGCATGTGACACGGACCCCCCCCCCCCCAGTCCCAACCTTACCGACTGACCTCAAAAACAGTCCCAATGGCTCCTTAATATTTGGGTGCTCGGGACGGGCTGGTGTCTATTTGGGGGCACTCAGGAACGGCGGGGAGAAGACACAGGACAACTACAAATGGAAATGACTCCTGCCTTCAAACCATATTCTCTGGCTGACTTTGCATAGAAAAGCATGAGACCAAGTCCCTGTCACTGGGCAAAGCTGAGCGAAGGATAACTCTAGTGCCCCAGTAATGCCTTTATAATGATGACACTTTAGTGCTCGCTTCCTCGGCACATACACTCCAATATAAGGATTCCGCTTTATAATTGTATTTAGACTTATATCTGATAATTATTAAAAATATTTTTACAAAATGATATTTATAATTGAGTATTTAATCATTTTTATTTCATAAAATACTGGGAAACTTTATACTTGCCTAACGATCTGGAAGGAAACCAGGAAAAGCCTAATTTTATCACCGAATTCCAAAGCAGCAAGACACTCAGTGACTATTTATCGAGTAAATAGTAATAAGAGGCCCTGGGATACACCCAGCACTGAGAGGATCCCCAGCCCAAAGACGCACCCTTCAGCTCAAGTTCAAGTGTAAGAGGGGAAGAGAGGTAAAGGGACGATGAAGAGGAGGGGGACATGCCAAGCCTTAAAGTTCTACTGACTTTAAGTCAAGCACGGATCCCCAGGAGCTCCCCCAGTCCAACCCCCTAGCCTTCTGTCCTTTGTCACACAACCAGGACATTGGGATCCGGCTCTTATTGGTCCCATGTCCCCAAGTTCCTTGGGTCACATCAGCAGACCTCCACGATACCCAGAAGTGTCTTAGGAGGTAGCAAGGCCATAGGACCTACGAGGGTCTTTTGAAGAAAAACTACTTTTATAATAAGCCAAACAGTGGAATATCATGGAGTAAGATATAAGCTCCTAAATAAGATTAAAAAAAAAAAAAATTAGCCTAAGAGAAGGCGCACTCTGGCGCTCCACTTTGGGTCCGACCTCAGATTCTTCAGGTTTACTCTCACTCAGCTCTTTTCCTAGGGATGATACTCAGGTGGGGAAGCCCCAGGACGTGGTCAGATGGAATCTGCTGGGCCGGGGAGGGCTGAGGTGGTCTGCCTTTGATTTGGGCCTTGTGCAGTCTCCAGCCTGCACACCTGGCCTTTGGTGAACTGACTGACTGTTCCCCCTTCTCACCCACATCCCAGACCTCTTTGCAGACCTTCCCTCTCCCCTCCGGCACCCTTCCCGTCTGCCCTTTCTATGACGGTATCACCCTTACTTTCTTCAAGGAACGTCCTCTTCCTGCCAAACCCCTGGCCACAGTGATTGGCCCAGCAACAACCACATGACCAAGTTGAGCCAATCAGAGTTCTTCCTTGGGATTTTGTAATTGAAACTAACCAACAGAAACCATTTCTTTCCCTTTGGATCACCAACTTGAAGGCCATGGGCAGAGTCACTGTGTACCTGCCGCCTGGGGGAAGTCTGAGAAGGTCAACACTGAAGACACCGAAAAAAAAAAAGTACCAATGCTTTCAAGTCCTTGGTGTTTGTGGATTAAACGAGTTAAGGCAAGTGCTTAGCTCAGAGCATCTGGTCAGTAAGTACTAGCTATTATTATTATTTCTTCCGAACTTGGCTTCCCCAGTTACATGAACCAATAAAAACGTTTTTAGAAAAGACTATTGAACCGGGTTTTTGTCTTTGGCACCCATGCACTCAGACACTCAGGATCTCAGAAACATCTTTTCTCAGAAAGGAGAGCAGGTGCTAAATTGTCACACAGATGTGTCAGTGACTGGAGTAGCCAGACTCCAAGATGGCGTCCATGATCTTTGCATCTTGGTATTCATGCCTTTTAGTAGCTTCCTCCCATGCTGAAGAGGGCTGGCTAGTGTAACTTCAGTAGGATATTGCAGAAAATGATACAGTGTGACTTCTCAAGCTAGGCCAAAAAGGACCGTGCCGTCTGTCTCGCTCCCTCTGGGGTCACTTGCTCTGGGGGCAGACGGCTGCCATATTGTGGACACTCAAGCAGTGTGTGGACAGATCCGCGTGGCAAGGACCTGAGCACTGCCACCTGCAGCTGTGTGAGTAAACCGTCTTGGAATTGGATGCTCAGACCCAGCCAAGCTTCCAGACGACTCCAGCCAGCCCTGACATCTTGACAGTAACCCCACGAGAAACCTCAAGCCAGAACTTTCCAGCTAAGCTGCTCTGGAAATCCTGAAGCACAGGACATGTGAGAGAATGACTGCTTCTTGTCTCACACCACTATGTTTTGGGGCGATTTGTTATGTGACAGTAGACAACGAATACAGAGCCATCATGTGGATTTGCCCCTCTCTCCGTGAGATGCACCCTAGTTTAGTGAGGATCAGCTATGAGGGATGCTGTTAGAAATCAGCTACCGTTAATAAAGTCCCACATTTTTAAATTACATATATCTCCATGCCGTGAAATATCTGGAAGGGCTCGTGGGCAGAGGCTGTGGCCACGAAGAGCCCGGTGTTACAGCCAACCTTGAACTTCTGTGATGCTCACAGCCAACCTTGATGCTTCGAGGCGGAGGAAGGAGCACAATAGGTCTTCAGTCCTGCTAAATTCAGCCTCAGGTTGATGCCCGGCCCCTTCTCACTTGACCTCTCTCATTCCTTCCTTCCCTCCCCTTTGCTCCACCCTCCCTCCGGCTTCCTCCATCCTACTTATTCCAGGAGTCTCAGAGACTGTTCCTATTTCCGTTCTGGAAGGGCCACAGGTCTTACCGGAGAGCTTAAGGATCAGCGCTTGTTACACTTGAATATGCGCACACATTCCCCCGGAGGAGAAGGCTACGAAGATGCAGACTCCGATTCAGTGGAGCTGGGAGGGGCCTGAGCATCTGCATTTCTAACAAACTCCCAGGTTGCTGCTGCTGCTGCGGGGAGCACATGCTGAATAGCGAGATCTGGAAGGAGGACTAGTCTTTATTTCACTAATACGGATGGTCCCTTCCAGCAAGACACCGGTGTGTAACCGTACGAGAGCCCCTTTCCACCAGGACCGAAGGTGAGAAGGAACTGAATGGATGGACAGAGATCCTCATCCTTTAAAATCCTCATTACTTTAAAAATTCAATTTAAAGGCAACAGATTGACACAGCCACTTACATGCTCTTGAACTTGGCTGACTTCGTGGTGGAAATGGCAGGGCTGCAGCGGGAGGTGGTATGCTGGGGCTGTGTAGGATCTTGGTCCCTCCCAAGACCAGGTCAGGCCCAAGCAGATTGGGGAAGCAAGTGGGGCAGGAGCAAAGCGGTGTCACCGCCAATGAGCACTCCATGCCGGATGCCGTTGCTTGAGCACGTGGCAGACCGGGTTAGAACACTGACTCTACGCCTATTGGCCTCATTGAGCAAGTGGCAGAGTTTGGGTTTACCTACCTATAAAATGGGGACAATCATACCCATCACCTAGGGTGGTTGTTGTCATCATTAATACAAATGTTATTTGTGATTTATCAGGTAATTATTACGCACGAGGCAAATCCTTAGGCTTGGTGCACTGTTCTAAGTGCAAATGAACTCCTTTCATCCTCTCAATGGTCTATGAGGGAGGGAACATGATAATGGTTCTTTCTGTTTTTTGAGGGAGCAAAGCCCAGAGAGGCTCAGTCAGTAGCTCAAGGTCACACAGGGAGCACTGGAGCTGGGATTTGAACCCGGACATTTGAACCTGAGGAGCACGGCCCCGCCCCTACAGGCAGGGGAGGGATATCAGCGGGTGTCAGTGAATGAATGAAGGCTGTGAGAGCCAGAGAAGTTGCTTTCTGCCTGTCCGTCTCTCTGGCCTCTCACTCTCTCTCTCTCTCTCTTGCATTTTAGTTATTTACAAACAAAAAAAAAGCTATTTGAAGAGCTAACACATTCCCATGGTTCAGATTGAAAAAATATCCCTCCTGTCCTTGACCCCCAGCTGCCTGGGTCCCTTCCCTGAGGCAACTACACCAACTCTTTGTACAAACAAATGCCTATTACCCTCTTAATCCAGACAGCAGCACAGCATCTGGAATGTTCTGCCTGGTACCAGAAGAGTCTCTTAAGCTGACCTTGTCTTCAAGCCTTAATTTCTTCATCGGGTCCCGCCCCCAAGATGGAGGTTCTGAGCATGGACTAAAATTCATGGGAAGGGGTCAGCATGGTTAAGGGTTAGGCCTATCAAATAATATGGGCTTAACTCCATTTTATTTGTTTTATTTATTTTATTTTATTTTATTTTATTTCATTTTTTGAAATACGGTGAAGGAAATAGGACGTGACACGGCCTCCATTCCAGCCACTGAGGCCAACGCCAGGCTCTTGAGGGTGAGACTTCCTGTTGGTGTTTGTATACAGATAATGAGCCATTCCCTCCGAAGACAAGAAAGGAGGAAGGAAGGAAGGAGCAAAGAAAAATATGGACAAAGAAAATTCAAAGCCACTCTAAAAAACAGAAACTGAGGGAACCCCCCTCCCCCCCCGCCCCCCCCCCCCCACACTAAGCAGGCCACATGCCCCATCGAAGGCCTCACCAGCACTGAGGTTGACACCGTCTGGCTTCGGACACTTTTCCTCAACACCCCAGTGTCAAGTCAAGCAAAGTGGGCTGGGAAGAGGGAAATAAGTTGGGTGGGTTCACACAGAGCCTCCAGATTCCGTGCAGCAGTGAGGAATAATGTACAAAGCCCAGAAAGCACAGCTCTGTTGACTCAGGCCCTCTTGGTCCCCACGTGTGAGGAAAGGGGGGCAGGGCGTTCATCCCACTAAATTTGTGGAGCTACGCATTCTGGGAGCCCAGGGGGAGCCCCAGGAGGCCGGGCCAGTCTGCTGGCGGACCAGGTGGCCGGCCGGGCAGCTGTGGGGCTCCCCACGCTGGGCCCCAGGCTGGCAAGAATGTTCTGGGCCCACAACCTGGGCGTGAGGTGCCTGTCTCTTGCTATCATTAATTCATTTCTCCCCTCCTGGCCATCAAAATCCCGTTAAAAAAAAAAATAACAACCCATAATGTTAAAATAATAGTAACGTCATTTTAATCTACACACATTTTTATCACTGTTCAAAAGATTTTTTCAAATTACCCCTGGAAACTCCCGCTATCTAATAATTATCAGGAAAAAAAAGAGAGAGGAAAGAGAGAAAAAGAGAGCAGGGTAAAAAAAAAAAAAGGCCCACAAGAGGCAGGGAAGCTCTGCTTTGTCAGGGAGAAGAAAATAAAGAGAAATCAGCCCAGCTTCAAAGGGTGCATTTCCATAATTGCCCTGTAACTTTAGCAAAATAAATCTGAGCGCCTGAGAAAAGCACAATCTCTCAGATGAGTGCACTCCAAAGGCCCCGGAGGGCTGTGGGCCCACTTGTTAGCGGCCTAGAGCAGTGGGAGAATGCCGGGCTCGCCGCCGGCACAGAAACCGTGAAATCACAGCCTGCTCGTCCTAGACAGCCAGGCCCGAGTAAGACCTTACCCTGCCTTTGTCTCCTTCCTGCTCCCTGACATGGGACACAC
>CM052888.1:25922644-25954498 GCA_028534135.1 Potos flavus | reverse complement strand
CTTGTGAACGTGGAGCCCAGAGGCGGGATGACACTTGCCTCCACTCAAGTTGGAGGTGGCTCTAGCCACAGACATGATCTGTCCACACCCACGATTGCCCTTTGTCATTTGGTAGAGGCAGAGGGTACATGCAACCTGGAGTTATGGGATACAGAGAACTTTCTAGAAGGACACGAATAATGAGGCCCAAAGCCAGACTTCCTGATGGAAAGTCCCAACAAATCAGTGAAGATGTGTGACATCCGAATCTTACCCAAGCATTCAATCTCTGCGGCTTACCTTCCAAAACTCAGACCTGAGACGGGGGTGGGGGGTTAGGGGGGTGGGGGGATGGACCCTCCAGGGGGCGTGGAGACCACCTGCCCAGCAGGTGAGGCCCTGCCCTCTCCTCTCTCCTCACCTGGAGCAGGCAGGTGGTGGGAGCACCCTTTCCTCTCTGGGGGAAACCTCCACTACACTAGCTTTCCCACGTTGCCCTCTGACCGGACCCCGCTTCCTCCTCCCTGTTTTCCCGTGAAAATAAATTCAATTGGAAATGGTGACTGTGCCAGTCCCAGAGGTGGGCCATCACTTAGGGAGATCATTTTATTCTCCTCCGGCTCTCTGGCCCGGTGATGCCCCACCCCCATCTCCAGCCCCATGCCGATAATGAGGGAAGCAGTGACATACACTCCTTCCTCTGACCTAATTGATTATCCCCACACACCTTGGAGTGCTTTGCATAACCAGCCCCGACAGCAGGAACTCCTTCCAGGCGGAGTGATTGACATATTTTATTTCTAATTGAAGCTTAATCAGGACCCGGGATAAGATTCCCAGATACTCTCTCTCTCTTATTCCTTCTTCTTCTCTGGCTTCCTTCTCTCTCTCTCTCTCTCTCTCTCTCTGTCTCTCTGAACCCTACCCCTCCATCTTCCTTTTTCCTTTTAAAATTTTAGGTCCGCACCATAAAGTATGGTCCGAAGCATTTCCTCAGATCCCCGAAAGGAGGGAGAAGGAGGGGATGGCTCAGGGAGGAGGACGAAGAACTTGTTCCTGGTGAAATGGAGAGGGGAGCGGCTTCCTCTTCCCTATTTTGGCTAGAAAGCCCAGGGGATCTTTTTTGTTTTGATGGCGTTATCTTATGGGGGTCAGTAGCGGCCATGTGAAGGGGGCGCGTGTTCTGTGGGACAGAGAAGCCACTCCCAGGTCTCCCCCAGCTCTCCTCTAGCACCCCCACACACCGCCCTTCCAGTAGGCGCAAAACTGGTCTCATCCGAGGACAATTTATCCCTGGAATGAGCTGGTCTGAGGAGGGGAGTGGGCCGCAGTGTTTACACTAGAGAGACGCCAGGGACAGGGGGCCGTCAGACCTCTCCAGGCTCGGCTTGGCCTCTCCACACCCACCTCCCTGTGAACAGATGCCTTCCCTCCTCCCTTGGTGGCTGGTCCGCGTGGAAAGGCTGCCTGCCTTCTGCCGTGGCCCCCTCTCCCAGTCACCCTGGCCTGGGGACTTCCCTTTCTCCCCGAGGGGAGCTGGGTCCTGAGGTGCCTGAAAGCCAAACGCCTCACTGTCATGGCTGAGGGGAGTGGGTGGGCAGAATCGTGCCAGAGTTGGAGAGAGGGGTCTGAGATTCTGAAATAGTATATTGGTAAGATGAGGGCTATTGGCCTTCACTCGGTGTGTCAGCCCTGGACCTGCTCTCTCTCTCATCGGCCCCTCCTGCGAGGTAGGCGCCATTATTACCATTTCGCAGATGAGGAAGTAGAGCACAGAGAAGTTCATTATCTGCCCAGAGTTTCACAGGATGGAGACTGGGCAGCTGGGTCTGTGTCACAGTGAAGCTTGGAGGCGCTAGCTGACCGCCCACCTGAAAATACTCAGGCCAACAGCAGAGGCCCCTGCCTGGCCCTGAGGCCCTGGCCTCTGACATTCGAGGCCCAGGCAGTTGAAGCCCGTTCCATGTGGCAGGGCCGTGCCCAGTGCCTGAGCTGAACCACAGCCTGCGTCTGAGACCTGAGAAGGAGTCTGAACCCCACAAACACCGCTGATAAAGAGCTGGGAGGAGAGGGAGCCTGAAAGACATCTCCCACCTCTGGGGAAGCGGCGAGAGGGCGAGCCCCGGCCTCCCTCAGAAGGTCTTTGCTCAGAGACCAGCCTCTGTTTCGCCAGCCCTCTGGGAAAGGCCGCCAACTCACATACTGGCCACCAACAGACCCTCTTTCCCCCTTGTCCCTGGGGGGCCACCACACCCCATTTACCCAGCTTATGTGGGGTTCCCCGGACGCCATGCTGGGAGCTGCCTGAAGCATGGACGGGGGCCTTCCAGGACCTACCCTGCTCCGCCCAACCTGGACGTGTACACTAAAATAGAAAATGCTGTGCCTTGTTCTATGGCTTCGGGCGTGCAAGCTCTTCCCAGGCCTCCCAGGGGACCTGCGGGATTGCCACAGGCCCCACACCAGGGGGTGGGTGGGGGCAAACACCTCATATCCGGCCACCCTATATGTTTACTGACAAACAAGGGGCCGGAGGCGGCACTCTTCCAGCACTCCCTGGGCCAGGCGGGCCGACTGAAGGAGAAAACAAGAGGACAACAAGGGGGCCAGTGAGGGGCCCCGCCACCAGCCTGGCCTGGCTGGAGAGGCCGCCAGAGGTAAGCATCGGGTGGCCCTTTTGTCCTGTAGAGGGAGCTCCAGCCCCAAATTTCCCGGCTCCCTCCCCCAGCTGGCCCACCCCCCCCAGCGGGCGGGGAGCCTGAATCCAGGATACATAGGTACAGCAGCCCGGAACACCTCGGTTCCCTCCACGGGACCCCAGAAATCTGTCCTTGCAGGGCACTTGGGAAAAACCCGCTGAGGTGCCAAGACGCACAGATACTACCAAGACCTGGGTCCCCAAACTCTCCATTTGGGCTGGGGCAGAGTCACCAAGAAAACGACGGGCATCCCTAGGCTGCCGGCTCCACGCCCTACCCACTGCCACCCCGCACCCTTGCATCTATAAGGAAGAGTCTAGGGGTGCAATGAGGTTGGAAGGGGATTGAACTGAGCAAACCTCAATTGTGCCTACCTAAGAATGGGGTTGCGGGAGTGATGAGAACCTCCCACTCTAATCCTTCTGCATCCAGACCCTTCTCAGAGTCCTTCCGCTTTGTCATCAGAGCAAGCTCCAAGACCCCACGGTTGCTCCTGTGGACCGGCGGGGTGGGCGCAACTGTCCAGGCTCCTCGGAGGGCATCATGTCAGGATTCCCGCTGTCTTCTCTGCCCTTTCCCTTGGGCGCCCCACGGACTTCTCCAACCGCCTCACCTCCAACAGCGGCGAGCCCAGGCCCGCCACTTCTCTGTCTCCTCAGCCTCTGCGCTCTTCTGAAAAAATGGCCCTACTCTCCTTTTCCGCTGGTCCCAGCGACTCTTCAACCATGGGGCGTGGGGGGAGTGGATAAAATAAAACAAAACAAAAACCAAATAGATCCCTCGTGGGGGCGCGTGGGGGGCAGACAGGCGGCTTATAGTCAAAGTGGCAAGAGCTCATTTATTTAGCCAAAAATAGATACTTTCTTGTACAATTTGGTTCACACATATGTACATTTTTCTGTATATACAAAAAAAGCCAGACACGCTTATTCTCACGAAAATCCACGCCCCAAAATCAACCGAACCAAAAAAAAAAAACCAAACACCCTCACAAACTCAGCTAATTTGGGGTGCAGAAGCCACTTGGGGAGGACTGGGGACTTGCTTTATTTCTTTTTTCTTTTTCTTTTTTCTTTTTTTTTGTTTAGTTTTCTTTTTTAGGTATTCATATTCATACACGGACATGCTTACAAGTCATTAACTATACAGAGCGGTTTTTTTTTTTACAATTATTACAACGATTTAAAATTTTTTAAAAATAAGTACTAAGACGAGGAGAGAGCCGAGAGGACCAGAGCGGCATCCAGGTGGTTCTGGGGCCTGGAAGAGAGAAGCAATGGTAGTAGCAAAGGGAAGTAAGAGTTCGGGGCACCGACGCTGCCTAGGACCGGGAGACCCAAGGCGGGGGAGGGGGGGGGGCTGAGGCCGGGGTTCTGGGAGGTGTCTGTGTCAGCTGCCGTCCAGCTGCAGATGTGGGGCTTCCGGTTTAACTATCAGAAGGGCGGGAAGGCATCAGACCCGAGGTCCCGGCTGGAAGACCTCCGGGGGGCTTCCCAGAGCCGCCGCCCGCTCCAGGGGCCTGCTGGCCCGCCGGGCTCCGGTGCCCACCGGGTCCCAGGACTGGGACGGCCAAGCCGGCTGTGGGCCCGCGGGGACTACGGAGGGCTGTGGGTTTCGTCTCATTTTTAAAGCGCGTTCCCCGGGGGCAAAAGCCGAGTAGGCCTCCGAGTTCGTTCGTCCCGCACTTGTCTGTCCCACCATTCCCCCTACCGCGGGGTCTCTTACCGCCTGGGCACGGGCTGGAAAGCTGTCTTGAGTAACTTTTTCTCCACTTCCAAGGCACTACAGCGATCTAAGGGAAGCGGGAAGAAAAAGGAGGGCCTTTAGAGCGCTCCGTTCCAGCACTCGGGGCCGCGGGAGGCAGGCGCGGGGTGGTAAGTGCCCTGCGTCCTCGGGGTCCTGCCCATCTCCGTCTGCCCCCGCGCGACCCCCGGAACCCGCCCCCTCCCTCCGCACCCAGCGCTCAGCAGTCACCTGTTCCGCCCTCGGGCTCCGCCGGCCGAGCGAAGGCAGCGGCGGCGGCGGCCGCGTGGCCCGCGGCTCCGGGAAGTCCCAGCAGGTGTGGAGGGGCCGAGCCGAGCAGGGAGAGCGGGTGCGGGCGTGGGCCCGGCGGCGGGCCTGGAAACGGCCGGTTGGTCCAAGCGGGGAACTTGCTCAGAGGCGCCGAGACGAGTCTGTGAGCCGCGGCGGCCGCGGCGGCTGGAGAGAGCTGCAGGGCTGGGGGCGCGACGGCGGCTCCAGGGGGAGAACCCCCCGCGCCCGGAGGCGAGCGGCGCGGGTTGTCCGGGCTTGTGGCCGTCTCGGCCAGGGACCAGATCTTGGGCTTCTGCAGGGCTGAGGCGGGCGCTGGCGCGGGAGCGCAGGGGTCCAGGCCCCCAGGAGGCGAGGGCGGAGACGGCGGAATCGCGGCCACCGGCGGTGGCGCTGGGGCCAGACTCAACACCGGCAGTGGACGCTCCTCCAGGCCCTCGGAGCTGTCGTCCGAGTCGCTATTCTTAGAGTCTGAAATGGGTCTCAGGCCGAGGTCGCCGTCCCTGTGCGCCGCCCCAGCCAAGGCGAGCTCAGGCCCCGTGGCCGCACCGTCTAAGTTCTCCAAATCGATCTCCTCGTCCTCGTCGTCGTCCGCCAGGCCCTCGCCCCCCGTGTCCTCCTCCTCCCCCACGAACTCCTCCTCCTCCAGCTCCAGCTCGCGTTTGCTGTCTTCTTCGTCCTCCTCCTCGTCTTCCTCCTCGCGCTCGCTCCCGTAAGCGTTGCCCTCCTCGTCGGTGCGGCTGCGGGGCGCCCAAGTCATCTTGTTCTCTTTCTTGAGGCGCCGGCGCGCGTTGGCGAACCAGGTGGATACCTGGGTGAGGGTCATCTTGGTGATGATGGCCAGCATGATCTTCTCGCCCTTGGTGGGGTAGGGGTTCTTGCGGTGCTCGTTGAGCCAGGCCTTGAGCGTGCTAGTGCTCTCCCGGGTGGCGTTCTTGGGACGGGACGGGTCCCCGAACTGGTACTGGCCATACGGGTAGAAGGCGGGGTGCGGGTGCGGAAACGCGGCGGCCGCGGCCGGATGCTGCACCCCCGGGCTGTCTTTCAGCTCATACTGCGCGCCCTGTACGCACATGGAGAGGGAAGGGACACGCGCGGAGGGAGCGCGGGTGAGCCCGGGCCGTCGCCGCCTCCACCCTTCTGGCCTGGGGCCGCGCTCGTCTACTCCCGCGCGCTCACCTCTTCCCGCGCCCCAGCTCTCCAACCCTCCCCCACACCACCCCGGCTCCTTGGGCGCTTACCAGCTGCGGGAAGATGGGCAGCTCGGCGGCGTAGGGCAGAAAGGCACCGTAGCCTTGGGCGGCTGCGGCAGCCGCTGCCGCCGCGGCATAGGGCGCCCCGTACACGGAGGAGAGCACGTTGGACAGGGACCCCGAGGCGGCCAGCTCCGAGGCTCCGGCTCCTGGGCCGCTCCGGGCCCCAGCGCTGCCGCCGCCGGCGGCGGCCCCCGGGCGCTCGGGTGGGTAGAGCGGGCGGATGTACTGGTATCCGAGCTGGGGGAAGGACATGGTGGCCCGCGGGGCAAGGACGGAGAGGGGGCCCGGCCCCCGGGGCCGCCCTGCTCAGCGCCGCCCGCGGGCTCCGGCGCGCATCGGGGGCTGGGCCGGGCTGGGGCCGCGCAGCCTCCCGCGCTGCGCTCCGCTCCGCGTTCGCCTATTGATCTGCTCCGCGGCGGCGGCGACGGCGGCGGCGGTGGCGGCGGCGGCGGCGGCGGCGGCGAGGAGCCAGGTCAGGTCCGAACAGATTGGCGGAGATTCCCGGGGCTCCGGGCTCTGATTGACATTTCTACGGGCCCGCAAGCCCCTCCTCTCTGCGCCGCGCTCCCTCCTCTCGCCAGCCGGAGCAGCCTCTGCCCGCGCCTCGCTCCTCACTGCCCTCCTCTCCCCGAGCAGTGTCGCGCCTCGCTTCCTTCGCCCTCCTCTAGTTTTCACTCCCCCTCCTCGCCCTTCCTCTCCCCTCCCTCTCTGCGCTCCTCTTCCCCCTAGGATCGCTTCCGCTCCTTCGGGCTCTTTCACTCTCCTGGACGCTCGGAAACTCTCTTTCCTCTCCTGCTTTTCCGTTCTCTCTATTCCTTCTCTCTTCTCCCCTATCTGCTCCCTTCACTCTTTCTTCTCCCCTGTTTTTATCTCACTCTGTCTACTCCCATAACTCTGCCCCCACCCCACCCCCAGCCCTGGCCTCGGCGGCGCCCTGGGCTCAGGCGGCCTAAAGTTGGGGACACTTAAGGTGCCGCGCGGGGGGTGTCTGAGTCCGTGGATCTGTGTCTGAGGCTGTGTCTGTATGTCCGTCCCCGCCCTCACCTCCTCCCCTGCCCTTCCCCAAATCTCGGGTCTGACGTCGCGCCCTCTTATTCGACTTTTCCTCGCGTCTCCTTCCCGAGTCGCCAATCGCCGGGGCGCCTTCCAGGCGAGGCCGCCCACCCCGGAGGATACTGCGCGCAGGGCGGGGCGGGGCGGGGACGCGAGCCCGGGCGCTCCGAGTCCCTGCCCGCCCCCTCCGGCCTGCGCCGGGAGGGGCAGAGGGAGGCGCGGGGACGCGGGTTAGTACAGGGTCAGGTCGCCCCTCCCCGCTGCCCGGCCCTCGGTACCTCTCCCCCCCGCCCCAGCGCCGGGCCTCGGTCGGGACCGAATCTCGGTCCAGGATAGGCGCTGGGGCTTTCCTCGGCCCGGGCCCCCTTTTCGGCTCGCACCTCTAGACGCCAGGCCACTCTCAGTGGCGTAGGGAAGAAGCTAGAGAAGTGTGCGAGGGGCGAAGGGGTGCGTTCTAGTGGAGCCTTCAAAGGCCATCTCATCGCCCAGGGGAGCGAAGCGGCCCTCTACCCAGAGCACCAAACCCTGAAATCAGCTACTTTAACGCCGCCTGCGTCCGGGTGCGAACCTCTGATTAGAAATGGCGGGTTCTGCCTCGGGAGGGGCTTTAGTGTGGACCCCCTGGGGATCCTGGGGAGCCAAGACTGGGACGCGGAGCCTAGAGGCGCCCTAAGCGGGTAGGCGTGGGGGGAGGAGCAGAGAGCCAGGTGGAGGAGGCTCCAGGAACTTTGCGAGAGCGCTTCGAGAAGTTTGTATACTGGAATTTTTGGTCCGTAGACACCCTTCGTTTCCCTACCCCCTTCCTCTGCTCCCTGGTCACCGTGGGAGGCAAGACTTTTGGTTTTCAGTGCGATATTTCCTCAATCAAACCCGAAATCCCAGTATCCGAACGCGCACCTTCACGGATTAGGGCAGCCGACCGCGGGATTGAAATTCCCGGAATCGCAGCGACTCCGGGCTAAAAGCTCTAGGCCGCAGCGGCGACCGACACACAGGCCAGGCCTGCAGCAGTAGCGCTCCGGGGACAACACGGGGGCGGTGACTCGGTCATGGAGTGGCCAGCCCCGGCTGTGAGGCGGAAACTGGCCGCCGCGCGCTGATTGATAGAGGAATTGAATCCGAATCCCACCAGAGCGGAGGGATCGGAGAGTCTCGGCCCGGCTGTCTCTGGGATCCAAGCAGCTCTGAGCAGTCCAGTTCAGGAATGAACTGCCAGTTTTGACCCCACCCCTCACTCCCAGTCTCCTTCCAGCGGTCTTCGCACAGGACAGCGGCTCCAGAGAAAAACTGGGGGGTGAGGGGGTTCCGGGAGGGAGACAAGAGAAAGTTTGGGGGCCACCAGTTTGGTGTTCGAATTGGGGAAACTGACATGTGGCCTTCTCAAATTCGGCCGAGGTCTTTCCCACATCCCTTCTCCACCTGTTTCTCTGCCTGATACCAGGCGTTGGCCTTAGCTGGAGTCTCCCCAGAGGAGGTGCTATCAAGGGAAGCTCTGGCTTTGAAATGTTTCCCCGGCGCCTGATTTCGTTTCCAGCCAAACCTCTCAGCCAAGTGGCCTCGGGAATCATGGGCTCACCTTCTCACGGAAAATCTCAGGGATTACAAAATTGAAGGTAACATTATTTCCCGGAGTGCTTCCTCGGTGTCAGACCTCGAGCCTCGACGGCCCTGATCCCCAGAGTTTGCACAAAATGGTGGCACCACACCGGAGTGAGCCGGGAGCCAGATTCCGAGGTGGGGAAACTGTGGGGTGCGCTGTAAATGCCCGGATGAAACGCTCGCTATTAAACTCAGCTCCTCCAGAAGGAAAAGAGAAAACCATGAGCCCGGAAGACGTTTCCTCCGCATTAATCAGCTATCGACCTGGCTGCGTCGAGCTGCGGGAGGTGGGAAAGAGGCCAGGGAAGGGGCGAGGTGAACCAACCACGCAGATCCGAGGGCTCCCATGGCCCAGAAGGAGAAGCCCCAGCCCCATTCGCGTACCCAAGAACCTCGATTAATTAGGTCCCTCCAGGCGTCCCAGGTCCCGAGCAGAAGCGGCCTCTCCACTACCCTAGTGTCCCGCAGAGATCAGCCCTGCCCTGGCCCGGGAGGTCCGCGCTCCACGTCGGGACTCCGCGTCCTGGGCGGCCGAGCCCCGACGTGGCACTGGCTGCGCAACTCGACCGGGCCAGTGGAGCCCGGCCCCAGACTGCACTCGCGAGTTCGAGGACAGCCGAACCATTTCCAGAGATTTTCAATCCAAGGGAGATCAAAGTGACACACTCACACGGGGAGGAGAAGCAGGTGCACGGGAAGTTGATTTGGGAAAGGCACGCGCGCAAAAACGCGTCGCACACAAAAGCGTCTCCGTCTTTTCGCCTTCTTCCAACGTCCCCAGCGTACAAAACGCTTCAGAGGCTTGCTGTAGACGCTCTCTCTACGCGGCCCCGAGTGTGGCAGTGCACGGAGAGGGTGTCCGTAGCACACGTTTGGTGCACACAGCAGCGCTTGCTGGACTCGCACCTGGGGCCGCGCGGCCCGACGTCTGCCCAGGGCCCGGGGCCCGCCAGGTTCAGGGGCAGCGCCAGGCACTGCACGCGAGCCGCTGGCCACCAGGCCCCCTTTCTGCCCCCTCCTCGCCCAGCCTCACGGTGCGCGCGCGTCCCCTTCGGGGGGCGCCGCTGCAGCCCTAGGTCTCCCCGCCGAGGCCCGTCTTCTGTCCTTCCCTCCCAGAACCGCAGTCCCCGGGCTGCAGTGCGGCCGGCCGCCGATCCCTCCGCTTCCTGCAGACGCCGCGGCGCACGCTCCCACCGCTCCCTCCCCCCGCGCTCGGGTCACAGGTTAATGAAATGCTCGTTTTCCTCAGTCATTTGTTTTGTTTTCCTGCAAAGTTCTGATAAGTAGCTAACCAACGAAGCTTGTAATTACAATCTTACAGAAACCGGGCCGATCTGTATATAAATCTCACCATCCAATTACAAGATGTAATAATTTTGCACTCAAGCTGGTAATGAGGTCTAATACTCGTGCATGCGATAATCCCCTCTGGATGCTGGCTTGATCAGATGTTGGCTTTGTAATTAGACGGGCAGAAAATCATTATTTCATGTTCAAATAGAAAATGAGGTTGGTGGGAAGTTAATTTCTCTCCGCTCTGTGAAGCGTAGACAAGAATTTAATGATTTAATTACAGTTGTAAGCCCTTTCCATGAGACTTAAATTGAGCTGAGAATATTTTTTTCTTCTCTCTCTCTCTCTCCCTCTCTCTCCCTCTTCCGCATTCTCTCTCTCCGCTATTAGCAGCCCTGCGGACGGCGGAGTGCGTGGCCTGGCGTCCGCACCGGGAGGAATTTGCATCAGGCCGGAATCCGGACCCGGGGATCCCAGGAGGCGCTGGCCGGCGGCCTGTAGAGCCTCCCCGGAACGGGCTGCGGCTCCCCACCGGTCGCCAGGGCCTCGAGGCCGGTCCCTGGGTCCCGAGAAGCGTCCGGGTAACTTTGGGAGAAACTTTGTCAACTTTGCTCTCGGCAGGGGAGAGGCTGCCCGGCCGGCCGCCCGCAGTTGCGGGCCGCGACGCGCGCAGTGGGCCCGGAGTCAGGCCCGGGTACCCTGGAGCCGGCCCGGCTGCCCCAGGAGGGGCTCGAGGCTGGCGGACGGCCCCTGACTCCCCGCTGCGCGCTGGAGCGTTCTCCCCACCCTGGGCCGCGCCCCCGGGGCTCCGAGCGGCCCGCGACTCGCCGCGCCCACGATGGCTGGGATGGAAAACCTGGCCCTCAGCGCAAGTGACCTGATTTTTCTTTACCTCTCCACGATCATCCTTTTTCCACCTGACTTGAGCAGTTTCACTGCCTCCCTCTCCTTTGTTTTTCACTCCCCGTCTGTCTCTCCCACTTTCTAGGTACTCGATTTCTAAGTCATTCATTTTCCTTCTCTTTCCTCCGCTCCCCTCATTCGTTCTTTTATTTGTTCCTCTGCAAATAGTGCAAAACCACTTTGCAGTTCACCGTTCTCGGTGTGGCTCCTTCCCTCTGCCCTGATTTTGTCTCTTTTTATCTCTGTCTGCCTCTGTGACGGTCCCTCTCCTTCACCCCCAATTCTCTTTCTGTCTTTCCTTCTCTCTTTCGTCCCAGTCTATGTGCTTCTCCGGTTTCTTGGTCTGTCTCTCAGGTTCTCCTCCGCGTGCATTTTCTCTCTTCTCTTCCTCTCCAGGTCGTGTCCCCTCGGCTCCCCCCGCCCCCGCCCCGTGGATCCGCTTTCCCCGCGGCGCCCCCTCCTCATCCATCTTGGGAGATGAATATGTCGCCTTATTGGATGCTGAGGCCAGAGCCGGGTGATGGGGCTCGGCCAGCCTCGCGCATTTTCTTCATGCATATTGAGGAGATGGTAATGAGCGCGTTTGCATTGTTGCATGGAAAAGACTGCGTTTCCGGCCGCAACTCCGAGCGGGCGAGGGTGCCGCGGGCCCCAGAGAGCCTGCAGTGGGCACCCAGCCTGGTGACCGCAGCTGGCCCTCCACGGGATGGCGGGTGCTCGGGCCCCGGGGAGAGGAAGTGACCTCTCCGAGCGCGCAGCCGGGCCGCCGCCTCCTTGGGCTTCTCCACAAAGGCCGGCCGTGCTCCCCTCATTAAAGCCTCGTTACGGGAACCCCCGCCTGGCTCGCGACGGTTCCCTCGCGCCCCCAGCCCGTGAGCCTCTGAGCCCCCTCCCCTGATGTTTCGAGGCCTGTGATGGAGCGCCACCAGGAAATTAGTGCCTGACAATGGCGTCTAATGGCAATAAATTGTTTGCGATTCTGAGTAACACGTCGCGGGATCAAACACAGCCGCATTGTGTACCGGGCTCCGCTCACTCCTTCATCTGGGAGGGCGCAGCGGCCCTGGCTCGGGCGGGGACAGGTTGCGCGCAGGCCCCTGGGCTCAGCCTCCCCGGAGCCGACCGGGAGGACCCAGTCATTCTAGAGGGGCATGTCCCTCCCTGAGAAGGTCCTGGGAGCTCAAGAGACAGGACCCAGGCATGCCACTCAGAGAAGGGAAGGTTTATGAAAGTCCGCAACTTCCATGGGACAAACTCTTGGAAGAATCGAGCTCAGAGGGAAGCCACTGCTGGAAAGCCAGAAGGGCAGGGATCCCCAGCCCCAGACACAGCGGAGCAGAGAACCTCTGGGTGTTAGACATTTGCACTAATTCCCCATTCTCCTCCCAACTTCAAACCAGGGAAAGCTGAGAAAACATCAAGATCTAGCCTTGTCTGGAATTGGGTAGTGTCAGGTTTCCCGAACTTCAAACCCTCCACTACCACCTCTATTATTTGCTTAACATTTTTCCTCAAGTTGACTCATTTTAAAAACTTACATACATGTTTTTGGAAAGAAAACTTGATACTGCTACTGTAAATTGAAAACTAGCTCTTACTCACCATAAAGGGAAATGGGGAAAGATAAAAAAACAACTAAAACCAAGCGATCTAAAACATTTGGGCCATGGTGCTTGCTTGGGGACTAACCTGTGGGTGTGTGTGTAATCATTAGCAAGGGTTGGAAGTATTAAACACTGCATCCTTTTCAGAAGAAATGAGAGCATTGAAAAGGTAATGCTGCTTATTATCCAACAGTGTTAATTCTCTGTTTCCAACATAACTGAGATCATATTGAGGACCCTAAAAGCTGCACTGGCTTAGGGTTTACTAATGTAGACCCATACTCTGTTGGAGAGTATGTAAAAAAAAATTAGGATAAAAAATGTAGAGTTATTATTAGTTACCAAGTAATTGTGTAAAGCATTATCACAAATAATGTGTGGTAAACAGTTCATATATGAGATCTACAAAGGAAAGACTACCTAGGGTGGCCATGTATGGTTGTGCAGGCTGCTCACTGAACAAAGGCACCCAGCTGAGGGGCTAAGAGGGTCCTGAAGTCCAGTCCTGCACTCATCAAGCTGGTGCCTTGGCTTAGGGTGGCACTGGAAGAAAAGTGCCTTTCTTTAATTTGCACAAAGGTGGGGTATGATGTGGCCCTTATCTTAGTGATGGGGAAACTGAGGCTTAGAGAACTTGGCAAAGTCCAGACTGGACTGTGATCCCTTTGGGAGGAAGATCTGGGTCTTTTGGGGACTTGAGGAGGTGGTGCTGGGAGTTTGGATGGGAGATATTCAAAGAGTAGTCTCTGAACTGAAGGAAGGAAAGGGACAGCCAGGCTGCTGGGATTTCCCTTCACCTTAATCCTTATACTTCATGCAAATATTTGGAGGGGACCTGGGTCAAGGATGCATTATCTCTGCTTGGCAAAGGGGAGAGGTGTTGTGGTTTGCCTATGTATTTGAACCTGTCCCTTGCCTCTTTCGGTCACATCTTCTGTGTATGAGTCTATAAACCAGAGCTCCGTCTTGCTCCTGTCCACACTGTTTGGCAATTTCAGACTCCTAAAGACATACAGAGGGCCTGCATTCCCCAGAAGCTGGGAATCAAAGGTGACCTCTGGCCACAGGCATTCTTTTGGGGGGGAGGCGAGGGAGCGGTGAGGTTGGCCTCCATTGAGTTTTTCAAAACTCGAATTGCTTGCCAACACTTGCTAATTAGGTAATTTTATTAAAAACATCTAGATCTCAGTTTGTTTGAAAAACTGGAGGGCTAAGAAACACAAGCCTCTCCTTTGTGAGCACAGTCACCAAGAGTTCACGGCTGCTGCCCCTTTACCTGGACACGCTCCAGTGTGCTCCCATCCCCACCTAGCCCACTCCCGGCAATGACCTCTAGGCCGTGGGGTGTTGGTATGCTCTTTATCCTCAGGTGTGAGAACTAGACACCCTTTGGCAGGCAGACACTGCTCCTGCAAAGAGAAAAAAGAGGCATGAGGCGTGACCTGGGCAGGAGTTGCAAGTGTCCCTTTTCTCCTTTTCTCTCTGCCACTCTCCTGGTCAGCGGGGGCAGCTGATTTTCCACGGCTGGGGGAGGTTGAGGGCAGGTTCCTAGGAGATATGGGAATGGATAGCTCTGAGGTTGTCTTAGAGCTGGAACGGGGTCTATTCTAAATCTTCTGGGAAGAGAATAGAAAGGCTTGTCCCCAAAGAACCATTTGTAGGAGACCCCCTTTGCATCAGCCCCGTCTTGATTCCCATGCACCGTCTTAAAAATATCAAATCAGGGGCACCTCGGTGGCTCAGGCGGTTAAGTGTCTGGCTCTTGATTTTGGCTCAGGTCCTGATCTCAGGGTCGTGAGATCCAGCCCTGCATGGGGCTCCTGGTGGGCACTGAGCCTCCTTGAAGATTCTCTCCCTCTCCCTCTGCTCCTCCCCCACTTACAAAAATCAAACCAGAAAGTCTGTTTCTTCTCTCCTTTTTTCCTTCTCTCCATTTCTCTTTGCGGCAAATGTTTATGAGTGCTTCCTGTGGGCTAGAAACGATGCTGAGTGCAGGTGACAGAATGATGAGCTAACCGTTTGCACGAAGCTTACATTTTAGTGGGGCAATGACAACTACACAGGAAAACGAGCAGGAAAAAATTAAGAGAGCATCAAATACTATAAAGCAACACAATAATACGAGCTGTACCCGGCTGGATAGGGTTTTCCGCAGATTCGTGTCTTTCCCAGAACCTCAGAATGTGACCTTATTTGGTAATAAGACCATGGCAAATATAATTCGTTAAAATGCAATGTATGCTGGAGTTTTATCTCCTGTAGGAGTGGAGCGGGTTCTTAGTCCAGTAAGGCTAGTGTCCTTATAAGAAGAGGAGAAAAGACACAGACACAGAGACAGAGACAGAGAGAAGCCACGGGAGGACCGAGTCAGAGATTGCAGCGACGCATCTACAGGCCAGGGGATGCCAAAGATTGCCAATAGTCACCAAATGCTAGAAAGAGGCAAGAAAGAATTCTCCCCGAGAGCCTTCAGAGAGAGTACGCGTAGCCCAGTGACATTTCAGACATCTAGGTACAGAGCCACGGGGGAAGGAATTTCTGCTGTTTAAAGCCATCTGGCCCGTTACAGCAGCACTGGGAAATGAACATACAAAGTGATGTGATAAGGGTAGGAGAGTGGATCCTAAAGATAGCACAATCACAGATCTGCGAGAGGAGGTGATGTTTTAGCTGAGATGAAACTATTCGAGAAAAATCGGGGGGGGGGGTATATTTTCAAGCTGCTCTGTCCAATACGGTAGCCACTAGCCACTTGAAATGCCGCTGGTCCAACCTGAGATATGCTGAAAGTGTAAAACACCCACCAGGTCTCAAAGATTTAATATGAAGAGAAAGAATGTAAAATGTCTCCTTCAGTTTTTAGCATTGATGGCATGCCGATATGAGATTTTCGAAATATTGTTAATAAAGATGAGTATTAGAATTAATTTCACCTGTTTCTCTTTACCTTTTCGAAATGTGGGTACTAGAAAATTTAACATTGCAAGTGTGGCTCACATTCTATTTCCATGCCATGGTGTTCTCAACAGAAGGAACAGTGTGTGCAAAGGCCCTGTGGCAAGGAAAGAGCTCCCCGTGTTCAGTTGTTCCGTATTCAGTCTGCAGGTTGATACTTGATGTTGCTGAACCTGAGACGCTGATCTGGGAAGCCCTGCCGAACTTACAGGAGGTGAATCCATGAGTCTCTGCCCCTTTCTCTCCTCAGTGGAGAGAGAAGCCATAAAATTCAGCCCTTCGGCTTGATGCCTCCTTTCTACTTTCCAACCCCACCCACTCCCTTAGGCTCAAACTCTGCCCATCATTTCTGCTTGGCATGGCCATCTCATCATCTCTGTGTGCTTGTTAGCATGAAGAACTTGGAGCAAGGCCAGCTCCATAAGCCTTCTCATTGGCTGGTGGTATTTTGGTATAGGGCAGAGACCTCCATTCCCCGAACCCACAGCCTGCAAAGCGGACTTCGAGGACCCCATTAGTTCACTTACGAAGCTCGAATTTTGTTCTCCTAAGACGGAGGTCTCAACATGGTGTCCTGGGCAGAAAGCCTGCATGCTTGGATCATCTTGCATCGTTTTCAAATTCCTTTTAGGCTTGGTTGTTGCATCCGTCAGGTTAGGCAGGGTTCTGCGGCAGTAGCCAACAATCCCCAAACCTTACTGGCGGACAACCACCCAGGCTGCGCGTTCTCGGCTATGGCCCTGACCGTGACGTCTTCAGTCGTCACTCCAGGACCCAGGGTGACAGAGCAGCTTCCACCCGGAGCGTTGCCGGGTGCCGGGAGGGACATAAGAGAGTACAGGGAATCGCATACTGGCTCTGGAAGCGAAGGCTTGGAAGGGACCCGTGCTACTTCTGCTCGCATTTCATTGGCCAGAGCAATCACGTGGCCAAGCTTGACTTCAACAGCAAGAGGCCGCACACGCCCCCTGCAGGGGGCTTTATGGGACGGGTCTTGTGTCCACTTCGAACACGTTCAGCTGTATCCTATTGCGGCCACTGCTTGGACAGGCGCGAGCAGGTTCCCCTGCCCGCCCCCACGACGGACCTCTTGCTTCTCCGATGTATTATTGGCCTGGTGGGCACCCACACAGGTGCCCCCTGGGCGTGCAGGGGAATGAACACATGTGGGGCCTCCCTTGACCAAAGGGGACGGAGCGGGCGGCTAAATGTTTCCTCTTCCGCTCTGGAGCAGGCAGTCCTGAGATGCACACCCTAGGTGCCTCAGAAGGTCCTAGAAGCATCTAGCTCCTATAGCAACGATCAACCCCGGAGAACATCTTTGGGTGGCTTTCCTCCTTCCCCCCTTCGCTCCCTGTTCTTGTTCTCTGGACTCATTTCCCATATAAACCACCTACATCGATGTTTTTTGCCTTAGGACCTGACACCGGGAGACACTTAGCTGAGGCAGAGAATAGAAGAAGGGAAACACCATCTCCCACCTTTGCTCATATTAAACAAGTTAGGAGATGTACCTTCAAATTCCAATGCTACGATCTTCTCGAAAAATCACTTGTGACAGCACTGGACCCAAATTCTGGCAGATCCCGATAGGCTGGACTTGAATGAGGGTAGTAGCTCCCTTGAGATGGGACCCAGGTTCGCTGTTGAGCACATTTGCCTTCCAAATGGGGGAAGTCTTCACGTTTTCACACAATCTGTCTGGCTCCAGCAGGCTTCTGGGCTTTTTATCTCTATCATAGGGACTGTTAGTTGAGCTAGATAGACATTTATGAGTTCTTGGAAATCTTTTTTATTACACAGAGATCTTCGTTATTATTATTATGTTATTTTTGCTTTTTTTTCTTATTTTGTTTCTCTTTCTTTTATTATAACAGGGTCAGATCTAAGAAAAATGTACACCAGCAGTGCCAGGAGGGGAGGGGGGCCTGTGTGTGTCTCGTCTCCACTGTATTCCCGGTGCTTACCGCGAGCATGGTGTGTAGCAGGTGTAGACGTGCAAAGAATGTTTCCCGTAGGAATGACAACTTGAATGACTGTCGCCTCCAGCCTCCAAGGTGACCCCCAGCGATCCCCACCTCCTGTCCTCGTGGAGAGACCTCCCTTTGAGCGTGGGCTAGACTTACTGATTTACTTTTACCGAATAAAATACAGCACAAGTGATGAGATGCCCCTTCCGAGATTACGGTAGGTTATAAAAAGACTGTGGCTTCTGTCTCGGGCACTTTGTGACTCTCTCATACAGGAATAGCTCGCATGCTTGCACGAGGCCCTCATGGCAAGGAACTGAGGCCTGCCAGCAGCCTTGTGGGTGAGCGTGCAAGCGGATTTTCCGGTCCTGGCTGAGTCTTCAGGTGATTATAGTCCCGGCTAATCATTCGTTTGCAACCTCATGAGAACCTCCGGGCCACCAGCATCGAGCTAAGCTGCATCTGGATTCCTGACTCACGACAACTGAGAAATAACAAATGTCTGTTGTTTGAAGCCGGGAGTGGGCAGACTAGAGCCTGTGGGCCTGCCACCTGTTTTTGTAAATAAAGTTTTATTGGAACAGAGAAATGACCGGTAGTGTCCATATTGTCTCTGGCTGCTTTCCCACTCCATCAGCAGGAGTTGTTGAGTATTTGCAATGGAGACCATATGGCCCACGAGTCTAGGATATTCACTATCTGGCCCTTTAAGGAAAAGTTTGCTGATCCCTGTCTTAAGCTGCTGAGTTTTAGGATAATTGTTACATAGCCATGGATAACTACTACAAAGCCGTACAGATCTAGAACAGTGGGCTCTAACCAGGCTTGGATGTCTTGGAGAAGGCCTTCTGATTTCAGTGTAGCTCAGTTTAAGAGGTATTAACTGAGCATCTACTGTGTGCCAGGCCCAGTCTCAATCATACTCCAGAATGCCATATTCAGTCCTTCATCTACTGTCCCTCCGGCACTTCCTCGGTCTATGGCACCCTGTAGGTATGCCAAATGTTTGTGGATTTAAATTGGCTTTTAGAGATTGAACTTAGCAGCGCACCCCTGGACCACTATGGAGGGCTCTGTCGTCACGGGGAGGTGAGCAGAGATCCAGGTGGTCAGTATATGCACGGTTTGTTGGAGGTCAAAATATGGCAGCATTCTTATTGCCTTCCTCTCAGGCTCCTAGCTCTCCAGTGTCCTCCCTGGTCTAATGACCCGGTGACCGAAGTGCTTAAGGCATGGCACAGCAAGGACCACCCCAGCTTCTGGGGGCCTCTCTGATTGGTCAGTTCCGATGTCACTCCGGGACGAACCTCTGACCTCTCCCCGCCAGGCACTCCTCCACCTTGGTCTTGGTGCATGGAAAAGGAAGGCAAATCACTGCTGCTCTCCAGGGCCAGACCTCAGGCCTGGGCCGGAAGAGATGCCCAGCAATGCTGTCCACGTGACGAAATACGTAGGCGTATATGTTGAATGTTTGCCCCTTTCTGGGATGGACCAGGGAGGGGAAGTAAAGAGGAGTAAGATGTGGGTCTTTGCTTTGAGAGGGCAATCGAATTCAAGCTTGGCAGGAGGGCCCAGGGCAGGAAACTCCGGGTAGACTTCTGTCCCCACTTCTTCTTCTTTTTTTTTTTTTAAATATTATATTTATTTATTTGACAGAGAGAAAGAGATCACAAGTAGGCAGAGAGGCAGGCAGAAGGAGAGGGGGAAGCAGGCTCCCCGCTGAGCAGAGAGCCCAACACGGGGCTCGATCCCAGGACCCTGAGATCATGACCTGAGCCGAAGGCAGATGCTCAACGACTGAGCCACCCAGGCACCCCATCTGGCCCCACTTCTGACCTTGGGCTAGTGACTCAGTTCTCTGTGCTTCTCTTCCTCATCCGTGACAGGAAGACTTCCGACCTCATGGCATTTTCGTGGGGATAAACTAACACATGGAAAGTGCTGAGAATAATGCCTCGTACCTAGTGAGCACTCAGCAAATGTTAAAAAAAAAATGGTTAAACCCCCAGGGCCAAAGGAATAAGCTCAGAGGGCGCCATGACAATGGCAAGATGGGCATCCAGTAAGTGTTGGTTGTGCACAGACTAGGCTCCTGCGTGGACAGGGCTGGTCTCATGGGCACGTGACCTCTGCGCGGTGCCCCGTGCTTAGTGGTACCCCACGCTTGGTGTCAGGCTCTGCTGTTGAAATCTTGAAATTTTAAAAAAAGATTTTATTAATTTATTTACTTGAGAGAGAGAGAGCAAGTGGGGGTTGGAGCAGGGGAGGGGAAACAACCAGACTCTGAGCTGAGCACGGAGCCTGACTCGAGGCTTGAGTCTCATGACCCTGAGATCACGACCAAGAGTCGGACGCCTAACCGACTGAGCCACTGGGGCGCCCCTGCAACTTGACAGTCTTAAGTAACTTTCGAACAGGGGACCCACCTTCTCATTTGGCACTGAGCCCTGAAGACAGTGTAATCTGTCTTGCACACAGAGGTGGACAGGGCACAGGTCCGCTCCTCAGGAGGTTTGCAGGCGTGCGAGGTAGGCAGTGGGCCCACTAATTACATTTCAGAGTCGCACGTATTCTGGGGGAGCCTGGGGCCCGTGCATATGCTCTCGCGCATCGTGGGCGGTTGGAAGCCGCCAAGAAGACCTTGAAACTGTACTTGAAACCTTACGGCAAAGGCCAAGCCTTCCCTCCACCGCCACGGGAACCCGGAGAGGAGAACCAGCTGGGAAAACGGGTCCCGTGATGCATCTGTGAAGGGAACGCTGCTTGGACTTATCTTCGGCAAGAGGAATAAGGTCTGGAATTCTGAAATATTTTTGAAAACTTTGGAAAATCCCACTTTAATCACTGATGACAGTTTGACATTTTCCCAGCTGTTTCGAAGCAGGAGACAAGTCAGGTTGCTTGGCAGGGCACAGGCTGGCATGCTGGGAAATGCGTGGGCTCGCCCCTCCCTCTGTCCCTCCGGCTCCTCACCGCTTTGAGGAAGAAGGAAGGGGGGAAAACATCAACCCAGGCTTGTGCGGCGTTCCTACCATTCTGTGCCATCTGCATTTGGGGGCTCACTCCTGAAAGTGAAATCTTAATTGGGTAACCATTCCTCTCCTCTTCCCAGATCCACGGACTCACCTGCTTCTCACTCACACACGATTCTGGGAGCTTCTGTGTCCTTGACCTCAGTAAGCTGGCTGGGAAGATTGTTTATTGGCTCCTTGGGGAGCCACCAGTGCAAACCAATGTTTCCACCTTAAATGGTCTTCCACGTGCGATGGAGACAGGAGTGTGGATTATAATCCAGGTTCCGGGGTCGCCTGACTTGCTGGGTCACCTGTGCTCTCATCCTAGCTCTGCCTCTTACTCCCCGGGGAATCCTGGGAAAGGGACTTGGGGCTCTCTGTGCCTCGGTTTCCCCACCTGTGAAATGCTGTGAGGACAAATGAATGACTTAATCCATGTGAAGCACTCAGAAAACATAAGGAAGCACTTAAGCATATAATTATGTACGCGACATATTTTTAAAGCCATCTTTCGCCTGTATTATGATGTATGGATACACAAGGACCCCTCCCATCATATTCCCAACCGTAAACGGTAACACACGTGGAACACTGCCTATGGCCTTTAAGATCTGACCTCACTTAAGCCTCGAAACAACGCGATGAGCTCGGGACTGCTGTTTCTCCCATTTTACAGATGAAGAGAAGTGAGGCACAGAGAGGTTAAATAACCTTCCCGAGATATCACGGGTGGTAAAACGCACAGTCATGATTCACACTCCGGCCTCCAGCCCCAGAGTGAGCCCCAACTCTTAACCACTATGATCTGCTAATACATAAAACTCCTGCTTTGCTGGCCATTAGGGTTTCCCCTTTTTCTTTCTTTCTTTTTTTTTTTTTAATTTATTTATTTGAGAGACAGAGGAGCACGTGCATGTGAGTAGGGGAGAGTCAGAGGGAGAGGATCTCAAGCAGACTCCCTGCTGAGCGTGAAGCCCAGCTCCGGGACTTGATCTCCCGACCCTGAGGTCGTGACCTGAGTGGAGACCGAGAGTCAGATGCTTAACCGACTGAGCCACCCAGGCGCCCCAGAGTTTCCCGTGTTTCAATAAAAACTTTAACTTCTTATCAAAGAATAATCTACATCCATGAAATGCAGTAACCTAAGTGTAGAATGTATTGGCTTTCACACAAAGTGAAAACACCCACATAACCAGCATCCGCACCCAGAAACAGAGGGCGACCGCCCCTCACGAGCCCCTGGGTCTCCTAGTCACCCCAACACTTCCAAGGGTGCCCCCTAGCCAGACTCCCAACCGCGGAGGTTAGCTTTGCCTAGTTTTATGCTTGATGCAAACAGAATCACGCAGGGTGTAATCTCTCGTTTCTGGTATCTTTGGCTCAATGTTACCTTGTTGCTTGTGGTTGAAGATGGTTATTCTCATTACGGAATGGTGTTTCATTTACAGTTTATCTGTCTGCTTTACTGTTGATGGGAATTTGGGGTAGTTTCCATGAGTATTCTGGTGCATACCTTTTGATGGGTATAGAGCTGCATTTTTGCCGGGCGCATCCCTATGAGCGGGACATGGGATGCGCATATGTTTGGCTTCAGTAGATATTGCTAGCTGGCCAAATTATTTTCAGGACACTGTGCAGTGGCGTTGGGGAATGCAGCTGGGGGTCGGGCGTTTCGTAAGTGATTTCCCTTTCTGACCATCGACTGGAAATAAAACATGACATTTGGACCTAGTGGCAGGAGGAGTCACCAAGGCATGCCAGGGGCTTATTTATGGGGTTTTGTTAAACATCCCACCTTTCTTTAATTTCTGCAGGATATCCTCTTCCTGTAAAGTGGGCCGAAAGGGCAGACCATGCAGGTTTCACGATGTCATTGTTGAGCTGAAAGGCAAAGCAGTCGGCTACCAGCCGTGGGGCCGGCACAGAGGCTAATCCCGGGGAGGGCATGAGCCTGGCACTCAGCCCCTGTGGGAGTTTGAACCCACCACGCGTGATCCGGCGGGCTCACCCGTTCTCACCACAGCGGTGATTGTGTGCCCCCTGTGGGACCAGGGTCCCGGTGGTGTACCAAGCCGGCCAGATCCCTGCCCTGTCCAGCTTACGTTCTCCCAGGGGACTCAGATCAAAACACAGACACACATGAACAACTTTAATAAACAAGTCATTTCAGAGCCCAATTAAAAAAAAAAATGAAAAGAATAATGCAGGATGAGGGGCGCCTGGGTGGCTCAGTCAGTTAAATGTCTGCTTTCGGCTCAGGTCATGATCTCAGGGTCCTGGGATCGAGCCCCGCATCGGGCTCCCTGCTCAGCGGGGAGTCTGCTTCTCCCCCTCCCCCTGCTTGTGCTCTCGCGCGCTCTCTCTCTCTCTCAATAAAGTCTTAATAATTTTCCAACAAGGGACCCACATTTGCAGTTTTCTGTGGGCCCTACGAATCATGGGATTGGCGCTGTGGGGTCGTTGAGGTCACCGTTGTGTAAAACACCCCCACCGCTCCACCTCGAGGATGTCCTCCGTTTCTGCTCACTTCTTTCCCTTCGCCGGCCTGCTCCACATCTCACAAGTCTGGAACCCAGCCCCGAAGCTTCGGTAAGAGTGATCAGAATCCAAATGGAGCATTTGCTTTTCATATGGGCTTTTCATGGCTTAGCGATCCTGCGGTTCCCCGGAGGCCCCTGGGTGATTAATGATAATGGGGCTTTCTCCGTTGTGCGAGGAGATAGGAAGGAAGGAAAAGCCCTTTAGAAAGAGAGGGTGGCCAAGCACTGGGGACCTGGGACTTCAAGGTCCCTGGGAGGGAAGTTTAACTCTTGGGCGGAGGGCTTGCCGGGGTAGCTTTGGGGAGTTGGAGGGGCTGGCGACCTGGGTCAGGTTGTCGGGCTATGACCCTGGGTCATTTGTGCTTTGCTTCGATGACCCAGCCACGGCATCGAGTCCCACTGAGTCCCAGAGAACCCCTGCTAAAGGCTTTGAGACTTAGGCAAAATCCAAATCCTGGGCTAGTTCACTAGAACATTCACAGCATCCCAGAAAATCCACTGTCCCAGTCACGTCGGGGGTGGGGGGGCCCAGGGCAATGGGGGACAGGGCCCCTCGGCGTCTGAGAGGAACCCCACTTCTGTTATCATGAGCTCCTCAATATTTCAAAGGGTTGCGAAACATCAAAATAAGCTTCCGAAACACTGCGGATCGTTTCAACCTTGGCCGCCAATGGATGAATGCATTTAACAAACACGCAGAATCTCAGGAAATGTAACTCTGGGATTTTTAGATTCCCATTCATAGTTATAATTAGAATTATAATTAGCTAATGGCTGAGCGACAAGAGTGTGTGAACGAATGCTCCGGGTTTCTCATCCCTTTGTGGGTTGATTCCGAGGCAGTTTCGACTCGGTTCCTCTGAGGGCCTCACGGGACTGAGTCCCAGTGGGAACCCGTCTTTTGACTCATCCCTCAGGTCCTCCTTCCCTGCCTCAGAGAGCTTCCTGGGATCACCCCCCGTAATAGATTCCCTGTACCCAAAATTCTTTTGCTCAGCATCTGCTTTTGGGAACTCAAATTAAGACACCGCCTGCAGTAGCTTGGATCTATGGTGCCAGGCCCAGACCCTCCCCACCCATGCTCCAGATTCCCAATCTGCAATTCTAAATAAAAGTTAAAAGGACTGACAGCCACTTGCCCTGCGACCTTGGGCCAATTGCTACCTGTCGGGGGTCTAGATTTTCACCCAGGAAGTGAAATAACATTATGATAATAACACCCATGTCTCCACTTTTCTCTCCCCCACTTTTCAATATGGTTGTAAACGCCGAAATCCGTAATACCTAGAGGAATAATGATGAGGGCTGTGTGCAAAGGTGGGGTGGCTGATCCCTGATCTGGGGGATATATACGGTTAGCACTGCCCGAGACCCCTCCCACTTCTGATAGCAGCATCCCCACTTTCTTGAGAAATGACACCTCTCTCAACCTCAGGCCTTTTGCGGGGCTGGCTCAGATCCTCCTGGCTTCAGGGAGGGGTAAGTGCGTGACCTTGGCCTTGCCAGTAAGCGTATTTATTGCCACGAGACACAGTGATGGGTCCAAGATGGAGTGTAAGACTCACGTTAGGTCCGTGATCCTAAATTCTGTTGCTGTTGCTTTTTACCCTGAAACTGTTGAGAAAAAGAGATTCTGTTTCTTTTAGGGGAAGCTGAACTCGTAGGATATAGACAGAAGTTTGAGGATGGTTGTCTTGCCACCCCAAAGGGAAGATTCAATTAGATGTGAAAGGAACACAGAGAAAGGCAGAACTGAGACATGCAGGGGGGATTGGGGAAGGAGCGGGACAGAACGAGCCAGATGACATTTATTATATGCTGCTGGAAGTCCTGGATCCAGCCAGGCCTGAAGTCCACACAGTTACTTTATTTGCGTAAGTCAGTTTGAGTTGGGTTTTTGTTTCTTATAACCAAGAGGCCCCAAAAATATATCTACTAAATGTTAGATGGTTAATAATATTAGACGTCTTTTTTAGTTCTACCTTTCCAAGCAGATAGTAAGTTTCCCAAAGGCAGGAATCAGGCTAGATGTTCTGTGGTCAATAGGTTTTCTTTTTTTTTTTTTTATGATTTTATTTATTTATTTGACATAGAGAGAGCACAAGCAGGGGGAGCAGCAGGCAGAGGGAGAGGGAGAAGCAGGCCCCCCGCGGAGCAGGGAGCTTGACGCAGGGCTCGATCCCAGGACCCTGGGATCATGACCTGAGCCGAAGGCAGATGCTTAACTGCCTGAGCCACCCAGGCATCCCGGTCTGTAGGTTTTGAGACCTGTGTTGTCCAGTGGCTACGTGGGAGGTTGAATATAGTGAGCCAGGGACCAAAGGACGGGAGAGTTGGAGGAAAGGAAGAAAACATGCAGAGAAGGCAGGTCGATTGCTTGTTCACTCCCACATTCCTCTGGGTCATCGGTGCTAGAGGTGAGGCTATGCAGTGGGTAGTTCAGGTACCATTTGGACCCTCCTGGAGCTCACAGCTGAGTGGAGAAAACAGCTATTAACTAAGTCGTCACAGTAGTAACATATTATAGGTGTAGATGTGGGTCACGTGTGTGTGTGTGCGCGCACGTGCGTGTACACATACTTCCCGTCCCCTCAAGTTTCTTGTGAATGACTCTGTGGATGTAAATTGCTGGGGGAAGATGAGGATCACCCCAGGAGGGGCCGTTCATGGGAGAAGCATGAAAAGCCTGTTGGGGGGCTCTCTGGCAATATTCAGAGCAGCATGGGCACGGCCCTCCCAACCATCGGATCGCTTCTCTGGAAAAATGCGTTCCTGGCGCCTTCAAAGCCACTTGCTCATGATGTGAAAGGGTAAGAAGACTGCTGCAGCGAGTGGCTCAGACGGTAACCTGACCCCATGTTTCCAGTGTTTTCTCCCTCTGGTTGATTTCTACCTCCCAAGGGGGCTCAGGCGGGTAGAAGCTGAATGTGTTGGACTATCAAGCATTTTGAGTTTCTTTCTCTTTGGCTCAAGACCTGGGAGAGGAGGTGCTCTGTGGGATAAGGATGACGGAGGCCATCTCATAGCTCTCTGATGACTGGCCGCTCCAAGTGGGTGTTTGTTCCCACGGGCAAAGAGGGCACGTGTCTAATTATCGTCCAGGTAAATAGCCCCTCCCAGACTAGCGACACCTGATCCATCTGGGCACGTGGCCCCCAGTGGCCGGAGCCCTGGAGGCACAGAAAGAGGTGGGGGGCAGGGGAGAGATTCAGAGCAAGGATTTTGGGGCCGGACAGACCCAGAACCTCACTCTGTCCCTTCCTACCTGGGCGACATGTGAGAAGTCACTTAGCCTCTCTGTGCCTCAGTTTCCTCGTCTATAAAATGGGAGAACTCTTGCAGGGTTGCCCCCACGCACACACATGGTAGCCAATGATGGGATTAATCCCTAGGCAGAGGGATTGAATGATGTTAATTTTCTTTGAGCTTTTCTCATTTTCCAGTTTTTTCATACAATGAATATGTAAATCTTTTGAATGAAGAGAAAGCCAGTAAGTGCTTAGAAAATGAAAAGGTTGTTTCTGAAAGACTGGAGAATGCTGAGTAGAGGGAAGAGGGGAACAGAGAGATTGGAATTTAGAGGCAACCAGGAGTCATTCTGGGGGGACTGGGTCCAAGGGTAGGGGAGAAACGCCAGTCTTCTTTTCGAGCAACTCGGGAGAGCAAAGGTCTCAAGTGAGCCGTGGAAGCCAGGGTTGGGATGAGACGTTCCATTGGGGAGCACCCCGAATGAGGGAGAAGGGGCCGATGCTATCAGCTGTTGGGATTGGAGCAGGACAGCAGAAGGAGCGTGGGAATATGGGGAGTGGGATTGTAAGGGGTCCGAGAGGGCCCAGCCACCAGAACTGAGGGGGGGCCAGGATAGGCACCCACACCAAAGGAGGGCTTGGACTCATCTGGATAGTCCCTTCTTCGCCAGAGGGGAAATAGAAACTGTATTACTCTCGAGCCCCCAAGATCTCTAACCAGCCCCATGTCCTGATTTGAACCATCGCCCCTGATGGGCTTGGTCTGTGAAGAGACAGGTCTGAGTGGACGGACATCGCTGTCTCAGTTTTGCCCTAAACCCAGTGCCTGGCACCTACCAGGTGTCCAAAAAATATTATTATTCACCTGACTTAAGCCAAATATAAGCTGGCCCCTATGTGGTCCAGGCATTTCCTCTTCCTCCCTTCCACATGTCACACTTTATTGCCTCTTGCCAGATGTCCCTGGAATTTCTGCTCTGCCAAAGAACATGCTGGAAGGGTGTTCTTGGCACATGAGCTCGTGGCTCCAAGTTCTTCCTCATTCTTTATAGGGGGATTCATGCAGACATCGGTGATCGAATGAACAGACAAGGAAAGACACGAGGATCTGGTTTGGATCCTCGATCTTCCTCTTGTTCACCGCGTGACTTTGTACAAGTTATGAAACCATCCAGAGGTTCAGTGTCTTGGTGAGCAAAACAAGAGAATAATAGACTTAGCCCAGAAAGTGTTTAGGATCGAATGAGTTAATTCATTTAGATGCTATATCAGTGCCCCACACGGAGTTCGTACAAATGAGTGTTAGCTAAATCGTCGCCATCTCCAATCCTGAGATTTTTTTACGTCGACATGAAAAAAATGTCCCTCTTCTACCCCAGGAGAGAGGACTCAGTTTCCCTTACAACTTCCTCCTTCCCCTCCCTCCTTCCTCCTTCCTCTTCCTCTTCCTCCTCCTTCCTCTCATTATCATTATCATTATCGGGCTCGGGAACCAGACTGTCTGATTCGGATCTTGGCTCTGTCACTTACTTGAAAGCAGGGGAACTGAGCTCTATGAAAAAGGTTTACTAATGTAACCTACCTTATGGAATTGCTATGTGAATTACAGCTAATCCTATAGACAGAAGAGCTCAGAGGAATGTTTTCTACCGTAAGTGCCCGACAAGTGTTACTTTGTCACGTGTAGAGAGTAAAAGTCGAATCAGGATTCGGAGCCCATTCTGAGAGCAAACTCCGTGTTCATAAGAACTGTCCTGCCTCCTTCCTTCAGGCTTGCTGTGTGGCCACTTGTGGTTAAAAGAATGTTCCCTCCCTATATGCCCAAAGATATTGTAAGCAGAGTCTCAAAGAGATATTCGTGCTCTCATATTCAAAATAGCGTTATTCACGATAGCTAAAGGTGAGAGGAACGCTCGTGTCCATGAACAAATCAGTGGAGAAACAAGATGTGGTATATGCATACGATGGGATATTATGCAGTCTTAAAAAAGACGAACGCCTGGTACAACATGGGTGAACCTTGAGGACATCGTGCCGAGGGAAATGAGACCATCACAAAGAAGTAACTACTGTAGGACTCCACTTAGAGGAGGTCAAATTCAAGAAATTCAGAAAGTAGGGGCGCCCGGGTGGCTCAGTCGTTAAGCATCTGCCTTCAGCTTGGGTCATGATCCCAGGGTCCCCGTGTTGGGCTCCCTGCTCAGCGGGAAGCCTGCTTCACCCTCTCCCACTCCCCCTGCTTGTGTTCCCTTTCTCGCTGTCTCTTTCTGTCAAATAAATAAATAAATAAAATCTTAAAAAAAAAAAAAAAAAGAAATTCGGAAAGTAGAATAGAGGTTGCTGGAGTGGGAGGAGGGGGAGCAGGGACTTAGCGTTTAATGGGGACCGAGTTTTGGGGAGCCTGGGTGGCTCGGTCGGTTGGGTTAAGCTCCCGACTCTTGATTTCTGCTCAGGTCATGATCTCAGGGTTGTGAGTTCAAGCCCTGCCTCGGGCTCCATGCTGGGCATGAAGCCTGCTTAAGATTCTCTCTCCCTCTCCCCCTCCCCTGCGTGCTGTCTCTCCCTCGCTCTCTGTCTCAAAAAAGAAAAAAAAATGGGCACAGTTTCATTTTTCCAAAATGAAAAGAGCTCTAGGGATGGATGGGGGCGATGGTGGCAGAAGAACGTGGACAGCCGAAAGCTGCTGAGCTTACAGTTAAACAGTCACGACGGTAATGTTCGTGATGTGAGTGTTTTACCACAATTTAAAAAAATGAAAAAAAAGGTTGCCCCTCCCTGCCCCCCGCCCCAGGAAAGAGGCAACAGGACTCCATTTGCCTTGAGTCCCTTTGTCGCTCACCCGGGGACCGTGGGTACCCTATCGGTGACTCCATTTCTTGATTATGCCCTGACCTTGTGGTTGTGGGGACGTTGTCGGAGACGGACAGCGGCGAGCTGTGGACCTTCTATGGGGAGGGGGACCCCGCCGCCGCCGTGTGAGGCAGCCGGCCAGAGGCCCCATCCGCTGGGGGGCGTTCTTTAGAATGGGTTAATTTCAAAATGGGTTAATTTCAAAATCTGGGGGGAAAGTCTTATTTTATTATTGTCTGTGTGTCTTTGGGGAGAAGGAGAAATCTTGTGTGTTTGTGCGGCTGCCCCGTGGGTCTGTGTGAATGAATGTGCATTGCTGGGGAAAACAGACTGCCTGCTTCTTCGTCACCAGCCTCCCGCCAGGGTCCTGGCCGCAGTCTCGTTAGGGTCCCGATGGTGAGCGGACCCGTTGCGTCAGATGGAACATACTCTGCAGTGACTTGTGGCTAGATTTTCTCCTTTTTTCTTTTTCTAGTTGATTTGCTAATGTCTGCTGGGATTCTTTTAGCTAAAGTTTCGAGATCTTCTCCTGGGTCAGGAAGTGAGGGGACCATGCACTGGCAGAAATTGCTTCCTCTGGAATCGCCTTGATTGGAATTTTGAAAAAATGAAGGCAATTGGGAACTTAGAAAGAGAGGTAAGCTGTGGGCTAACCAGCAAATCGAGGTTTTATTTTCTTCCCTCCCTCTCTTTCTCCTTTGGCTTAATTTTTCTCCCTGTCTTTCTGGTGTTCCCTGTCTCATTTCTCTCTGCCAAGCAATTTTCTATCTTCTACTTAAAAATCCCGTTTCAACCTCTGGTCCTTTGGGAACTCTGATTATTTCTGATTAAAACCTTGTCTTAGCCTGGATTCCCCCAGGAGCGGATCCTAAGGCAAAGGCTGATGCTCAGGTAGTTTATTTGGGAGAATCCCAGGGAGCAGGAGCGCAGGAGGGAGTGGGGGTGCCAGCGGTGGTTGTGGGGGTGCAGGTCACACAAGGAGCGTGGGAGACACAATGCTGGGATGCATTATGAAACGGTTATCAGTGCTATCCACCAGGGCAACAAAAGGAGAAACTTATCCCCATCGTTTTCCACCTTGTTGGTCCAGGATGGCCTCTGGTGTTGGGGTGCACCTGCCTGGTGAATGCCGAGTGGGTCCCCCCAGGTCTGAGAACCCCCCCCACCCAGTGTCAGAAAAGCCTCAGGACAGGAAGCAAGAAGAATAGAGCAGAACCTTGACCTTGCAAGGGGCTTGGAACGGCAAGGAGGTAGCCCACGCCCGTGCAGCACCGATGCCCACAGACGTGGCTGGAGTGAGAGGGACGCCAAGGAAGGCCCCATACAGACCTACAGACACCCAAAGCTCAGAGGAACTCACAAGAATGTCGTTCAACGTGCGGCCGGTACTCAGAGCATACGGGAATTCGGCAAGGGCCTGAGCTCAAACACCTGCTCCTATGATTTCTGCAGCCGCGTCAGTCCTGTTGTCTAATTGTGGGTGCTCCCGCTCTGCCCGTGCCCTAAATGCAAGCTCCACCGCCCCGTTGGGTGCGCCCGACGGGTCAGACCCCAGCCAAGACCACGGCCGCTATTGACGGCATGCTCCTCGCGGGTGCGCTCTGAAGATCCGATTAGACCGTGACTATAAGGTGCCTGGCACGGAATTATTGCTGCTCAAACACCGTGTCGGCTTTTTCACTTATTATTGTCCTGATTTTGGAGCCCTGGATATTATTGAGAATTGAGGAAAAGAGTAAAAACAACAACAACAACAAAATCCCAAAACCTTTCTTATTTGGGAGGTGAGGAGTTCCCACGCTAATTGAAACGTCTACATATGAATAACCTTATGATTATTAGATATTTAATACGTATATTTAGTTGGACTCCCTGCATGTTTCCTGGGTCCCTCGCGTGGGCTCGGCTCGTGCGGGGCGCCGTGGGATGGGGGCGAGCATGCTGTGGGAGCAGAGGCTGTCGGTATCCACCTGTGTCCCCGCCGTCTACCCCAGGGGTCACCTGCAGCCTCCGAGGACGGTTCTGGGGACAGTGGCTTCCCACCTCGAGCACCTGCCACTGTTTTCTGAAGGCTCCTTCTATCAGATAGAAGGAACAGGCTCAGGATCTGGGTGGAGCCGGCTGGGGGCTGCTAACACACCCCATCAGGAGCAGCAGCAACCACTGAGAGGCGGGAGGTGGGGGAGAAAGAGCCCGGCTTCCTCACCGCTTTGTGGGACGGCTCTGGGGCATGCTCTGCGCACTCCCTCAGAAGGTTCTGGGGGCGACAGAGCCCCGGATGTGCATGGCAACCATCCAGCTATTGTCCATCTTTCTTGATCTTTCCTCCCTGCCTTACTTCTCCGTCCACTGTGCGTCCTGGGGACCTAGCATCTCTCGGGGATACTTCAAACACAGTTCGTAAATTTCATTCTGTCCTGATTAGAGAAGTAATTCTTGCTTACGGTCAACGAGTCTGACACCACGTGAGGGCATAGCCTAGGAAACGATGGTTCTTTCGGAAATCCGCTCTTACCAGTGTGGGGAACATTTCTGCGTATCCTTTTTCCTTTTGTTAACAAAGATAATTTTTATTATATAAAGAGTGGAATCCTATCATAATAATGTTCTGTAACTTTCTCCCATTTAATGTATGTGTTCCCAGAGTAGTCCCTCTATATCTACCCCATTCCTTTTAATAGCAGCGCCATGTATCAGTAGAACATATGATACTTTATAGTACTAAGACCTTATTGGTGAACTACTGGGTTATAACTAGTGTTTTGCTACATAAACAAGGTGCAGTAAGTCTGTTTACAAATAGACTTGGCACCCTGGTGTTGGCATTCTTATGGGCTAAGTTCTTAGAAATGGAATTGCT
>CM052888.1:25908602-25922544 GCA_028534135.1 Potos flavus | reverse complement strand
ATGAGGAATGGAGGCTTGTAATGTCCCCAAGGCGCAGGGGTGCTAGAAATACTTTTGGGTTCCGGGTCTGTGTGTCTCTGGCCAACCAGGAGGGAGATAAAGTCAGACGCGAATCCCAGGTCTGCCACACCCGGAGTGTATAACTTTGGGAAAATCGCCTCTCTGGACCGGTTTTTTTTCTACCTGAAAAACGAGGGCCAGGATACTTGCTTTCTGCAGTTGTGATCTTAGCTAGGTTAATACATAACCAATAACTGCTGTAAGAGGAAGTTCCTCAATCTCAATGCCTTACTACAATACGAGTTTATTTCCCACTCAAGGGATGTCCTAAATGGGTGTTTCTGATGGATGAGGGGCTCTTCTTCAAGCGGTGGGTCAAGCTTCTTCCCTCTTTGGGTCTTTCGCACACAGTTCCTAGGTTCCCATCCTTGGGCATATCACGCGACTGAGGAGAAATGAGCATGGAGGATGGCCCATGGTGGGCTTGTAGGCCAGGCCCCGCAGAGGTGCATGTCCGTCCCTTCTACATTCCATCAGCCAAATGGTGAGGCAACCATGAAAATACACCTCTCGGGGCTCCTACTATGGGGAGCTTAAGTGACTTGGGAGCCCCGAATCCTGCTCTGGGTTTACCATGATGGTGTGGAGAGAGGCCATGCTTCTCCTGGGCTGCTGCTAGCTGATGACAAGCATGATGGCGGTCCTCGGCCGGGCCTTCTCGGCAAGACCAGGCCTCTTCCAATGGGCAACTCCAGCTCCAAGACGTCCCATTGACCTGGTAGCAGCTTTCTGGGCAGGATGACACAGTCTGAGACTCTTTCAACTCCCCGCTCTTTTCTCCTCACTTTATTCCCACAGAGGTCCTAGCCTCGTGTAGCCCGAAGGGTCTCCCAGCTTTTTTCAGCTCCCCCTTCCCCACCCACAAAACCCTTCCGTGGTGTCTAATCCCATCTTTGGTGTTCACTTCTCAGCCAACCTGAACCAAAGCACGTGACTATCCATAATTGCAGGGGAGTCTGGGAAATGTAGTTCAGCTGCGTGTCCAGGAGGAAAAGCAAGCGGGTCTGGTGAACAGGGAGCCCAGTCCCCGGCACAGACATCATGAGGATTAAGAGACCGCGCCAAGTACGTCGCTCTGAGCCCGGCACACAGCGTTGCAGTGGGTGGCTGTGCTTGTCACCATAGCCCTTTGTACCAAGGTGTCAAGTCCCTACAAGCACGCAGTGCCGCTCTCTGTCCCGACACATGGTCTGGCCTAGCAGGTGGTCTGACCCCTCGCTGGGGTTCCCCTAGATCAGAGCTGGGAGAGACAGGCGCGTGTCCCAAGATGGGGGTGTCAGCCCTAGAGGAGCCCCCTCTAGGGAACATGACCTTGGCAGCAGCCCCTGACTCCCCCTCCAGAGCCCCTTGGTACCGGGGTGCGGTCGGCCCTCGGGCCTCGTCGCCCGTCGCCAGTGCCTGCGTCCACGCCAGCTTCCAAGGGCCGCCCCTGCTCCGGGAGCGCCATAAATGCTGATAATTCCCGCATTAAACTTCACTTTATTATTTTCTCTGGGTGCAGGTATGCGGATGATATGAGGCCTCGCTGCATTTACATACAAATTGAAGATTTTTATTAATCAGTCCAGTACCAGGGATCCAACGGTAACAGTCCATCAGGCCCTTAAATACATTTGGTGACATTTTTACCATGCATTAGCATGATAGGGCAAGGCGAATATAATGTACCAATGATTGCTTTTCCATTGAAAGCACAAACGGTTTCATTTTTCCTGTCATCTCAAATAAGTGTTAAAGAAGGTTTGGAGGCTGTTGTGTCCGCGCCGTATGCTCGGAACTTACAAACACTGATGAGCGCATTAAATAACCATTAGCGTCTCGGCCCGGACCGCAGGACCGTCCCTCCTCTTCAGAATTTATTCTTTGATTTAAAGTGAAGGCAATCTGTGGTTGCTTTCATAGAGTCCTACGGCCCCTCCATTCTCCCTCCAACAAAATGCATTACAACAGTAATTTTATGACTGTTAAAATAACTTGTCGTTAACAAGCACTTAATTAAAATGTACAATAAATAGCCGACTGCAGCCTTATCGGCTCTCCAGAGCGGCCACGGCCGAGACTTCGAGGCCCAGGCCTGCTGTTGCCCAGCTTGTTTGCAGATTAATTGCTTTTCGAGCTGGCAGGAGCTGCCTCTTCAGCGGCCAGATCGTAAATGACCAGAGAGGGACTTTATCAATCAGACGTGTGCGTCCGTGACTGCTGCTGGACGGGCGGGAAGCCTGGAGGGTGGGTGGAGGGCAAGCCTCGGGTGGGTGGCATTACTGTCGGGGAGGGGGGTTGGGCAGCCGAGTCCGGGGGATGGAGAACACCTGCGACAGGGTCCCTGGGGGGGGTGTGTGGGGGAGGGGGTGCTGGCCTGCTCCCACTGCCCCCCACCCCCGCCTGCTGCATGGCTCTGGCAGAATAAAGGTTTCAATGACCGTCATCATAATCCCAGCGAACCCTTATCCACGGGCTTGTCCTTTCTTTTTATCAACTTAGTGAACTCTCCCGACAAGGCTCGGCGGTGGTGGTTGTTAGGATCCTCGTGTACGCGCGGGAAAGCGGAGATCAGAGAGGTTAAGGGACTTGCCCAGGGTCACACAGTTCATAAGCGACACAGCTGGGACGCCGGCCCAGGGGGGAGGACGCCCCGGGAGGGGCGCCTGGCGCTGCACTAGGCGTCTCCCCGTGGGTGTGAATGTATTGCGTGCCCGACCGTGCTCAGGTCCACACTTACTGCTTCACGCGAGCGTGTGTGTCTTTAATCAGTACGTATTTATGGAGCGCCTACTGTGCGTCCGGCCTGTGCTAGAAGCCGGAGGTACAAAGGTGAGCCCGAAGGATCTGATCGCGGCCCGGAGCTCGCCAGCCAGTGGGGAAGGCAGCTGTTGAACAAGTAATGGGACCACAGAGCAGAGCACCTTAAAAAGGGTGTGTGTGTGTGTGTACGTGCAGGGTCAAGGAAAGCTTCCAAGAGGAAGTGACTTCTAAGCTGAGGACAAACAGGAGCAGGGGACAGCCAGCTGGGGGCGGGGGAGCACTGTTCCAGGCATGGGGAGACGGTTGAAGGCACGGAGGAGAGAGCGCGTGCCACGTCCCGGCCCCTGAAGGAAATTCAGCATGGCTGGGCTTCGCAGGGGCGCAGGGGCACGGGCGAATGTCCAGGGAGAAAGCCCAGGAAGTCGGCATGCGCTAGAAGGAGGAGGGCCTCGTGAACTTGGGGGGCTCAGCAGAGTGCTGGCTGACTTGCGTTTTCCAAGGGGCCTCTCCAAAGAAGGGCCTTGTCAACAACTTTGAAAAGTAGGTATCATGATCCCCGTGTTTACAGCTAAAGAGACAGGGGCGTACGTGGACGGAGGGGTAAGTGGCTTGCCCGAGGTCATCGGGCCAGCGGCAGCTGGGGCAGCTGGTGGTGGGCAGGAGGCCAGCTTCCCACGAGGATGCCTGCTCACCTCCACTCGCTTCCTCTCCCCCCCCAGATGATTCTCGTCGCAGTCCAGGCTGGGGATGGCCTTGGTTTTTGTTTTCTTTTAAAGATTTTATTTTATCTTTTTAAAGATTTTATTTATTTATTTGTCAGAGAGAGAGAGAGAGAGCACAAGCAGGGGGAGCAGGAGAGGGAGAAGCAGTCTCCCTGCTGAGCAGAGAGCCCAATGCGGGACTCGATCCCAGGACCCTGGAGTCATGACCTGAGCCGAAGGCAGCCGCTTAATGACTGAGCCACCCAGGCGCCCTCTAGGTCATAGTTCTGTGGCCAGTGCAACCCCTAGGGGGTGAAGGAGGCTGTCTCCAATCCTTAGCCAGCTTGGGGGTGGGGGACAGATAGCCTCCTGTCGCCTCTGTGCCAGACACCTTAGGCCTTTCAGACTCGAGCCTGACTTCTGGTTCTTTCCCCTGAGGGCCACATTCGTGTACCCCATCATTTCCTGACCACCTGACGGGGACTACTTCTCTCACAATGACACCCAGTGGTGGGTTCATCTGGAGGAAACATAGATCTTAGACTCATTTTTAAAAACTCAGTTTCATGATAGTAAGAAAATTCTCCCCTCCTGCCAAAAAAGGGTGGATAAAAGATAATGGTGTGTATATATATATATCTTTTTTATTTTATATATTACATATAATAATTAAATTATTTAATTATTATATAAATAATACATAACATATGTAATATATTATAATAAAATATATTTTATATTATATATATATATATATTTTTTTAAAGAAAGTTCTCAAACTCGTTGAGGGCTTTGTGTTCGTGATGTATCCGGGGCCAGTGTCTATAACCCATCTCGTGCCGGGGAGAGTGTCCATAATAAAGCAAATGCAAGGAGCTGAAGGGTCAGGCCGGTACCTGGCCGCATCCCCCTGCCTGGAAATGCATGAGACTCCTACTAATGGGCAAGCTTTATTCATATGGCTCCATCCCAGCCTCGCAAATAAATGGAGACTAGCCAGAGATCTGCGAACACACAGACTGCTGTCAAGGGTGGGGAGGAGTGTGGGGAAATGCTTCCAATCTTGGCATCTTGGAAGATATTTAACTGAGGTCTCTACCTGGCTGTTATTTAAACAAACACAAAAGATGGAGCTAAGGAGTCCAGGGAGGGAGGCTGGAAAGCGTCAGCAAACAGGGGAGCTCAGCTGGGAGGGAAACTTGGTCTATGTGTCAAATCTATTTGCATCAGAATCCTGCAGGGGCAGGAATGTCCAAATGCAGAGGGAGTATGCACAGCCATTTCCCCAGCAAAGCCCCGGGAAGGAGCGGGGTGGGCTCCCCCGGGGAGGTGCAGACATGCATTCATTAGAGGCTCAGCTTGGTGGCCCCTCGGCTGGCCGGCTGGCCGAGAGTGACAGCCCTCCTTAAGCACCAGGAAGAGTGTCACCTGGGCATGCGCTGTTCTGATTGATTTTGATTAACTTGTTAGGAGTCCGCTTACCGAGTGTGGACCGCGCTCACAGAAGCTCAGAGCAGCCTCTGTGCTGATGGTCCCTGTCCTTCACATTCTCGGGCTTGGCTACTCCTGCAGCTTTTGCCCGTGGAGATCAGGATGGGACGGCGGGGTGGGGACGGGTTAAAAAGGGCAGAGGCACAGAGTTGGATCAAAAGACCCTGTTGTGGGCTAATTGTGTCACTTTGGGTAAGGTACTGCCTTGATGAGCTATAGTTTCCTCTTTGGGAAAATGGGGATACTTTTTCTCAGCCTTGTTGGATTATTAAAGAGAATCTGGGTGACAGTTCCCTCCCCTTTGCTCTCTTTTTGAGTGTCCGATTCAGATTTTATTGTGAGCTTGCCAGAAGACCATGGATCTAGAAAAGAAACCGAGGGATCCCTTAGGCAGTGTTTGCAGGGGCTGGGGGATGAACATCAAGGGTTGAGACCATGCGTGGGGGGGCTCTGGCTACCATTGTAATGTACAATTGCATAGAATGAACAGTGTTGCCTTTGAACCCTCTGTCAATTGCAACTAAGTCAAAAGGAGAATCTCCTTGGTGCCAATATGTCCTTAACACCCCTTTGGCCCTTGTTAATTTCCCTTTAAAAAGAAAACAGGTCACAGAGAAAGAACTGAACCTGCCCGGGGCTGGCAGAAGGGGAGGGAAGGGAAGTTGTTTAGTGGGTCTGGGTTTTCATTTCAGTTTGGGAAAACGAAAGAAGGTCTAGAGATGCCGGATGGTCCTAGTTGTACAAAAGAATGTACTTAATGCCACTGAGCCGTGCGCCTAAAAAATGGTCAAGATGGTCAATGTTATGTCTTACACATTTTACCACAGTAAAAGGCAAAGCCAAAACAAAACCACCGGCAGAGCAGGCTTCAGGCACAGAGGTTTCAGGAGGCAAATTGCAGCTAAACAGACTCTGATAGTGTTATTTTAAAAAGTCAGTTTGACTCTTAAGGTTGCCTTTTATTGAGGACAGGAATACCAGCGTCCCATTTCCAAATGTACCACTTGATACAAAGCTTTCTTTTGAAATACACAGATTTGTTCACTAAGCCGGGAGATGTGGTAGGTAAAAGAAGTTCATGGGTAGGGCAAGAGCATGAAGCTGGAACTGGACGCAGGCATCTGCAGCCTGGAGGTCAGCCCTGGGCCCCAGGCACGCGGCACAGGGGGGGTTTCCTCTGTACCCCCTCCTGCCTCCCTCCTGCTTCCCCAAGATTCTTTGCCTGGATGGCTTCGCTGTCCACTGCCTGGGCCGGGAATTCTTTGCCGGGACTGAGAGATGGTGGAGTAAACTTCTGCCTTGCCCAGCCCGAGAACTTTGGGACAGTCACTTTGTCCTGAGGTCACCCCATGCCTGCTCTGGGCTCTGGGGGCAGATCCCAAGCATCCTGGGAGCAAAATGACAGGCTTCTTGGGTGACAAATGGGCAACGTCCTCCAAGGTTCTGATTGTAACTAAGGACGAACTGGAGGAGGAGTTCTCAAACCTGGCTGCATTTTAGAGTCATCCGGGGCTCACCTCCAGGCCAGAATCAGGATCCCTAGAGGGGTGAGGCTGGGATATCCCAGTGTTTCAAAGCTTCCCAGGCAATTCTAATGTGTGACAGGTTGGGAACCACGGATTAGACCAAAGTGCCATTGCTTCTAAGTGCTTTGTACCCCATCTAGAATGGCTCTTTCTTCCTCTCGACAGATTCCAAAATGCATTTTAAGACAGCTGACATGTCGCTTCCTCCAAGAAGGCCTCCAAGATCTTCCAGGCTGAGTTACCTGAATGGTAACACTTGTCACCCTTCCTTGATACCCTCGCCTCCCCAACCTAAAGCCCTTTCTCATTTTTCATGTTTAATTACAGCACATTCTTTGCCTTTTCACAGTGCTCACTTTAGTGTTTAATGATGTATGTATCTCCCTGGTATGGTTCTTAGATGAACCCTACCCACCCCAACCGGCCGAGGTGGGGACTCAGCACAGCACTGAGCATATAGCATGTGCTCAATAAATACCAAATAAGTGAAGATTTAGGTATGGTGTTACCCTTGTAGGCAGCTTTGCCTCCGAAAAGCAGGGCAGGTGGGGGCAGGACCTCCCCCCCACCCCCCGCCTCCCACGAAGAGCCTGGGTCTCTACCATCTGTTACTTGTGGTTCTCGTCCTGCCTCTCCCTGCAGCCTCTCTTCCAGGGTCATTTTGCTGTCAGGATGGCATGCACGGAGCCTCCAATTTCGTGCCCAGGTCATGCTTGCGAGCTGGGGTAACAGGGGTTAAATCAAGGCGAGTGGGGGAGCCTGATGTTAATCAAAGATTCCCGTATGAGGACCAAGCGGATGGCTGGGCTGGCTGCCTCTACACCATTCAAGGGACAGGCACAGACCTGCACTGTGACCAGTGGTGTATGGATTCTTGAATATTCTGCGTCTACTGTGTGCGGGGCACTGCTGGGGACCCACATGCCAATCACACTGGCTGTGGTTTCTTGATGCTTAGACCTTCTTTAGGCAAATGCTTCCTTGGCACCAAAAGGAAAGGCAGGCAGCTCCGGTGCCTGCGGCGTAGGAGCCCAGTGCCCGGGGTGGGGGGGCACTGGTGTCTTTAGATGACATCAGCCTCCTTTCTTTCCATCTGAAGTAGAGCTGAGCTCCTCATCTGATCAAAAAGCGAATGAGGAGAAGACCCAGATTCCTGCTCCCTGCCCCCAGAGCCAGAGAAGGGTTTGGAATAGAGAGGGGAGCAAATGGCGAGGCATCCCGTGTCTCTGTCTGGGCATTGGCTTTCCATAGATGGCACTCTTTAGAGGATCGCTGCCTCTCCCCTGCTCTGGGATTTGCGGTCCTCGGAAGCAGGTGCATGGATATTCAGCTCGTGGGGACCAAATTAACAAGGGGTCCAGCACTGGCCAGAATTTCATATCGAACTTAATTCAACCAGAAGGCAGCGCCCCCCCCTTACCTTCCACAGTCCTCCAGGTCTTACTTGTCATGCATGAAAGCTTCTGCCGTGTGGCCCCTCTGTTTGGTACGAGCTGTCAGGGCCCCTGACTGTGGTGGAAAACCATGCTTGGGGGTCTAACCTGGCTGATGGTAGGGTGAATGGGGAGCCTTGAGAGTATAGGGGATGGGGAGCAAAGACTTATGACCGCTGTTCCTACTAATAAGCTTGAAAGAAGCATCAAAAAATTATTTCCAGGGCCTCCTGGATGGTTTAATCCAGTAAGCATCTGCCTTCGGCTCAGGTCATGATCCCGGGGTCCTGGGATCGAGCCCCGCATCAGGCTCCCTGCTCAATAGGGGAACCTGTTTCTCCCTCTCCCTCTGCCCCTCCTCCCACTTGTGCTCCCTCTCTCTCAAATAAATAAATAAACTCTTTTTTTTAAAAAAAGTTATCTCCAAACTGTCTGATATTAGATCTCTGGGCATTTATTAAGTGTTAAAAGACATCACTTGAAATGTATCTGCGGGGCAGATTCTGTGGGCAAAGGGGACCAGACTGGTCAGACGGCGGTTCTGCCTGCCATGGACTGGGGGCGGTGGGGGTGGGGCTGGAGAGGGAGGTAGGGGTCATCCTGGTCCTGCCAAACCGGCTCTGGATCTGACTAGATCACCCCCCTCCGCCCCCCCTCCCCCATGAGTTACCACGGCAGTGACGGGGGCGTTTCTACTTCAACCCGGTCTAACGAAGGATCGTGTTTTGATGTTTTCCTCTGCAGCTCACTTTTGTCTCTAATTTTAACATTTGGATTGTGTTCCGGTCAGATGGGAAAGATCTGTCTGCTCGTCTGCAGAAAGTACATGCTATTCCCACTGAAATCTAAGTAACGGGACTCTGCCATTTCTGAGAACTCTCCCCCTCCTCCACACTCCCTGCCACGGGTAACCTCTAAAGACTGCCAGAGCGTTAGAGACCTGAGATCACCTCCTGCCTTACGTGACTGGTCCCCTTACACCAGTCAGGGGAGGCGAGGTTCTACTGCGGAAACGAATAGCCCCAATATCACTTTAGGCAAAGGTTTATGACGCACTCACGCTTCCGGTCCAGTGTGGTGGGTGCAGAAGCCCGGGCCACGGAGGAGTGACAGCCCCACGCCCGGTGGTTGTCACTCGGGGACTCAGGCCTGGGGAGGTGGCCCTCTTGGCCACTGGCCTCTCCACACAAAGGGGAGGACATGGGGAAGAGTTGAACCCACTCACGTCTCGCTCGCCATGACTACCAGTCGCAGAGACAAGGAATCACCATCCTCCCTGTGTCCAGAAGCAGAAGAGAAGAGGATCCCGGTGGTAGCGGTAGAGTCTGCTATTCCACTGAAGGCCCCTGGCCTTCTCTTCCTTTCCGTGGGCTCTTCTCCAAGTCCAGGTCCTTTTTTGCTGCTTGGAATCCCCTCCAGAGGGCTTTCCAAGGAGCCTTCTCTAAGGAACTTGTCTGGAATCCTCTTCAGATGCTGTGTGGGACCGTGGTTAAGAGCACAGGTTCTAGAAGCAGGCTTCGTGGGCTTGAATCTGTCCAGCGCAAATGTTCCACCATGTCTGACAGTCAGTTTCTTGTCTGGAGAGTGGGGACAATGACAGGATTCCTGCCCCAGGCTCATTGTCAGCATGACATCGTCCCTCCGTGTCATATGCTTAAGAAAGTCACTTGGCATGCCCTGAGCTCTCTATAAGCATTGTTTCGGTTAATTATGTTCCCTGTGGCGCTGAACACCAATTATGAACCGAGGTGCGCGGGAAAATACATCGCAGGCCCCTTGGCACTTGGCTGGGGGCTTGGGGTCAGCAGGGCCTTACCATTCCAGCTATGCCGCCATTGCTGTCTGGGATGCCCTACTATCCGCCAACGTCCTTGCACTTTATGGGGTGAAAATCCGTGACCGTGAGCGGGATGTTTTCTCACCCTCACATGCCTTCTGGAGCGAGGCCCAAGTAGGGCCTGGGCCTGGGGCCAAAGGTTTGCCACATTCCCAGAGGTGTCCCCCGCCCTCCCCAGAGGTGCCTGGTTCATAGAGGCAGGCGAGCAGAATGGGCTTGTCATCCTTCCTCTACCGTCTGCTGGGTAACACTGGGCAAGTGAAGCCTCAGTTTCCTAATCTGTATAATAGGGCTTACTGTATCTCTCCTGCAAAGTGGTTACAGAATCTGTCCTAGGATTCGATGACAGAACGTCAGCGACGTGGTTTGCATGGGGCCCAGCACTGAGGAAGGGCTCCGTACAAGTCTGATCACTCTTACTATTACTGATGACAAGGGCGGGGAGCCAGGGGGAGACGAGGCCAGAGAATTAAACAGAGGCGGGTTCATGGAATCATTTGGGGAGTTTAAACTGTCCCAAGGACAAAGGGGCACCGCTGAAAGGTTTTAATCAAAGTGTGACACTGTCAGGTCGGCACTTTGGAAAGATTCCTTTGGCTTCATTATAGAGAGTGGATTAATGGTGGAAAATGGGGGTGGAAAGCCATCCAGAAAATATCCTAGATTAGGGTGACATCAGTAGAGGCTAGAGACAGTGGATTGATAATACATTTAGCGGACGGGACAATTATTCGTAGTCATACTAATACGGCATTGACTGTGTACGGGGTGCCGTTCGAAGCCCCGCACGCTCTTGAGGCATTTCATCATTAGAGCTCCAGGAGCTGGGCTCCTCTATGGTCCAGCGTGATTTCCGATGAGCAAACCGGGGGATAATAACTTGACAAGGTCACACAGCTGGATAGGGGTTGGAGGTGGGATGCAAAACCGGGAGGACTGGTTCCAAGGTCATCCTCTTAACAACTGCGCTTTTATTTGCTGAGTGACAGGGGGCGTGGGAGTGTATCAGTTAGCTGTGATCACGGCGATACAGCGTAACAACTACCGACATCCCAGCAGCTCATGCCAAGAACTTTTGTGCTCATGAGTCTTCGGGCTGGCTGCTTCTACTGCCCCGAGCTCATTGGCGCGGCTCACCCACTGCCCCGTAGTTATCTGTGAACCAGCAGGTGACTGTGCGGGAGGACCCCAGGCTAGCCCGTGCCCGCGCAGAGGGGCCCGGGACTGAGTAGAAACACGAAAAGAATGGAACACCGTCACTTGGCCACATCTTGTTGTCCAAAGCGAGTCCCAGGGCCGCAGGTTGGGATGTCCCAGGGGTGGACCGAGGGCATGGTTACAGGGAAAGTGAGAAATCTGTGCAGCTTTGGTCATCCGTCAACCGTGGGGAGTGAAATTTTCATAACTTCCGGAATGTCATCTCAGGCAGCCGAGTCACTGAGTGGGTGAGGTGGAGAGGGTAGGTTGTGGGAGAAGATGAGGAAGTCGGGGCGCAGGGAGACCAGGAGTGGTGCCCAAGGTGGCACTGCTCGTTCAATCGGGGCCCAGACTCCAGCTGCCCGGAACTGAAAGCCGCCCTGGTGACCGGGCCGATATGATGGCGTGTGTAAATGACTTTGCTGGCCGGCATCACTCGGAAAGGGGAATAGGAACAATTCTGCATTCACAATCCAGTTTCCCTAACAGCTCTGTTCAGGGAAGCCTGGCTTTCTTTTTGCATTCTGAAAGTACTTTCCAGGTTGATTATGTCCCCCAAGGGCCTTCCTTCTTCGCACTGTAGGAATGAACAGACTGTTTTCACCTCCAGGGAACAATCTGGTATTGTTTCTCCAGGTACTGGCCTCTGGGGACTGGAGCGAAACCTTTTTCTAGGACTCCTGCTGCACCATCCGAGGCCTGTCCTTGTTCAGGAGGGCAGCGCTGAAGTTGCGCCGGACTCTTCCAGAACGACCCCCAAATAGCCCCACCCCCCTCCATACGCAGCACCGGAGGGGCTCTCAATGGATGGGCCGAACTGGGGGCCAGCAGTGAGCCTGGATTTTTCTTAAATCAGCAGCACCTGGGTCCCCGGGGCCCACCCCTGACACCCAGAAGCCTTCCAGGGGTGTTAGTCCCTCCCCAGTCACGGGAAACTTCTCCCCTTCTCACGCGGAGCTGACTCACCTACAGACCTCACTTCCTCCATGTTCCAGCATTTTCAGCCTCAACCTGGACCCAAACCCAAGCCACGCAGCCCTACAGCATTTTGGCAGTGGCCTCTATGGGACTCTCCCTGGCCGTGCTGTTCTCAGGGAAGGCCAAGCAAGCGTGTGTCCCCAGGGAGCGACTGTTTCTTCTGGAAACGTCCCTGGTGCAGCTAGGAGAGACCCACATAACCGTGGGCTCAGAGCGGCCCCGCTTCATGGGAAGGGATCAGGAGCAGCGTGGATTCTAACTGGCCTGTATCATCGCATTAACTCTCATGGTGGAAACAGCCGGAACTCGGTGAGCGCTTACTGCACACAAAGCATTATGCCAACGTTCTTGCTTCCCTTACCTGCTCTTTCCTTTCTTCCTTCTTCCTCTGCAGAGGTGGTGAGGGAATCTGGAGCCAGGGCAACATCTGGGGCAAATGGCGGCTTACTCTCCTTTAGGCCTCAGTTTTCCTCTCCATAAAATGGGCTAATATATATCCCTCGTAGAATCACCTAAGGGATTAGAGGCGATGCATGTAAAGGGCCTGATACACGGTGGGCTCTCAGTAGATGGTAGCAGAGCTGACTAATATAGTTAGTGTCCGTGAGTCTGGGGTCACTGAAGCTGCCATGGGGCCCTACGTCCTTCTCCTCCCAGCCCGATGGCTTCTAGGCAAGGGCCCTGTGGAAAGCTATCTACCCCACTGAGATGGGGAAAGAGTCGCACCATGATGGGTGGGCTGAAGGCTGGCGATGTACATCGATGCGGATTTCTTCCTCCCTCTGTGGAAATGATTTATCAGCTCGCAGCAGGATGACTGTGGTCCGAAATGAAAGTCTTGTGGCTAGAGGAACAGGGACACCCGGGAGAGTGGCTGTGTAATGGGCTCGCTCATCAGCACTGCCTAGGTCTCCGATGGACACTAAACTGGGGGTGGGCCAGGCGCCCTCCCTCCTTTCCCACCCCTTCCTGACCCTCCCTTCCACTCACCCTCGACTCAGGGTGGCCAACAGGGCCTGTTGAGTTAGATGGCCATTTCTTCATAAACCTTCAACACTGATCTCCTTCAAGCTGTATTTCCCATTAAATTATGGTCCCGAGGTGAGATCCAATTCTACAAAAAAACATGTCCCCACAAGCCTTTTGCTGCTAGTTTATTATCTGCGCTAGGGTCCCTGGGGTCCAGGGTGGTGATTCTTCTGTCTCCCTCTCCCCCTCCCCCCCCTCCCCGATCCCCTCGGCCTTGGGGAGACATGCCTGCTAATTTATCTTGGAATGTTTGGGCTTCCATGCTTAATGGGTCTGTTTTCCGACTTTCTAAACAGAGGAGCGAGTGTGAGAAATAAGTCAACAAATAAACATAGGCTTCCCGCAGCAGACACGGGAGCCAAGCAAACAGCTTCGGACATCACGGCGGAGAGAACATCCCCAAGGTGATCTAGTGTGAGGCAGATTCCACGTTGCCTTGGAGCTGGAGAACTCGGACCTGGGACCGGTGTCCTACAGAAGGGAGAAGATCCTGGAGCCTCCACTTACGGTCTGTGTTCCCCGGGGGGAGGACGTGACTTCCTATGCCGCAATGGCCTCACCTATAAAATGGGGCTTAATGATGATGCCTGGTACATAGGGTCCTATTGTGGATAACACGAAATAATACCTGTGAGATAGCACATGCGAAGCGCTTAGAATGAGGCCACGCACACGGCGTGCCGACCACATGCCAACTACCACAGTTACAATTCACATGGTTATTAACAGAGCTTGAGTGGCTCCGTTGGTGACCTTGGACACATCACGCCGATTTTTCATTCGATTTCCTCATCTGTAAACAAAGGGACAGTCATGCCTGTGTCGTGGGGCACTTATCTAACTTTTAGTTAAAAATTATAATTAAAAATTAAAAGTTAGACCTAAAAATTTATAAAAAGACTTAGCCCACCGCTTAGCACTTAGATTTTTTTTTCTTCTTTTTTTTTT
>CM052888.1:25827419-25908502 GCA_028534135.1 Potos flavus | reverse complement strand
AAGTATACATCCCTTAAAGGTAAAGCTCAGCGAATTTTTACAAACCAATCCGTGACCCAGATCAGGACAGAGAACATTTCCGACACCTCTGAAGGCTTCGTTGTGCCCCTTCCCCAGCAATACTTTCCCCCCTTAGAGGCGACTATTATCTTGACTTCTAATATTGTAGATTAGTTTTGCCCGATCTGGGGCTACATATAAAGGAGATGATAGAGGGTATCCTCTTTCACGTCTGACAACTTTAGTTCAACACCATGTTCTCAGATCCGTCCATGTTATTGTACGTATCCACTGGTATACACTCGGGTTCGTGCCCAATTTTAATTTACTTTATGAATAAAGCTACTGTGAACCTTCTCCTACATGTTATTTCATGGATATATACACTTATTTTTGTTGGCAGTGTCTCCAGGAGCGGAACTGCTGAGTCATAGGCAGGTGCATGTTTAGCTTTAGCAGATGTTGCCAAACAGAATTCCAAAGTGGTTATTTGCAGATTACTTTTTGGTTTAAAAATTTTCTTAAAGGGGAGGAATTAAGTCTGGAAGAGATTTAACGCTGAATTTATTGCATTGTACTTTTTATTGAAGTCCAAATTCCTCTTTGTTATAGATTACTACTTATAATTCACTGAGAATTGACCATCTTCTGTAGGAACAGTTGTGATTATACCCAAAGACGTTGCTCCAAAAGTGGTCACTTTTTATAACGGAGAAAAGAAAATACTCTAAATGTCCATCTAAAGAGGAATGATTAATAAATCGTGATATACCCATATTATGCAAGGGCGGAATACACAAAAAAGTACTAGCCTGGTAAGATGGACAAGTTATACTAAGAGTATAACAAGCACGTTGCCGAATATTATTTAGAATAGGGACTATATATGTTTCTTATATATCAGGAAGCGTTTTATGGTGTGCTAATTTGGAAGATTGTTTTAAGACCCTCCATCTATACCTATCTGTCTGTCTATCATCAGCATCTATCTACCTACTGAAACTGGGGAAAGAGTACGAACTGTTGATCCACAGAAGAAACAAGCGGAAGGCCAGTAAACGTGTGAAAGATAATCAACCTCGTTCGCAATCATGGAACGACAACTGAAACAACCATGAAACATCAGTTAACACCCCATAGGTGGGCAGAAATTTGAATGTTAACAATGCCTTGTTGGTGAGGATGTGGGGCAACGAGAACTTTTATACACTGATGGATATTGCCAAATCGCTCTCCAAAGTGGTTCCACGAAGTTATATTTGATGGTGGGAATACAAATTAGTACAGCCATTTTGGTGAGTAATTTGGCAACATTCAACAAAGTGGAAGATACTTGTATACCATACCACAGATATCCCATCTTTAGTTCTATACGCTGGAGAAACATACGCACATGGACATGAGGAGATGGGTATAAAAATGTGGGCTGCGGCATTATTCGTAAAGGGAAAAATTGGAAACGACCCAATATTTTTCAACAGAAGAATGGATACATAAATCGTGGCATCATGACACAGTGAAATATGATATAAGGTTAAAATGAATGGAATAATGTTACAATGTAACTATATGGAGAATCTGAAAACAATTTAGAGGCCAAACAGCCAGTTGCAGAAGGTTATATATACTATGATTCTATTTCTGTTAAGAGTCACGTGAAATAAAATGACGTTACATATTGTTTATGGATCTCAGCACACATAGTGGAAGTAGAACAGGGGTATAGAAAGGATCCTTTCTGGACGAAGGTTACCTTTGGAGAAAAAGGGAATGAGACAAGGAAAAAATGCAGGGACTTTCAATTTTGTCTGTAATGTTTTATTTCTTAAGCTGGATGGTGCAGTCTTGGATATTCATTACATTAATCTCTGAAACACTTAATATCAAAGGTAAGATTTATCCATTGGTTTATCTGGAAGGTTCTAGATCGAAATGTTAATGGTGGTTAATTCTGAGAAACGAGATCGTGGAGGAGAGTGTATTTCATTTTCTACTCTCTATATATCGGTTGAATTTTAAATTAGCACATATTGTTCTAAGAACCATTAAAAAAAAGAAGGAAGAGAATTGGCAATCCATGCATGCTGGGTGTGATCATCCTCGGTGAGAGAATACGCCACTCTCTGACCACTCTGCGTAGGGCCCCGCCTAGAGATGAAGGTGGATTCCTCTGTTAGAGTGGGACTGATTCCTTCCAGGGGGTTCAGAGAGGTCGGGAAGAAGAAGGGAGTGAGATGCTATGGGTGGGTGGGGTCCTCTGAGGTCTTGGAGTGACCCCCAGCTCAGCAGGAGGACAGGAAATGGGGGAAGCATGTGCTGCCGATGTCGGAATCCTGTCGTCTTCTGCTCTCTCCCTCATGGTCACACGGCCTTGGTCACAGTGCACCATGTTAGGACCAAGCCACTCCTGAAATGATAATTCTTAAAAAGCAGAGCCAGACCAATAAAATCCTTCTGGGTTATAGCCGGTTCACTTGAAGCCAAATAGATTGCTCGTTAATATCTTCCCCCATTTGCCTTATGACCAATTAGCGGCTATTAAGACCCAACTCATCCTGGCATGAAGCTTTTCTCCAGCAGCAGCTGCCGCTGCTAAGAGCTCTGAGGACTCGGGGTGAATTTCCTCCCTGGCCCCTTGGTGTCCCAAAGCTCGCTCCCAAGATCGACTATGGGGGAAGGGCTGCCTTCTGGGCACTGGCACTGTGTGATCCTATCAGGGATAGGATCCCTGGAGTTGGCTTGCGCGGTGTCTACCCAGACCTCCTGCATCCTCCTTCCCCAAGGCGGGGGCCATCTTGAGATGCTGCTCCAAGGGACCCATATGCAGGCCCGCTGATATAGAACCTGTCGATAAGATTCATGTGCAGCACTTCCTCCCTCCCCCCTCCTCCCCCCTCCTCCTCCCCCCTCCTCCCTCCTCCTCCCCTTCCTCTGCCCCTCCTCCTCTCCCTCCTCCACCCCCTCCCTCCTCCTCCTCCCCTTTTCTCCCCTCTCTCTCCCTTCTCCTCCTCCCTCCCTCCCTTCCCCCTCCTATCCTCCCTTCCCCCTCTCCCTCCCCCTTCCTTTCTCTCACGCCCTGAGATAAGTCATGAACAAAGGCGGCCCCTTTATGCCGAGCGCTCTCTGTGTACCAGACACCGTGCCGAACGCCAGTGCATTGCCTCCCAAGAACATCACGAAAGTGAGCATGACCCTGCGTGACAGTTAGGGCAACTGAGGCACATGGAGAGAGGTTAAGTGACTTGCTCGTGGTCACATCGTGACAAACTGGCAGGGCTGAGGTGAGAACTGAAAGTCTGTACTTTTCACAGTGAGCCTGAGGAAAGCACATTCTAACCACTAGAAGGTTCTTGGAAAGTCAAGATAAGGGCAAGTGTAATAACCACTCCACGCAAAGAGTGTCGCTTCTCACAGGAGCAGTGAAGACAGCAATGCTTCCGGGGGAGACAGAGTTGTGTTCCTTCTGTGGGTGTTTGATTGAGCACCTGCTGTGTCCCAGGCACTATTCTGGGGGCTGGGGATTTGGGAATGAATCAGATGGACCTGTGCCCATTTCCCAGATATATGTTTTAGGGGGATGATGGAAAATAACGAAACAAAGTTATACAAATAAGACACTATGTCAGAGGAGCGTATGTGATCTTTTGAGAAATAAGATTGTGTGACCCCGTAGAGACAGAGACGAATGGGCCGGGATGGGGGCTGGGGGGCCTCTCCAGAGCCCCGAGTGTTGAGATGAACTATGGCAAGACCTCGGGGGAAGGGTGCTACTCCTGCTCAAGGAACCGCAAGGACAAAGGCCCTGGGCTAGGAAGGAGCTTTCCAGTTTGGAGGAACTAACAGGCCAGTGAGGCTCGCCTGGGGTGGGGGAGGGGGAGCTGAGATCAAGGAGAAGTTGGAAGACAAGACAGGACCCAGCGGTGAGTGGCCCGTCGTGAGTTTGGGTTTTGCCGCAAGTGCAGTGGGAACAGACAAAGGGAGGATGTGATCTTGATCTGATTTTTAGAAGATCCCTCTGGCCACTGCGTGGTAACAGCAATAGATTATTTCAAAATTGCTGAAGCGTGTGTGGGAGAGAAGATGAGCTGGCTGGGGTGTGGGGGGGGCAAGTTGGGGCCGCTCGGGGTATTTCTTGGAAGGCTGCCTGGAACAGCACGGCAGGGACCGGACTTTGGAAACCTGTGCTCTTCTTGGAGGGACAGGGGTTGGCAGAAGCGAGGCCGTCTGACCTCTGAGCCGTTGGGAATAAGCAGACACCAAGGCAGGGCTGAAAAAGGTTCAGAGTGTGGATTTCATGTTCAGGGAGCTCGCCCTCTGCTCTAGGCCCTGTGCTGGGCCCTTTGTGTCTCCTGCGGGGTATTTTTACCCCTGTATTTTTATCCCTCCCCCTCGCAGTAGATATTTTTATCCCCACCTGTGCCAGCCGCTTTCTTTGCGGCAGCAAGGGTCCAAAGGGGGGAGGCAGCGTCTTACAATGGGGAAGGGTAGAACTCTGGGGCCAGAAGCTCTGGGCTGAGATTCCAGTCCCACCAGCTGCGGGATCTTAGACCCGTTACTTAACCCCTCTGTGCCTAAGATTTCTCAGGGGCATTATCCATCTGTCAGTTAGGATCCTTTTGGCTGCAAGTAAGAGCAAACCCCGGCTTAAACTATTAGGAAGTTTATTCTCTCACATGACAACAGGTCCCAGCCCAGCATCGACGGTGGCTCGGTGACGTCCTTCCGTCTCTGCTCTCCCAGCTCATGGTAATTTCGTTCTGAGGCCAGAGGGGGCATGGTGGCAGCAGCTTCCAGCAGCCCACCCAGATGGGACAACGTCCCGGGGAAGGGGCCGGACCATCTCTTCCTGGAGCAAGAAAATGTATCTTCGAAGACCCTGCGGTCTTCCCTCCATATCTCATTGGCTGAAATCAGGTCCTGTGCTTATCGATGATGCGATAGAGAGCGAGGGAGTTGGGATGGCCAAGCCTGGTTTAGATTCAACACACCGGGGTGGGGGAGCAGGGAGGTGGGGGGAGTGGAGACGGAGGGTTAGGGGAGAAGGAGCTCAGAGGGGTGGGAGGTAGGTTTTGATGGTATCAAGCCAACCACTCTGACTCCCATCCTACGACAAAGGGCTGTTGGAGAGATCCATATCTAAGTGTTTGGGCATGATACACAGTAAGTGCTCAATAAATCTTAGCCAGGACATGAAAGATGAGGAGGAGGAAGGGAAGGAGAAGATACACCTCTCCTAGACTCAGAGAACGCCGTGGCTCTGACCCGAAAGCCTTTCCCTTCCTTGTGTGGCCTCCGTTCTGAGTCAGGTTTCCGCGCCCAGGACTGGAGAGTGCAGTCAGTGTGGGTTTGAAGGATTGAGGACAGCTGGTGACCCCAGATGTTCGGATTCCTGCGGGCAGGGCCTCGGCCTCCCCAGCCTCCACCCCGGCCTCCGCCCCAGCCCCGGCCCCCTCACAATTCTCTCATAGACCCATGCTCAACCTTACGCGTCTCCTCCCCTCCGCGGTTCCCCCGCCATTGCGCAGAATCCCGGCACCCCGGAGCTGCACGGGACCACCATCGAGGCCCCTGGTCTGTCCCCTCGACACCCGGGCCAGGATCCCTTTTCCCAATACCCTGCTGAGCCGCCTTGCTCAACTCTGGGGAATTTCTGGGCGGTTTTGAAACACCCTCTGAGACAGCTGGACAGACATGAGCTGTGAGGCCTTGGGCAAATTTTATCACCTCTCTCGGCCTCGGTTTTCTTATCAGTCTAGTGGGATCATAAATCTCTGCGTCCGTGGGCCTCTAAGAAGGATACAGTGAGATCACGTGGGGAGAACCCGTGGCCCAGCAGGAAGAAGCTTCATGGCTACATTTCATTGATTTTTACCGAGGTGACATTTACATAGCAAAATTAGCCGGTTTGTACTTGAAATTCAAAATTCAGTGCGTTGGCCTCTAGATCGCTCCAAAAACAAATATTTGCATCACCCCAAAAGGAAACCCCCTATGAATTAAGCTGTCACCCTCTGACTCCCACCCTACTCCAGTCCCTGGAAACTACTGATCGGCTTTCTGTCTCTGTGGACCGACGGATTCTGGGTATTTCATGTAAGTAGACTCATGCAATATGTGACTTTTGTATCTGGCTTCTCACTTAGCATCCTTTTTTGAGATTCATCAATGCTGTATGTATGTCATTCCTTTTCACGGCGGAACAACACTCCATTTTATAGAATATGCCTCATTCCAGAAAATCTGTTGGTCCATTGACGGACACGTGGTTTGTTTTAGCCATTTGATTGTTTGACTAATGCTGTTGTGAATGTGTGTGTGTGTGTGTGTGTGTGTGTGTGTGTGTGTGCACTTCTTTGAGGTCCTGTTTTCAGTTCTTTGGGGTATCCACTTAAGAGCGGAATTTCTGGGTCATTACGGTAACTTGTCGAGGAGCGACCAAACTGTTTCGGGGGTTGTACCATTTCATGCTCCCACCAGCAGTCTATGAGGGTTCTAACTTCTCACCCGACCAGTGTTATTGCCATTCTCTGGATTATAGCCATCCTGGTGGGTACGGAGTGCTATCTTATGATTCCTTTTTCCCGAGCGGCATAAAGGAAGATGGTTGGGGGGTCTGAGTGGGCCACGTTCCTGAAAAAGGGTTTTGCAATGCTGCTCAGCCGCAGCCCAGTGCTGCCTGTCCTTGGGTAGGGTCTACTAGTTCCCCCATGGGGATTCTGGAAGGCAGGTGTGCATCTCCCCACCCCCACTCCTCCTTCATCCTAGCAGAACTGGGAAATCTGAGGCCAATCTGTGTCCAGGCCTCCTCCAGAGTACCGGGGAGGCGGCTGCACCCTACGCAGGGCTTTTCCTGTGTGCTGGGTTTCTCTGCCTGAGCACCGAGCCCAGCTCCACCACCAACACGGGTCTTGGTCTGATCCCGGCTTTTGGTCCTCGGGCTCTTCTGTGTTGTATAAAGAAGCAACCTCTGGTCCTATCACTCACTGGGCTCCGCTCTGCTCTGGGGGGAGACTGGCTTTGGATTTCGTGGCCACCAGCCCTCCCCCATCCCAAGCCCCTGGGGCCACACCTTTTTGTGACCTGGAAGACCTGGGCTAAGACCCGGCCACCTGCCTGGCCTCTGGGCGAGGTGGGTTGGGAGATGGTGGCTTGTGCACGAGGGTCTGTGCACTCTCAGCAAGCCACCCAGACCTCCAGAGGCTTGAGACTGTTTTTGACCTTCTGGGTCCCCAAGACGAGGCAAATCTGGGCTTTCTGAAACACACTGACCTACATGAGCTCTGAGCCGCCCGCATACCCCTTTTATTGGGACCCGCCCCACTGTGACCAAGGGGGTCCATCCCCTTCCCCAATTCGGCACCCCTCCATGTCTTTTATCTATAACCCTCTCCATCCCCTCCCCTGCCCCCCCCAACCCCGGCTCAAGCCCCTGTCACCTAAATTCCTGGGGGAGGTGAGATGGGAGGGGGAAGAGGGGAGGCACCAGGCGCAGTGTACCTTGGTTGCAAATGTTTGGGACCATCTGTCCCTTGCTTCCTCCAGACCCCCTGCCCCAGATGTGGGTCCGCAAGAGCCTGCTGCTCCCCGCTCTATTCGAATGAGGTCCTCAGTCCCACTTGCTGAGGTCCCGGACACGCCTCGCCTCTCATTAGTCCCAGTTTCCCTCTTTAAAAGCAACAACTCTGGGGTGCCTGGGTGGCTCAGCGGGTTAAAGCCTCTGCCTTCGGCTCAGGTCATGATCTCAGGGTCCTGGGATCGAGCCCCGCATCGAGCCCCGCATCGGGCTCTCTGCTCAGCGGGGAGCCTGCTTCCCCCTCTCTCTCTGCCTGCCTCTCTGCCTACTTGTGATCTCTCTCTCTCTCTGTCAAACAAATAAATAAAATCTTTAAAAAAATAAAATAAAAGCAACAACTCCTACCCCACCATTAGTAGCTTAAAATTCTTTTTGGTCATTGCAATAGTAGTACCTTCTAGAAAATGGACAAGAAAAGCAAGCGAGAATCACCCCTTATTAAACACTTATCTTGTATTAGACATGGTGCTAAACACTTTACGTGGATAATTTTATTGCTCTTCCCAACAGCCCAACGAAGAAGGTGTTCTCTGCATTTCACAGATCGAGAAGCTGAAGCATAGAGAGAGATCGGTAATATATAATCTGCCCAAGGTCACATAGCTTGGAAGCTTCAACCCCCAAACCCGTCCGGCTGCCTGGGGAGCACACCCACCTCCCAAACACTATTCAAAGAAATGTATTTATGTAAGATATTTTAATGGAATTAGCTGTGGCTCTTGCTTTGTCACCTGCTTGTGCTCCCTCATTTAACAATAGGTAATTAACAATTTCCCCATATCGAGATGCTGTCTTCTGCAATATTATTTTAAATGGCTACTTAGAGTCTCATTGTGTGATGTTCCAAGGTTTGTTTAACTAGTCCTCTATTGTTGTGCAGTGTACGTTCTTTCTAAAGTTTTTGTTATCATAAACAACAGTCTTGTGCAATTTTTTTTTTTTTTTCCCCCACATTCACAGTCATTTCCTTGAGGGTAAATTCCCAGAAGGGAGGTTGGGAGGAGACTTGGCTTTTGTTTTTCAAATGCCTGTAACATCTTTGGATCAATTACATATAATTTGTGAACACAAGCTGTGCCATTAACCGAGGGAAGGTTGACACCTTTCCCAACCTGCTGGGCTTTGCACAACCTAGAATTACAGGAGTTGTAAACAAGCCTTCTAATAGCCCTGGATTATCTGTGGCTATTGTCAGGTCATGTAGAGGTGGTAATTTATTGAGCAGATTTTTCAAACGCATCCAAGTACACCTGGGTGGAAGTGAAAATGGGAGGGGTTTTTGGAAGAGGAGATAGGGGTGGTGTCTGGGTGGCAGCCGGTGGCGCTTGTCGTGGGCTGGCTCAGAGTCCCCCCCCATTCCACCGCCCTTCTCTCTGATGTGAAAGCCTGAGGAGCTGCCCCCAGAGTGAGTTGCCCCGGGGCTGCCCGGGGAAGACATAGGAGAGGTGGCAACGGAGGCTGCGTGGGCCTGCGGACGTTGCAAGTCGTGCCCTGTTCCTACAAGGCCGTGGGTGCCATTTCAACATGGTTATTATCTTGCTTCGGCTGCCAAGAAACACCAGCTGGGGATGGTGAAATGCTCCAGAAGAATTTCTTCAGGGAAGTTATTCACCAACGAAACAGTCCTCTCGTTGCCTGAATGTTGCGAAGAAGGAGAATTTTCTCGGCGTGTCGGGAGCCCTGCCTCCCGCCGTCCCTGAAGGCTCCCCTCACCGATCTGGTCACATTCTTCGGACATCACTTGCTTGACCACGTGACATGGTTTCCAGGCCCTGCTGCTCTCCGAGCAGCCCTGAGAGACTATGGGGCGGGGACTTGATTGGTACAAGCGGCCAATTAGCTAGGGCAGAACCGGTTTGGACTTCAATCCGGTTGTTTGATGAGATGCGTGGCCCAGTTTTCTGAGCAAGCAAGGCCAATGGAGTCAAGGGGACAGTCCCTGCTCATAAGGGGCTTAACCATCAAGCCGGGCGACCAACACCCAGGGCCTGGGGGAGCCTTCCTTAGGCGGAGGTCAGTATGGCGGGGGACATCTTGTCAGTTTCTGTGGGTTTGGACTGAACAAAGGGAGAGGCTTGGTCAAAGGTGGTGAGGTAGGGTGCGGAAGGGACAGCCCCGTCCCCAACTCACAATTCTCCAAAGGCACTAGGCTTCTGGGTCTTTTTGGAGCACATACCCTTCCCTTATACACCCATTCCCCGACCTTGGCAGCTCCGTGGTGAATATTTAGTCCTTTTTTCAAAAGTCAGCGTAGCATCGTGCTCTAGGCCCCACTCACTGAGCCCTGACTGTGGATCAGGCACCGTCTTAAACACTTTCCATGCATTACTTATTGAATTCTTCCAGTAGCCCTGAGAGGTAGTCTCTGTTGTCTTTTCTCGATCACAGATGGGGAAACCCAGGCTGGGGGAGATTAAATCATTTGCCCTAGATTACCCAGTCATATAAGTTGCTATTAAAACCTAGGTTTACGTGGCCCCCAAATTCAGTCCCTTGACAATAGGCTCATGCTTCTGTTTGAAGCTTTCCCTCGCTTGTGTGTCTGAGCTCAGAGCTGTGCCCTCGATAAACCCTAAACGTCATTCCACCCCCACCACGGTGTAATTGTTCTTTTTAAATGTCCATCTGTCCTGCTGGAGGGGGTCAGGGATTGTGTGGGCTTCACATCCATAACCCAGCATCTGGTTCAAAGCCCAGTATGCAGTAGACACTGAATACACATTCAAGGGAAGAATAAGTCTTCAAATTGTAGTAACTCAGCTGATGTCCACATTTCTGTAGACTTTACCTTGTTCTGGAACACCCAGAGAATAGAGTACCTTGAAGGGACACATAAACTCCCCAAAGGGACCGAGTTAACGCGAAGGGTTTTCTTCCATCTTTGAAAAGCTTTTTTTGACAAATGTTTTTCTCACTTGACACGTCTCCTTTAGATTTTCATGGCATTAGGAACATTAACCCGTTTCTCATTTGTGATCTTTCTCGATCCTCGCACCCGCCCTGGGAGACGGGTAAATCAGGTGTGAAAAGTACCCGCCTTATAATTGAGGCTTGGCGATGGCTGGAGGCTCATTTCCAGAGCTGACGAATTGCAGAAACTAAGGGACTCAGTGAGGGCTCAGGGATACCCCTCCTCTGGCCAGACCCTGTGCCTGGGAGCCGGAGATGTCAGCAGGTGCTGGCCAGAGTAAACATTCCTCTTTTGGATGCTCAGCGGTGTTCTGGAAAGGACGGCCCGGTCAAGGGAAACGACCCTTCCCTTCTTGGGGCTGGAGCTCTCTCCGCCTGTGTGCATCTGTTCTCCTATTTGGCTGACCCCCCATTTGGGAACAGCAGCCTTGGGCTTGGGACCTCCATGGATCCCTGTTGGTCTGTCTTGACACTGTCGTTCTCTAGGTTCAGAAACAACCCATGCCAATATAGCACCCGCCCATGTCGGGACTCAGCCTCATTAGACTCTGCGATTCTGTTGTACTCAAGGAGAGTGGGTCATCATTAGAATTGTCCTTTAATCCCAACCCTCCCTACAACACCAGATCTTCATAGCCTTCAGAGGTTAGGAGAGCTTCACACAAGCCTGCGGGTTGAGCGGTGAGGGGCCCTGGAGTCTCTGAGAGGAGAATGGGCAGGTTGGTTGGGAAGAACAGATCCCTTAACCTTGGGAATGTGGGAATTGGGCTTTTCCCCCCAGCTCTCAAGACAGCTGGGAAATAAAAGATAAAGCTGATGCATCTAACAGGAAGGGGGGGGGGGAATGTTACTCAAAGGCATTAGGGTTTCCCAAGGCAGACGGGCTTGTTAACCGGCTTCCCAAAGACCTGACCAGGCTGAGGCCTCTCTGGCATTTCTAGCCCAGCTTTTGTGTTTGAAAGAACATTCCACCTGGTTGCTTCTTTAACCACAGCACGATTTGCTAGGATAATTGCAAAAAGAAAAGAAACTGAGCCTAACCCCCCTGGGCGACTCTTCCCAGCAGGTGTGCCGGCTCTGATGGGGGCAAGGGTTGTGACAAAAGTCACCTCCTGTGGCATTGGTGGCTGCGTTGCGCTCCTCTTCTTCCTGGAATCACACAGTCAGGCAAGGCTGGTGGGTGACAGGATACTGCTGAGGTCCCCGCTCCGACATCCTTCCCAAGGACATGCCCGGTGTCCACCACGGCAGCCTTGTCAGGCAGTGAATTCAGCGCAGAGTAAGCGGAGTGAGAGGCATGGTCGCCAGCCGCAAGCCCTTGGCAGCAGGGTGTGCAGGAGGCTGGGAGAGCTTTAGCATGCACGGTCCGTCCTCTGAAGGAAACTTCTAGTCTGGGCCAATACCAGCAAAGACAGGAAGCCAATGCTCAATCTTCATTTTCTTAGGCCCGTCAGGGAGGGAGGGAGGGTATGTTTGTTTGTTTAGATAAAATTCACGTACCGTCATAATATTTACGCTTTTGAAGGAGACCACTAGGGAGGTTTTCACATATTTAGAAGGTTGTTCGAATATCACCACTAATTCCATAGTCCCCCAAAGAATTTTCATCATCCCCCAAAGAACCCCCCCCCCAGCCCCTTAGCTGTCACTTTCTAGTTCCTCCCCCTCTCAGCCCATGTCCACCACTAATCTACCTTCTGTCTCAGTGGATTTGTCTACTCTGAATTTTTCACATAAATAGAATCCTACAATATATGACCTTTTGAATCTGGCTTCCTTCCTTTAGCGCGGTGTTTTCAAGGTTCGTCCGTGTTTCAGCACGAATCCGTACTTCGAGCCTTTCTAGGGTCGAATGATATTATCCAGTTGATGGACAGCTGGATGGTTTCCACTTTCTGGCCCTTATGAATAGTGTCGCCATTAGCATTTGGGCATACGTGTTTGCGAGACATATGTTTTCAGTTCTCCTGGGTGTATACCTAGGCGAAATTTCTGGGTCACGGAATGACTCTATGTTTAAGCTTTCGGTAATTTCCAGATGACTTCCAAAGTGACTGCACCATCATCCATTCCCACCAGCAATGCATGGGGGTTCCAGCGTCCCTCGCCTCTTCTCCAGCACTAGTTATTGTCTTTCTTTTTTATTCCAGTCATCCTAGTGGAGGTGAAGTGGAAATCTGAGGATATGGACAAGGCGATGGCTTGTGATTAGGGGGACCTGCAGGAGCGTGAGCTGCGGGAGGAAGAATGAGTGTGTCGGGAGTTTCCCAGTAACGTCCTTAGGAGGTCTTGGGGACTTGTCCCAGGCAGGGGTTAGGCAAGCTGATGGAAAGCAGCATGTAGGGGCTTACTTAGGGGCTTGGAACCCCAGCACTGAGACATAGGAGGCGCTCCAAACTCTCTGTTGAATATAGGATTGCCTGAATAATGAAATGAATGAATTACTGAATTGATGAATGAAAGTGCCGGTCCTTGGGGATCCAGGGAGCGTGGAGGGACTGGGAGATGGGCCACTATTCTGTCTGTTCCAGGAAAGAATGACTCCCCTTAGTGTCATACCCTCAGGCTTTTCATAGATGGGCGAGGATGAGCTGAGCCGTGTGGCCTTTCTGGTAAACAGGACGAAGGAGCCGGTGAGGAATGGATGGGAGGGGCCAGGGCTCACCCTGAGAAGCAGCAGGCTATGAATCGTGGCTTAAACCACCCTGAGGACACCCGTTCCAGAAAGACTGTTGCCCCCACTGAGCCCTTCTCTTGTCGAGGCTGACTTTCCAAATCTGCTTTCCATCGGATCGGTCAGCTTCAGATCTCTCTCTGCAGAGGTCGCTGTGACTGTTGCTTTCTGTGGCCAGGAAGAAGGTGGCCACGCCACAGCCGAGCCTCCTTCCAGCATAAGCTTAGCTGTCTGTTCCTGGTGGCCGGGCGGGTGCGGGAGGGCAGGCAGAGCTGGAAGCCTGCAGGCGCTGTGCTTCTCGAAGCTTCGCACTGAGGGTGGCGAGGAGGCCATTTTCGGTGAGATCGGCAGAACATTTAGTGTAACAATAACAACAATAACAACAATAATACTTACAGTTATGGAATATTTTATACACGCCAGAGTCTGCCCAGAGCACTTTATGTAATCCGGTGACTGCTAGGGACTGTCTCCTTGGAGGTCACTTTCCTCCTTGTTCCTGTTACTAGAGGACCAGAGGATAAAGAAAGACTGGCCAAGCCACTCAAGAAGCGCCTCATTTCCTTTCCCCACAGGTTTGTCTTGGGGATCAAGTCCTAGTTTGCGGCTAGGGGATCCAGTCTGGCCAATGCGGTGTAAGGGGAAGTGGGCCGGGCAGCAAGGTGGTCACGTGATCCAGTGCTAGCCAATGAGATGTAAAGGAAAATGTGCTGGGCGGCAAAGGGTGATCATGTGATTCGGTGCTGGCCAATGAGGCCTAAAGGGATGTGTGCTGGGTGTTTACTGTAAAAAGATACGGGAATGGAAGGCTTCCGTCCTGAGAGGTCTGCGATTAGGGCAGCTGCAGCCACCTTGTGACCATAAGGCAAAATAAAACCAAGTGGATTGTAGAGCTACTGAGCTAACCGGGTAACTCTCTACTCCTGATGTCTTGTGATGCAAGAAAACTATACTTTCCTTTATTTAAATCACAGTAAATGGGTTTTTCTGTTCTTTGTGGCCAGAAAGCATAACAGACACCTATATTTTATCTGATTAATCCTCAGAGTCACCATAAGGGGGAGGTATACTTATTTCTATTTCATAGATGGGGACGGGAAGATCAGCTGTGCGCTTTCCTGAGCAAAGAGGCTGGTGAGGAGTGGGTGGGAGGGGCCGAGGCTTGTGTTGCAGAAGCAGCAGGCTGCAGATCTCGGCTTCAAACAGCCCCGAGGTCAGCAGTTCCAGAAAGGCCTGATGAATTGATGTTGGAGAGGATAAGAGACTTGTGCAAAGTCACTTAACTGGAAGAAACCGGCGAGTCAGAATTCGAACTTAGGTCTGTCTGTCTCCAAAGCTCTTGTTAGTGTCATCACTGGAAACCTCTGTGGGCCCTAGCCCAGAGGGGGAACGAATACGAGCCGTGGCCAGACAGGAAGGGAAACCAGGTGTTGGCCTTCTTCACCCCAAAATGTGCCCTGGGTCTCCCAGGCTGCTAGTTTTGGCTTCCCTGGTGGCGTCCGCGTCCTTGCGCCCGCCACAGTTCTCTGGCAGAGATGGACGATTTGTGGGAAAGCAAGCAGGGCTTGGAACCCAAAGGCTGGGTGTCAAATCCCAGCTCTGCCACTTAGGAGCTGTGTGACCTTGAGTCAGTGGCCCTGAGCTTCAGATTCTGCTTTTTCGCTGGCCCCATGCAACAAACATGCCTACTGCCAGGGGGTCCCGACCATAGTTCTACAATGGACGCGAGGGTCTCCGATGAGCTTGGTCACATGACCTGTCCAGGAGCTGGAGGTAGAGTTAGTTCCGCCAGAAGCTTCCTCTGGAAGTGGGGGATGGCTTGGTTGCCCATGAAAACGAGGGCCCTGTACCCAGAAGTGGGGATAGATGTTAGGCAGGAAAAAACTCCCAAAGACGGCCCCTCCCACACCTCAGGGAGCAGTTTTGTGCATTCGATAAGATAGATATGTTTTGTGCGGGTGCCCAGCATGGTTACTGACTCTGGGACACCTTTGGTAAATGCCAGCCGGCCCATTCCCAGGACATGGCCGGGTCCTCCCCGGCCCTCCGCCTGTCGGTCTGATGTCAGGGGGCCCGTGCGGGAGAGGCCCACCTCCACTCTGCAGCCCCTATCCATCACCCCGGCCTTTGTCCCTGCGCCCAACGCGACAATTACCATGTGGCTGGAGATGAGACTCTAATCCTATTACTCATTCATCAACCAGCCGCCGAGAACAGGCGCGGGATCGAACACTGCCAAGGAAGCTGGGAGAAACCTTCTCCGCCACTGTGAAACTAGGCTTAGCTCAAGCACAATAGGTGTGTAATTTAAGGTTTTGTTGAGCCGAAATCCAATCACATACTTGACTGGTGGATCACAGAGACTCACAGGCTAAAAGAATGAGGTAATTCTACCTCACACAAACACTGGGATTCGGCTTTGCCTTAATGACAAATGTGTGACCAACCTTACACTGTTTCATTCTTTCCCTCTCTCTTTTTTTTTTGTTTTTTTTTTGTTTTTTTTTTTGTTTCAATGTATTTCCACCTCCCTCCTCGGTCGCCTCCCTTCTCTACCCTCCTCTGTACCATCCAGAGACGGGATGGGACTCAGCAAAGTCTTGGAGCCGGGAAACAAAGGCAGATAAGCAGGAGGAAGCTTCCTAAAAGGTAATCGCTAGGTGGGAATACATCCCCGTTCATTGTCTTCGTGTAATTGAATGAGGATGCAGAGGTGAGAGATGACTCCTAGGGATGGATATTCTAATTCCTAATGGTCTAGGTTCTTCTGTTCCAGGAATGGCTTCGAGTGAGAAAGGGCAGCATGCAGGAGAGATGCACGGGCGTGCTCATGAACTGTTCTCTTTTTTATGCATCTGGGGCTTTCTGTCCGGTGAATGCTGCTCAGCGTGGATGGCCAAGGGTTGCAAGGAGAAATATATATATATATATGGATATATATCCATATATATATATATATATATATATATATATATGGTTTTTTTGACCCCTGTTCAGTGATGGTATAGCTGTTTACCTAATTAGAGGTAATAGCATAAACGAGCTCACTCAGTTTTAAGAGTTGACTTAAATTTATTCACTTCACAAACATTTATGGACTGGCTACCACGTGCCATGCCCTCTGGTAGGCACTGGGCTATGCTCTGGTGAATAAAGGCAGTCAGCAGATGGACAGCCAATATAGTAGGTAACTAGGAATGATGGAGGGTCCCATCTTGGAAATGAAAAGGGGGCAGCAGTAGAGAACGAACTGGGAAGATCTCTTTGAGAACGGGATGTGGGAGCTGAGACCTGAATGATGACAGAGGGCTATTTATTTCAAGATGTGGGGGAGAGCTTTGAAGCCCATGGCCAGGCCCCAGATGGGATACAGCGGGGTGAGCCAGATTCAAGCTGGATTCAAGCTCTGCCCGCCGTGTATGTGCACTATTTGCCAGGGCAAACCATTCATCCTCCCGAGTCCCTGATTCTCGGCCCGCTCTCCTAACTTTGCAAAGTCTCGGTGACATCTCACTGTGATCACAGGTTGTCACTTTGGAGTGACAAGCGGAATGCACCCGTAAGGATGATTATTAGGTTCATGTTTCTTCATCTGATGGACAAATTGAGGGTGTGGGTGTGTAGGGAGGGTTTCTCCAGAAATGGAAGTGGCCAGGGACTCGTGTGAGGAATGAGTTTTTATTACCTTTCTTTCTTGAAGATTCTGCATCCATCTGCCTTTAGCTGGCGTTTTTCAGATAAACACTTTCTATTGTTGGAGAACTAAATTGAGCTTTCAGATGAGAATCCTGGGGTAGTAGCCTCTGGGAATAATTTGAGATGAACTTGACTCTCCTGCTCTGACCCAACCAGGGGGTTGATCGTGTAGCCAACATAATTTTTACATTACCTAGGTGTCAAATATTTGACTTATATTACCTTATTTCGGCTTTACCAAAGCCCTATTGTTGTTGTTATTGTTGTTTCAGGTAGATTCCACACCCAATATGGAGGCCAGTGTGGGACTTGAACTCATGACCCTGAGATCAAGAGCTGAGCTGAGATCAAGGGTCAGCCGCTCAACCGACTGAGCCACTCAGGCATCCCCAAACCCTATATTTAAGACAAGGAAACCAAGGCTCTTAAAAGTTAGACGACTTCCTCCAGATTGCACAATTAAGACCACGGCAGAGCTGAGATTTGAATATTTTCCCACTATTGTCGCTGTTACGAGCACTACCAACGATCGCTTCCATTTATTAAATGCTCGCCCTATGCCGTGAGTATATTGTTACTGGTAAATCAGTTATTATTTCAGTTGCTTGTCCTTCGTAGGTAACCTTCCTTTTATTTCAAGATGCTCCTAAGAACTTCTCTTTGTCTTTGGTGTTCTTTCCGTAAGATATGTCTAGGCGTGGATGCTTATTTATTTAGATGGCTTGGGATTCCTGAATATGGGATGTTAAACAGGTGAGTAACTGTTTTCATTTCCACGAAATTTGTCTAATTTATCTAATGTCCAATGCGATGGTACTAAGAGATGGGACTTTTAGAAGGTGATCAGATTATGAGAGTGGAGCCCTCATAAACAGAATTACTGCTCCTATGAAAGAGGCCCCACCCCATCACTTCCACCACAGTGAGAAGACAACCAGGAAGTGAGCTCTTACCAGGCACAGAATCTGCCAGCAACTTGACCTTGGACTTCCAGCCTCCAGAACTGTGAGCCATACATGTTTGTTTATAAGTCACCGAGTCTATGAGACCCAAAGAGAGCAAGATGAGAAGATTGGTAACTTCCATTAATTATGGAAAGTTCTCAACTGTTCTTATTTGAATATTATCTCCCCTCTAATTTCTTATCCCCTCTTCCTGAAACTCAGATTAGATGTATACTAGACCTTTCCCTCTACTCTCCCGGGTTTTTTAACCCTCTTCTTCTAATTTTTCCACCTCTGTTTCTCACTGTGCTGTAGTCTGAGTAATTCCTTCAGACCTGTTGTCCAGTTTGCTGATTTCCCCTCACATTGTGTCTAATTTATTCAAGTTACCCATTTCCTTGCTTAAATAGAAATATAAATTATATAGAGAGAAGCGCACAAATCATAGATTTATGGCCTGATGAATTTTCACGGAGTGAGTATAATACACAAGCACCCCCAACGGGAGCAATCGGAAACTGACCAGCACCCCCAAAGCCCCTCACTCCCTTCCTAGCTCACCCACCTTCTCCACAGAAACCACTTTTTGACCTCTACCCCCGTAAATGGTTTGGGCTGTTTTCGACTTTCCGTAAATGGAACAACTCAATATGAACCCATCTGTGTCTGACTTCTTTTACTCAGTCATATGTTTTTAAGATCCATCAGTGTCGTCGTGTGTATAATCTACTTCTAAAAGTTTCATTTAGTTCTAAAAACGTACTAGACACGGTTGGTTTTATGTTTGTTTCTCTTTGTTGATATATGTACAGATTTGCAGGTCTTATCCTCATGGTGGTTTGTTTCCTTGTGATTTTGTGAGTTTTTCTTATCAAGTCGTGTTGCCTTGGCTCTTTGTCTGTAGGAATGGTTTGAGGCCTAGTATGTGGGGCAGTATTCTAGAGAAAACTTGCATTTGTTTCTGCCAGCCTTCCTGATTAGCTACCAACATGGGACCTCTTTAAAAAAAAAAGTTGGCAGAGGGCTTTTTGCGCCGTATGTATAACTTTGGTGAATGGATTCTGACTCGACATCCAAGTTAGGCTCGTGACTAAGTTCTTGGGGGACACTGGTAAGAAAACCTCCACAATCTCTCCTCTGTGGGATGGCAAGCTCTTTTCGGTTACAGCTTTATTGAGATATAGGATGATATTTTTTATCGTAATTCGCTTACTGAGGGGGTCACCTTTCAGGGATCACCAATCTAAACAGCTACCTTGCTCGGAGCCCAAGCCTTGTCTTTGCTGCTCCGCACACCAGAGCCCCTTTCCAGCGAAGGTTTATGTCCCCCAGATGTTAGCAGCTGTTCCTTAGGCAAACACGAGCCCCTGGTTACTTTCTGTCTTCTTTGGAGCATTCCGATTGTTTCTGGGATTTCATTTGCTTTTCTTGCCAGCTCACTCATGCATTAGACAAAAAAGTGTCTTCTTACAAAATATTTTATCCAGCATCTTTTTTTTTTTTTTTTTTTTTTTTTTTTTTTTTGTGAATGTATGTTATGTAGCAGGAAGTTTTTCCCTAAAATATTTATTCTCTCATTATACTGGACCAGGCAAATGAGCTCTTAATATGCAGCATCTCACTTAGTCCTAGAAACGCTCCCTTGAGACCAGTAACCAAATACTCTCAATTTCTGGATGAGGAATTGGAGACTCAGAGAGGGTTAGCAGCAAAGCCGGTGCTGCCCAGCCGGCACATGGCAGGGGCAGGATTCAAGCCCAGGTGTGTGGGGCTCTAGCGCCCGTGTCCGTAAGGGGGTAGATTTGCTGAAGTCAGCACCCCGGATGACTTCGGGTTCATGCTGGGTCCCTGGGCCTCTGGAGCAAGCACACTGTCGAAAGGAACGTCTCAGCTGCCGAGGGTGATGCTTGCAGCACCACGGCGACTCTAAAGCTTTGGCTCGGCATCTAGGCTGGACGCAGGATCAGACGGGCTTGTTGGCTTCTCTGCGAGGTGGGGACGGCCACCCAGAAAAGTGCCATTTGCTGAATCAGGCATCTTCAGATATTATAAACGGGCCAGTTCAGACTTAGGAAATGTGCCAGGGGAGAAAACTTGGCTGATGGAACATTCCAGGCCATTAGGCTATTACAAAGGGAGGCTCTTTGAGGGTAGCTCATAACTAGGCTTCCAGAGTCACCCAGGGAACATTCCCATGGAGGGCGCCCCCCTCCTCCAAGTGTCCTCTGTCCCTTTTCTTGTCTCTCCCCGCCCGACTGCCCAATCTCGCCTGGTCCTGTGGGCCCCAGGGAGCAGCCCCCTCCAGCTTCTCCTGGCCTTGGCTCTTCACTCCCTGGGGGGTTCCAGTCCTGGGTGGATGGGGTCAGTATCAGTGTTTGGGCAGCCTTCATCTCTTCTGTCGCTGTCCTGGTTGCTGGGAAGGAGCGTGCCAGTCTCCAAGTCATCTGAGCTCCTGCCTTTGTTTCTCCAAAGGGAGATTGTTTGTATATGTCAGCGAAGAGGTTCGCACAGTTAGAAACACAGACACTAACCCCTGTTAAGTATTCGCTGTGTGCCAAGCGCTTGTTTTGCAGGAACGAGCAGGAGTTATTTTGATTTTGATTCACTGTTTCTGCTTTTTGACTCCCATTAGTGTTCACTTGTATCTTACATCATTTTTCATGGCACCGTCTCCAACTTTCAGGGACCAGACCTGTCCCGCCTGGGAGGTCAGGCAGGGCGTAGGCTCTGGAGTTGGCCGTGATGGGGCTTGAGTTCCAGCTCTCCCACTTTTCCCCCTGCACGCCCGTGAGCCTGAGCCTCAGGTTCTCCATCTGCAAAATGGGGTAATCCCGGTAGAGAGCCAGGTGGAGCGCGGGCGGCAGACATCTGGGAGGTCGCCCGCGGTCACTTCTCATGCTCGCCAATGGCCGAGTGTCTCCCTGCCTGAGTGTCCTCATGGCCCCAGGGGGAGACAGTCCCGAGAGGTCAAGCCCCAGGGAACGCCCTCACCCTGTGAAGCATGGGAGTTGGTGGGTAAGTACCCCCATTTTGTGGTGTCTTCCTACAGCCTCTCAGAGGCTCCCCAGCAAGCTTGAGCCCCCAGTTGCCCGCGCTGGTGTCCTGCTCCCAAAGCTGCTCTGGACAGACTTTCCTCCCTTCCTGTCTCACCTCCCCACCCCCTCCCAGTGCTTCCTGACCTCCCCTTCCGGATCAACAGGCCCACCCATTCTTGCTCTGGGGGGTTGGCTCCCCCTCGCACACTGCCGCGGAGACACTCGGTGCTCTGTTCGGAGATGTCATTTTGTCGCTTGGGGATGACACACTCCTGGGCGTCTATTGGGGTAAAAGCTGTGGAAGTGAAAGCACATGGCTGATCGTTTTTATTTATTTATTTATTTATCTATTTATTTATTTATTTTTAATTTTTTTAATTTTTTTTTTTCTGATCGTTTTTAAATAGCAGCATCTTTTGGTCTGGTGACATCGTCCTGTGTGCCGTGAGGAAGCCGCCAGCGGGGGGGGGGTGGGGTGGGGGGGGGTGTGGCGGGGGGGGGGGCACTGCCTCTTTGGCCCCGGGGAGCTCGCTCATTGACATTGAAAATACTTTTAACATTGTTTTTCCTGCTAAAACATTAAAACTTGCAGCCAGTGTGCCGGTGCCCTCAGGTGGCAGGCTTTGGCAGGCATACGTGGCTGGGCAGCCCCGTCCTTCCCATCCACTCAGACATCTGCGTCGGCCAGCGGCTCTCTGACCTGCCCCTGAAGTGGATAATGGTGCTCCCAGCTCGGTGGGCTGAGGTCAGGACTTGTGGCCATTGGTCTGTGGACGGGCAGCAGGAGCCTGTTCCGCCCATGGGGGTTCGGTATGTGGGATGGCCTCGTCCCCTTCTCTGTGATTTGCCCCCCAGCTACTTGGTACCACGAGACACTTGAGAAGCGGGTAGCCTTTCTGCTCCCATGTTACAGATGAAGAAACCGAGGTTCAGAGTGGGAACGAGACTTGCCCCAACGCACCCAGGGGGTGAGTAGAGAGCCCTTGTTTGAAGCCAGGATTGCTCTGAGACAAGGGAAGGGAGTGTAAGCACCTTGCTTCCTGGTGGGAACATGTAGGGATCCAGTTCCTTGCCGATGCAGCTGGGGAGCGGCTGGTGGGCTTTTCAGGGAGTGGTGAAGCAGGGAGGCCAATAGAGGGGGCATGGTTCTCCCTCCCCGAGGGGGTGTTTCCTTCAACGCTGGGAGAGAAGAAGGAAAGGTGGCCACCAAAGGGGCCTCCCAGCATGCAGGAATCTGATCCCAGCTGCCTGAGGCTGTGCCAAGAGCCTGGGATTTACTGCACCGCCCCTCCCCCCCACCCCCGCCAGCTGCGGAAAGGGTGTTGAGGGGAAATGCGTTCCAAATCAAAAAGGCATCGGGGCCACCCCTGCCGGAGTCCCGAGGTTGGTCTGCAGAGCCAGAGAGAATCACCTGGGATGGATCCCACCAGAGCCCGACCCCCGTGGGACAGGTCTGCACCGCGGCGTCTTCAAGGCGAGTGGAGACAGTGCCGAAACTTCCTCCAATAGAAGAAATGTGTCAGCTGGGTACCATTTCATTGTTAAGCCTCATCATCACCATTGTCATCAAGCTGGCATTCATAGACATTTCCTATGTGCTCGATGCTACTCAAATGGTTAGCCTATATGTCATTTAATTTTTGTAAAAGATTATTTATTTGAGAGAGAGAGAGAGTACAAGCAAACAGAGGGAGGGCCAGAGGGAGAGGGAGAGAGGCAGAGAAGCAGACTCCCCACTGAGCACAGAGCCCGAGGTGGGGCTCGATCCCAAGATCTCGAGATCACGACCTGAGCAGAAACCAGGAGTTGGAGGTCCAAGCAACGGGGCCACCCAGGCGCCCCTATGTCATTTCATTTTAAAGCTCATCCCCTCCCTGCAAGGTCGGTGGGGCTGCTGGCCACGTAGCGCCTGTGTGTGGATTAGAAAAAGCTGCTCCCTCCCGGGAGGATGCAGACATCCCCGGCTCGCCAAGCAGATGGGGGCTGGATTTCCATCAGAGACGTGCCCTGGCTTGGGCACCTTAATGTAGCTCCCAGACTGCATAGCCCTGGTGACCCAGGACGAATGACGACTCTCAGGATCCCCATTTTACAGATGAAGAAACTAAGAGACTAAGCAGGTATTTGCCCAAGGTCACGTGGCCAGTAAGTGGCCAAGTCAGGATTCAAAACTGCCTGAGTCCCCGACCGACGGGATTCACCATGACATCACATTTTATAAGCACTTCATTTTTTAACACGCATTGCGGTGTTGTTGGGGGAGAGAGAAGGGGTCCATCCGTAAAGATGCCTTTCATTAAAACTTTGTCGTTACCCGATTTGTGTAAAAAGAAGATAATTTGCTACAGGTTTAAAGTCATCAGTGGAGTGGGGGAGAAAACACCACCACCACCACAAACTCCAAACTTGTAAATACTATTAGCGGCTCTCCAACTTTGTTAAATTTAGCTGATGTTTTCCGTGTTGACTTTCCCAGCTATCCGCTTAACTATATAAATCCAGTTGACGTGTCTTTATTCAGATAAAACTCTAATACTGCAAGTGTAGCAAATTAGATGCAAATGCCCCCTTTTTATTTTAAGTATACTTAAAGCTGCCTTTCCAATGCAAATTTCATAGGAAATCTCAACCAGCTAGGACAGACATCTTAGCTGTCAGCAGGCGAATGCTTTCATTTTGGTCTCAGGCAAGGGAGCTGCCTGCTTTTTTTCTTTCTGCCCCTGCAGACTGAGATAATTAAAACTATAGAGAAATAGTTTTAAATATACATGATACACACAGTTCTTTAAATTATGGGATAATGCATAAATTCACCCATTACCATATTTGATAGCGGTCTCGCCGACCAAAGTTGGGAGGTGGCAGTGGGGGGTGGGCGATGTAATTTTCTCCAGCAACTTGCTTCCACTGTCATCAGCCACGTAGCTTCTGTCATTTCACCTGGTGTCCTAAGGAGCCTTGGTAATGGTTCAAAAAGAGGTTGTGCACACACTCATTAAAAAGGGGCTGCGATGTGTGTGTGTGTGTGTGTGTGTGTGTGTTTTAAAGAAATAAAAATGTTAATGGTAACTTTTTTTCCCTTTTTTTTCCCCCCCGGCTGTCTCAGTCTCTTTGGAATACATATCCATTTCGGCTTTGATTTGTTGAGCTCCCTGAATGAGTTTATCCAAACAATGTGAATTTACTTAGATCTCTCTCAAATCCCACATCTCTTGTGGTTGATAAAGCTGACTTTAGCTAAGAAGGGCGGGATCAGTGTGATTTGAAATTCGCATTGAAAATGATAAGGGCTTTGCTGGAAATAATAAGCACAGTCAAACGCTGTCAGGAGGAAACAGTGGGGCATGCAGGGAGAAATTTGGTAAGGCCGTGCCCCACCCTCCCCCTTCTCTCCAGAATCAAGGTAGAGGAGGGAGGGGAAAGGTGGACGAGGGCTTTGCTCAGACACACAGTTGAGCTTTGTAGGTGATGGGGATGATAATTCTAGAGAGCTTTGTGCATGAGCTTTATTCTTTATGCTTAGAAAATGGCAGCCATCCCTTGATGGGTGATGGGCACCCATGGGCATTGGGGGTGGCAGCCATCTTTGCCAGTATGGTGCTGGGCACCTGCTGGAATCCATCTCCCCCTTGCCCAACCATTTCTGTCTCTGTCTCTGCCTCTGTCTCTATCTCCCTTCTCCCCACCTCTCTTTCTAGCTCTATCTCCTCAGATTCCTTTCTGAGCACCTAATCCACGCCTGGTCCTGAACTAAATGCTTCCCCCATTTCCTCCTGATTACGCTGGGAGGCAGCACACTTATCCTCCCCCTTTACAGGAGGCGCCATGGCGATGTGACCCAGGGGAGCCATCGAGGACACCCGGGTCCTTCATCCTCTTTCCCTTCGGCTGCCAGGCAGAGACCGACGCCTTAAGGAAGTGACGCTTGGAAATGGTTCTTGAGAAACTTTGAAGGAAGACGTTTTTCTGGAACACGTTAACCAGTGAAACTGAAGGGGAGGAAGGAGAGGGGGTGTGAGGCCAGAGGTCAGTATTCTGGGGGGCAGAGTAAACTGGCGGGTTGGGGTTTTCTCAGTGAGTGTGATCTGAGCAGACCTCGGCTTCTCCATCTTGGAACTGCTGACACTGGGGGCTGCACAGTTCTCGGTCTTGTAGGCAGGTAGGGGGTGGAGAGTGGGGTCCGCCCTGCGCCCTGGATCTCCACCCTCTCGATGCCCACAGTGCCTTGCCCCCCAGTCGTGACAGCCCCAAATGTCCCCTGACATGGCCAAATGTCCCTTGGGGGGGGGCAGAATCGTCCCCAGTGGAGAACACTGGTAGAGACTCGGCCCCTTCAGAGCTCGGATTCCACCTTTCCCTTAAAAGGCAGGACGCAAGCAGGTTCAGTGCCCACCTCCCAGTTTCCCTTTGTCTCCAAAGACCCCGCTTTCACACGCCCTCCTAAGCAGCTAGGCAACCTTCCCTGGAAATAGGTGGATCAGAAGAGCTTTGCCACTGAAACCTTCTTTCTAAATATAGTAATCGCTCCCCATTGTCTTCGGCATCGGCAGTCGGAGCAGGCGTTGGGGCTTCTCCTCACTGCCTTGATCTATACAATCCTAGTTCAGCTTTGATGAATGACTTTTTCCACTGCTTCTCTGCCCTGCCTGTGTGTGTGTGTGCGCGCATGTGCGTGTGTGTGTGTGTGTGTGTGTGGATGCGTGCATGGGCGTGCATGTGTGTCTGTGTGTCGGGGGAGCACAGGGACCAGGCTGAGGGTTTGGGGGGCGGGGGATGAATTCTTCCAAGGCGGCAATCCGTTTCCCCTCCACTCTGCAAGGCGGCTGAGCTCTGAGCTGACCTCTCTCTTCCCTGCGCTGGGGGGCCTCCCCTCCTCCCCCCTCCATCCCCCACGTGGGCCGCCTCTCCTGACCCCACGACTCGCTATTTCGTAACTCATGCCGCTAATAGCCACTGATCACCGAAGGGCAGTTTAAATTCTATTTAGACTTAAAAAAAAGAAAAAGAAAAGAAAAAAGGAGAAGCCAAACTTCAGAAGCTCTCTCCCGCGAGCGGAGCTGATGCCACATTCAGCCATTACCAGCAGAAGCCGGATCGATACTTGCGCCCCATCCCCTGGCTGGGGTTTCGAGGAACTTTTATTATTAGCGCAGTTAAGCTGTTCTAAAGTGGGGCATCATTTATAAAACAAACGGATCCCTTCCAAATAGGTTATTTTCCTGGTTAATGACCGATCGTCTGCCCTGGGGTCTGTCTGTGTTGAGATTCCAGATGGGAACAGGCACTACCAGCCCAATTATCTTTATTAAGTGTTTTTCCTCCCCCTTTCTGAAAAATGAAATGGCAGCCGGCTCAAATGTCTCCTCCTTCCCCTTGTCCTCACCCCTGCGCCATTTCCTGCGTTCGCCTCATTATGGACAAGTATGTCCTTTAAGACACGGAGACTAATGAGGCGGTTTTATGAGACTAATACATTTTAAATTTTAACACTGGAGCTAGCATCTTTAATTGTACAATTATACATGCATTTAGCGCACCCGCGCGCGCGTTCTCTTTTGCTTTAAAAGATAACAAACCACAGGTGACTGAAAGTGTGTGAAAAGGGAGAATTTATGTTATTCTTTAGGGTACTACTAAATCATGTGGGACTAGAAATTGTTTTTCTCCTGACAGGTTTCTGAAGCGGAATTAGTTGCCGTTTTGAAGAAAAATTTAAATTAAAAAAAAAAAAAAAATTTTTTTTTTTTTTTGGTGTTGAATCGGGGAGGACGGGAGATGGGTACATTGTGCCTCGTGGTGAATTTATCTCCGTCTCCCATTTCTACCTATAGGGAGAGTGTGGCTAAAAAGTATTTTGAGATCGCGAAAGCCTGGATGTTCTGAGGCCCAGCAGCTGCAGCTGGTGAGAGAGAGGGAGAGAGAGAGAGAGGCCCTACCCCCATGCATCCCGTCTCTAACAAAAGCCCCCTGCATTCCCCACCTGACAGGACTTTATCGGGTAGTAATAAATAAGGCTGAATTATTGATGATGAGAACTGCTAATATTATTATGACCTCAATTAAGTGCTTTTTCCAGACACATTAGTAACAAAGGATCTTCCCTCTCCTGGTTGCTGTTTTTCTCCCCCAGGCCCCACTTTACATTAAAATCTAATTGATCAAACCTATTTGCCATTCGCACAAGAGCGATCACCATAATGGGTCATCTATCAGCATGGGCTCCTCATCAGGCTATTAACACCTTTTGTTGCTGGCCCCAGTTCCGTACCAGCTGAGAGGATCAGAAAGGCAGGGCCTCCGATCTGGAAGGATCTTGTGTGAGGTCTGACGTGTGGTACCTTTTAATTGCCCTCTTTAACATCCTTGCGAAACACCGTAAGATGCTCTTGCTCCTGAGGAAGTCCCGCCAGGCAGCTGTGGAGGGACAAGATGGCGGCCTCCTTATTAGAACAGAAGGTGTTGGGGGGCAGGGGGCTTGGCCGCCACCACTGCTGCTCACTGCCTCCTCATCATCTCCCCTTCCCTGTTGGCCCTTACATAGCCTGCCCTGGGGAGGCCCAGAGACAGGACAGGTCCTGTCCTGTTGGAGTCTGGAACTTGGTGCTGGACGTGAAGGTGTGGGAAGTGTGCAGGCGAGCGCTTATTGTCAGAACTGGAGACTAAAATGGAGACCAGTCCCCCGTGAGCAGAGCCTCCCCAGGACTCCCTGGCCCATAGTCACTCACAGAAGGTCCATGATGGCCCATAAGCCCTCTGCACTGTGCCCAAAATTGTGTTTATGTGTATTTTCTTAGAGAGGTTTATAGCTTCCATGAGATTACCAAATTTGTCCCTTACCCCAAAATGGGTTAAAAATATCTTCTCGGGAGCTTCCTAGTTGGAGAGGGAGGTCTTCTCTCAGTCCAACTGTCACTCAGAATTGGATCTCTGGCTTTAGGACTATGGTGAAGCCATGGAAATGGGCATTGTTCTTGGTATACCGCGGTGTTGGGTCAGACTCTCTACGGGCCTCTGTCTTCTCTGCCTATTTGGTCCAAAGAAAAAACTCTCATCAACCTCCTGCTGTCCAGAGTGACTGTGGGAACGGGCTTTCTAAGTCAGTCTAACTTGTACGGGGCCTCCCACTGGATGTTGGAAGATACGAGAAAATGGGACACGCCCTGCATTGGTTGTATTGCAGGGCGTGTCCCAAATAGGACATGACAGGAACTCTCTTCGGGTGACATTAGACAGCTTGGAACACTATTCTGGGCCATCTCTTTGGTCCATGCGGCTCTACCTACTCACCACGAAAACAGCTTTATCGTTTCTTCCCTGATTATAAATGAATCCATCCAGAAATCACTCAGAAGGGAACTAAAACCTCCTCAAATCTTAACATTTTCGCTGGTCTCATTTCTCCTTTTTCTGCTATGCAAATAACAATAGGAAGATTTCTAGGAAGTTGTGTGTTTTTTTTTTTTGTTTTTTTCCCCCCCCCAAGAATGGGACTATATGTATTCAAGTGGTTAATTTGTTAATTTTCTTATTTACTTAGTAATTATCTTGTAAACATCTTTCCATGTAAATACTGTTCATCCTCCTCATTTTAAATGACTGCCTAGAATTTAGTCGAATAGATTTATCAAATCTATTCTATCCAATCTGCTCTCGTTAGATATTTGGTATGTTTCCACTTTCGTCTGTTTATAAACGGGACTGCCGTAAAGGTCCTCATATAAGCCGATGCACTTAACCCAGAGATGTTCTTCATGGATTGGTAAAAGCAGAATTTCTGGGTTAAAGGGTTTGTGTTACATTGTTTTGTTTTAGTTAACCATACAGATTGAGGGATAGGCTGCATCATCAATGCAAACTTCTGAGGGGGGGGAGGTGCGGCGCTAACTGCCTTTTCTGTCAAAAGGTTTTCCAAGGTGAGAAGCCTCGAGGGGAGGAAAACTCAGCAACTTAAATAAAGCTGCCCTGGTGGGTTTGCTCTCTGCGAGTGAGAGTCTGGAAGCACCAGGACGATGGGGCTTAGATTTTCTGCTCAGTGCCGGCAGAGGCAGGGCCGGATGGTCTGTCTCTTCTGGAACTGCCGATGGGCACACAGCGCCTTCGGAAAATAGGCCACCTCTGTCCACAAAGAGGTTGCGGGTGGGCAGCTGGGAGGTGATACTGGGCTCTCCCCTCATCTCAGATCTCCGTTCTCACTCCGCTGGACCCGGTGCCAGATGGCCAGGCCGGTGGGGGGGTGTCTGTCTGCAAACCGCTCCTCCAGAGAAGGGGGGCCGGGCAGGAGGCCGCATGGCCGGGACGCATTCCGCCAGGAAGCTCAGGATATCACTGAGCACTGCCTGGTGGCTTCTCAGCCTGCGTTGTCTTAATTCAAGTTGTCATTCATAGACTAGTAGAAAACTAAAATCAATACGTGGTGAAAATGGGCTTTAAAGGCAAACTAAAGTCACAGAGGAGGGAGGAAAAGAGTACGTTGGCTCACTGGGTGACCTTTTCCCTTCCTACATAGGTGGCTGGATTTGTGGCCTGTGGTTTTTGTTTTGTTTGGTTTGGTTTTTTAAAGGGGTTGGGGGCAGCAAATGAGCTCTTTCCCCTTTAAAATGTACAGGATGTCCAGGGCTGCCCGGTGACTCAGTCAGTTAAGCATCTGACTCTTGATTTCGGCTCAGGTCATGATCTCAGGATCCAGAGATCCAGACCCGCATCAGTGCAGAGTCTGCTTGAGGTTCTCTCTCTCCCTCTCCTTCTGCCCCTCCCCACCCCCTGGGGGTTCTGATTCTCTCTCTCTCAAAAAAAAAAAAAAATCTTTAAAATATACAGAGTGTCCACTGGACAAGACCTTGGGGATGGGGGAGGCCATTATTTGGTGGGGTCACAGAGTACGTGAGGATGATGGCATTTGGGATGGGTCTGTATTTTATCCCAGGGCAACTGCAGGTTCGTTTTGAGGTGTCTGTCTGCTAATTGCTGTGTTACTTTCTACCAGTTGATGTGCTTCTCTGGGCCATGTCTGACCAGCCACAAAACAAGTTGGATAAGGTGCAATGATTTTCAGCCTGCTCTCTGATAAGAAACGGCTGATGCGCGCTGGGTTGTGGGTGAGGGGGAATCAGGGTCAACCTTGAGGTCAGGGGATTTAGGGCTCTAGTCCTTTTGTCCTGATAATGGCTCTGCAAAAGATTTCACGGGAAGTTAGAATTTCAGAGCAGAGGCAAAAGTTTGGCAAAAATTAGTGAAGGAGAGGGTTTCGGAATTTCTTTCCACTTCTGAGAGACTAGAAGCGTCTGTTGTGTGCCTACAGGTTATCGATAAAAATCCAGCTTGGACTCAGTCCACCTTCATCCGGAGACCAGGGTAGGACCAGCGGGAGTAGCATTGGTGGCGGGGCCTAGGTGGGCGATGGGCTCTGGTTCTGGCTGTTCCTGGAAACACGGAAGGACTCCTGCGTCACAAATGGGATGTCTCAACCCGGTCGCCCTCCATCCACGTGTGTCATGGGCTTGGTGGTCAGACCAGGAATAATCTGAAACCGAGAGACAAGAGCAGAGAGACGACAACATCGCCTTAGTGGGCATGAAACTGCATTGCCCGGTCTCTGTGGCAAGTGAGGTAATAATTTCTTGAAGGAGCCAGACTTTTGTAGGTTGGCACCGACAGGGTAGCCTGTAGAGGAAGGAGGGAGAGGCCCCGCCCCCAGCCATGTGTGGGTCCCAAAGCCATTTCAGGCTAGTTCCCTAGAGCCCCCTTCCAGCGCATAGTTAGAAATTCTGGGGTCTCCGAGGGGCACACAGATTTGCCCAACACAAACATAGAAAACCATTTAGTGTTAAAAAGAAAAAAAAAATCATTGGCGAGAGGGTTTCGGAAGTAGAAATGTGAGGTTATCTGTATTTAGAACATACGAAATGAGCCAACATGTTGGGAAGACTTTCTAAGAAATGCAGCTCAGCGAACTTGACCGGCAGCTCGAGGGCTAGTTTTGACGGGAAGCTGGTTTTACGAGGCAGGGATGTACTTATGCTCCTTGTGGGGACTGCGCTCTGGCGGTTCGGAATGGTGCGGAAGGTGTGCCTGGCCAGGCATGGATCCGGCTGCGTTGACCTTCGTGTCACACGGCTGGCATCCAGAGGGTGTGGGGCTGCCGTGTGCACTTGGCTGGGGAGACGGGGCGGGGGGGGGGGCGGGGGGTACCCAGCAGGCAGAGAAGAAGGCTCAGTGCACGTGCCCGGGCCGGCGAGGTGGGCCAGATGTGACGGTGGCCCTGGGTCTCCTTGAGCGCTTCCTACGTGTCAGCTTAATTAGGTCTTAGGCAGAGGGGCCGCCGTCACACACCCGTCAGAATAGCCCCCAGTATTTACCGAGCACTTCCTCTGTGGCCCACGCCGTTCACAGCCCCTTAGTAATGGATCCGAGGACTCATGGAGCCAATCTTCTCAACAACCTGGCTATTATCCCATTTCACAGATCAGGGGCTTCGAGGCTCAAAGAGGTGTAAGTGGCAGAGCCTGGATTTACTCCTGGCTTTGGAGTCTGCGCGTGACGCTGGGAGACTATTGTCTCTGAAAGCACACACCTGTCCATTTGAAGGAGAGAAACAGAAACCTGGATGCTTCGATGCTCGATCCTGGCCGCCACCAGCCCCCTGTCCTGTGAGGTCCTTGAGGAACCTCAAGGGGCAGGGCTCCTCTGTTCAGAGCTGAGGCTCCCCCCCACCCTCCCCGCGCCAGCAGTTACGGGCTGCAGGCTTTCGCAGGTGGGGACAGTTAAAGGTGCGCAGGGACACCACGCCCCTCTGGGGACACCACGCCCCTCTGGGGACACCATCCTCCTGAGCTCTCGTGAGCCTGCGAACCTTCCCAGGACCTGGCCCCCGAGCCGTCTCCAGCCTGACCGAGGTGAGCGAGAGAAAGACAGAGAGCGCCTGACCTGTGCTCTCCTCCTTCCCAAGGCCAAGGGCTCCAGTCTGTGCCCACTCGGGTGGGGAGACGCCCCACCGCGCTCTTCCTCCGCCTCCCGCGTTGATGGCCAAGTTCAGTTTCCAAGGTGGCGTTGCCCGGTCGCCGTGAACGCATGGGGAAGGTGCGGAGTCCTCGCGGTGTAATTCTTAATTTTGTCAAGTTGTGGAGTCCTATTCATTTCATGTGACAGTCTCTTCCTTCCCCCTACCGTGACGGAATGTTCTGCGGCGTACGTTATGATCTTTAATTAAAGGGAACTTAATTTGCTTTTGAGGCATCCTTTGTTCATGGGAGACACCCTAGGGTGTTTTAAAAACCAGGTTTGGAAGCAGTGTCATTCAAGCCCGGAGTCGTAGGCGGTCTGGCCGCTCCGGACTGACGCGGGGCTGCGTGGGTATCGGGGGGCAGGGAGGGGTGTCTGTCCCCCTCTGGGCCCGGAGAAGCTGGATCTTCTGCAAGCCCTCCCCACCGGCCTCGGGGTTCGTCTGCCCACCTTCCCGCGAACCCAGACCCCGCAGGCCCCGGGAACGGACCGTGGGCCAGAATGATGTTCGAGAAGGGGACGGACCATTTAGATGACAAATGGGCTCCGAGACACTGTCAGAGAGTCCGGGTGGGGGAGACTATTAGCAGTCACACGGAGGCGGCCGCATCTGTGATGCCAGAGCCGGCCGGTGGGTCCTCACTGCTGTGTTTACTGCTCCTTAATGCGGTATTGTTTACTCACAATTAAACCCTTTACCATTAATTTAACTTTCAGATGCTGAAATTGGTCACACAGCCGCGAGTCTCAAGGCCCGGACAGATGTGTTCTATACACTTGTTTAAGCACGGCGCTCATTAGGAGGTAATGCATGTATAGCAAGCTGATTACACCACAAAGCAGGCCGCTTTATCACGGGGGGCCTCTCAGGAGGCGGCGGGAGGGGCCGTCAGCTGCCGCTGTCACTCTCCCCCCCTCGGATCCTGAGTGACGGCCGGGCCCGCCACCCCCTCGCAGGCCTGCTCGGAAGTACACAGCTTCCCGTCAGAGAGCCGCCGAGCTGCCTGGGAGGACGTATTAATTGTTGTCAGCCTCCATTTCACACCCCAGATAACAAACGAGAGCCACCCTGGCAGTGTTTAAGGAAGATAAACAAGTTGCCTGAGCCCCTGCAATTAAACACGCTTGCATATTTAACTGAGATGTTTCCTGTTTAAAAAAAAAAAAAAAAAGGCAGCGCCACCCCGGGGGGGGGGGGGGGGGCGACGCCAGAGTGGGGCCTCCGCCCTCTGACCTGGAAGGGGCCTGCCCCGCGGGGCTCGGAAGCAGGCCCCGAGTTTGCGGTGTCTCCCTGTAAAGCCGTGTTTCTGCATCGTGGGCCCCACCGATGTCTGGCAGGAAGGGTAAGGGGATGGATTCTGGAGGCCGACTGCAGGGGCATAAATTCTGGATGCGCTTTTCTACACTGTGTGACTTTGGGCCCGTGGCTTCTTTGAGCCTCAGTTTTCCCATCTGTAAAATAGGCGTGCTAATAGGATGCAAGGTCGTGTTCCGAGAGCATGGAACGGGGCTGGAGTGTGCGGCCCCGTGCTTGCTCCGTGGTTAGGGGTGAGAACACGGGGACCGTCAGCAGGCACGTTAGTTCCCTTTACGTTCACCTTGGAATAGATAAGGCTGTTTAGCAGCGGAGGGTTAGAAGCAAGAATTGGAGGTTACCCCTGACCTAAGGTGGTGGCCACATCTGATTGGAATGCTCCTTTGCTCCACAGTCCACAGAGGGCGGGATGGGATGAACTTGGTGGGTCTTTTGCCAGGGCAGATTTAACAGGCCCAGGAATTAGATAGATCTCCACCTTCCAGAAAGTTCCAGATATTTCCACCCCAACCTCTGTGAGGAGCGAAGCTGCCAAACAACTCGGTTTGCTTCTCTAGGCCTTCTCCTCCCCCTCCTCCTGTTCCTCCGCCTCCCCCTCTTCTCCCTCCCTCTCCCCATCCTTCGTGCCCACCTGCCCACCTTCCTTCCTCCTTAACTTGGCTCTGCAGTAAAGCACATCCACCAGCCCCTGTCACCCGAAGAGCCCCGACTCCTACCCTCATCCATCCAGACCTCCCAGACCCACTGGGGTTCTCAGAGCACGGGTGTTTCTCCTCCGTAGCATCTCTCAGAATAGTCATTATTGCAGAAATTATCTGCTTAATTTCCATCTTCCAGTGAAGATGCGTCTTTGCTGCGTCTGTGCTGTTTACCCTCAACCCCAACACCTAGGATGCTGCCCGCGGATGCCGAAAAGCGGTGCGCTGCACCACAGTGACCCGCTGGCATGAGTCACACCCCGTCTCTTGGGGATCCGGAGAGAGGGAAAGTCCTTACGATTTCTCATGGCCTCTTTCGTCTTTTTCTTTCTATGACTCAGTGAGACTAACCCTGCTGCTTCGTGTCCATTTCATTGTTGGGGAGGGAGGGGTGGAGGGTTCGGAGAGGACCTCCATCAGCTAGGTGCTTCCGGGGCCCCTGCCAGGGACCAGCGAGTGGTGGCTTTTCCCTCCAGTCTTGCTGACACCGCCGACGGCTCGAGAACCCGCGATGATTTGTCCTCGGACAATGCAGAAAGGATGTGGCTCTGCCTTGTGGGTGCATTTTAGGGAGGCGGGACCTTCATTATTTGTCTCCACAGCTGCTTCCTCTGGGCTTTGCGGCTGCCCGTGTGTCCCCTTCTCATCCGATCGCGTTACCCTTAATAAGCATCGCCCCGGCAGGAGAGAGGGGTGCCGAATTCGGTATCCTGAGAGCATGTGTGTGTGTAATGTGCCCGGGAAGTGGTCCTAAGGATGCATTCGGCACACCACTCCCCCAAGACCCCAGCTTCCAATTCGTCCAAACCCATTTATATTCCCGCTCAGACCTTTGGGATCAAGATTCCTGACCCTGATGTGAAAAGCAAAAACACCTTTCAAAAAAAAAAAACCAGAGGAGGGAGGTGAAATTTCCTGAGCTTTCATTTCCCTTCATGCTTGAACTTGGATGACTCAAGTCATTTGCACTCAATCTATTTAGTGACTTGTCCTGCCGACTGCCAGGAGGTCAACATTTCTGGATTTGCCCTTCCAGGGGCAGCATGTGGTCCCAGCTGGTTGTGCCGTGGTGGGAATGAGGCTTGGGGGGTGGGGGGGTGGGTTGGGGGGGGCTCTCTGTGCTCCGTGAAGATGATACTTGGAGGGGAAGCGCTTTTGTTTGCTGTTTGTTTGGGTTGGGTGGGATTAGCTCCGATTACATATGAATAACCCCGAGCGCTCTCGAGTAATTAGATGTTATCTTCCAGATGTTTAAAAGAAACCTTTAATATTTTAAGCTGCTTGGAGATCTCTAGGCACGTTATTAAAATGGATGGAATTTAAAATGGGTGTCGGTGGTGTCCCTTTCTGTGGATTCTCTTGCTAGTGTAAGACCCGGGAGCCCAGGGTACCCATGAAAGGACTCGGGGCATTTATTGTCGTGGCCCCTGTTCGGGAACAATTGGGGCAGCTACCCATTCAATGGGTGGTGGAGGGAATGTCGCGTTGCTTCTGGCCCCTGTCAATCGGCCAGAGCGGCTCATTGATTTCTTTGAAGCACTTGAGTGAATCTCTCAGAAGTTCCCCTCCTCCGAGTCCCACACAATTGCCTGTTCTCTCTTTATTAGGCGCTTTGAGGGACAGCCTGGTCTACACCTGCCTTTGAAGGGGCCCCCACCACGGTTTTAATGACCTCCATCCGTCAAAGGAAAAGTTCAGAGTTCATTCTTTTGTCCAAGTCCCAGCAACGGAGGAATCGAGGGTGCTGGCTGGTCCCGCCTCCTTAAATCACCCGCCCGAAAACTTTCCCTGTGACCCCGCTCATGTCAAAACAGCGAGCTGGCCACTCTGGCCATTGTCATCGGAATAAGGGCTAAGTGATGCTGCTCCGTCATTACGTGTGTCCTGATTGGCAATCAGGGCACAATAGGGGGTCATTAAAGGCCATAAAACTGCCAAAGCTCTGAAAAGGGGATTTTGAATGGAGCCAGAGGGCTCTGGGAGCCTGCCAGTGCAGCGCCTCCAAGGACAGGGGGTTGGAGCTGATCTGGGAGGGGAAAAGTCAGCGCCGGGTGGATTAAGAAGTTTCTCCCCTGTGACACCAGAAAACACTGATCTCCTGACGTCACCTTCCCAGAATGCTCGTTCCTTCGTTCTACTTGAGCCGGGACCCAAATAATGCTTCGTGCAAAGAAGCCCAGAGGGATTTTCTAGAAGGAGGTAGAAGTTACTCATAAATGTCTTAAGTGTTCATTGAATTAAAGGATCAGTGGGGAAAGAGGGATGCCTGTATGATCGTGGATGGTGGCTGGACACGTGGCGACGATCTCTCTGTAATGGATGAACACGTCCACTTATAAAGCTGTGCCTCGGAAGCTTATATCATAAAAAATGGCCAATAGCCATCGATACATAGGCAAAGGCTCTCTATAATGAAAGAGGCAGCTCTTCTTCTTTATTTTATTTATTTACTGAACGTGGGTCTCAATTCCATGACTGTGGGAGCATGACCTGAGCCGAAGGCACGCGCTTAACCAACTGAGCCACCCAGGCGCCCCAAGAGGCAGCTCTTACTTACCACTCCCTTATACCAGGGCCTGTGCTGGACATCTACAAGTATTCACTTAAGTAAGCCCCACACCAACCCCCGGAGGCAGGTTAACGTGAAGAGAGCTAGAAAAGGCTTCCTTGGGAAGGTTCCCCAGCATGGCGGATCTTAGAAAGCAACCAGGAAAAGGGAAGCAGAGTCCTTCTTCTTAAGGTGATGGCAACCTTAAGAGTTCCATTTTTCAAGGCCCCTCCTATGTGCCAGGCATGGCTGGCATCTCACTGAATTCTTCTGTCAAAACCGTGGAGTTGATACTGTGACCATTCCTGTTTTATAAGAATTAATGATCCGGAAACGGAAGTGCAAAGATGACGTGGATGGGGTCATCACTTCCGTCCGGATGGCCGCGCCACTGGTGTGTGGCTCCACAGCCCCGAGGGGACTCTCCCCCTGGCCTTGCCAGCTCCCTCTGTGCTCAACCGCTGTGTCAGAGGGGGTGCGGAAATCCTGCGTTAGGCGCCTGCGGATGCGGGGCCTAGACTCTGCCCTGCTGTGCAGCCTTGGGCAAGTCGCGTCACCTCTCTGGGCCTCCACTGAAACATGGTTGGGGTGAGGTGAGACCTGGACTAGCTCCGAGCTTCTCAAACTCAGCCCTTCTCCACCTGGATATAAAGCCGGGAGATCCATGCAGGGATCTTTTGAGATCATCTGTTTTATTCCAAGGCAAGTAATTAAAAACATGAGTTTTTCTGTTTTCTCAGAAATAGACATATTCTGCAGTAGAAGGCAAACCATTCCCCCTGCCATGAACCTTTTAGGTTAAAAAGGAGCTTTTATAGAAGTCTGGAGCTTGTCCCCAGGCCTTTGAACTCTGTCTACTCTCCCCACTTCTATCCCCCAGGATCTATTGGGGCTACCAGCTTCCTCTCCGCTGCCTCTAGGGGAGCTTAGAAGACAAGGATGGGATCCACTGGATCACCTGGCATCTTTTGAGGTAACCCAGTTGGTTACAAGCTGCAAAATGGGGCTCCCAGGCCCTCACGGGGGAAGCAACCAAGTTTGAGGATGGAGGATTGTCCCTTAAGCTGAAAGGCCGGTGTGAACGGGGGAGAGCGAACCCACATTGAGATGACTGGGGATTCCCAAGGCTGTAGCTCCAAGATCCAGTGAGGGCTCGGAAGAGGAGCCCTGGGCAGATCCAGGCAGATCCTGGATCCTGGTAGATCCCAGTCCCGTACAGGACTGGCGAGAGACTCTAGACAGATGACTGCTTCTCTGTACCTTTGTGTCCTTGCCTGTAAGAGGGGACTCATCCCAGCACCCAGGGCCCAGGGCGGGGAGGATTCAAGGAGGAAATAATCAATGCAAGGCACCCGGAACGGGAGTGTGTGTTGTAAACTGCCCATAAAGACCAGGCATCATTAGTATTATCATTACCGTGTGACCAAGACCATTCCTGCAAGGACATGAACCACTTACCTGGGGTCCCTGTGAACTCTGCCAGCTGACCCCAGAAAGAAGAAAGAGACAAGAGAAGAAAGGGAAAGTGAAAGAGGGAAAGAGGGAGAGAGACAGAAACAGAGAGAAATACTGTGTATTTTTATGTCGTCTTTCCCTTTTCATGGTTCTCTTGGGGAATGAATTTTTCCTTCTTTACTTGCATGTTTGAAGCTTCCTTGAGAAAGGCTGCCTCACCGTCTATCCCTTTGCTTTGGGTTATTTAGATTCTCTTTGTCCGTCTATCGCTCTTGGAATGTAGCTTTCCCCCTCAGAATCTCCGAGAATCTCCTTCCCTCCCTCGCTCTTGGTTGGGGAGTGGAAGATTTACTTGGAGCTCCTGAAAGCAGCCTTTCCTCTCCCTTGTTGGAGGGAGTGGGGCCTCCCGGGAGGGGAGGGGAGAGACATTTGGGGATGAAGTCGTTCTCTGATGACCCGAAGTCCCTACTACCATTCCGGCTGTTTCTTCCTCTCCTGATCTCCAACTGAAACACCCATTCCCCCACACTGACATGTCCCAGGAAACTTCTAGAATGTGCAGGAATCACCCTGCACCCCTTTCTCTTGTCTGATTTAGGCCAGACTTGCTGGTGTGATGGAGATTCCCCACGATGCCCTCCTTCCCTCCTGGAATTTTCCAGAGCACATTTGTCTCCCTCTGTGAGACAAGCAGGATTTCCTGCACTCCAGTCCAAGTTGTGAATGCCCAGAATATGACACCATTTAAAATCTCATCAATCTCGAGTCCCCTTCTCAAGAATAGGCAGTGGGACCAGGTACGGGAGTTTGCTTTCGTGTCCATGATCCCGATGATGTCTTTGGGAAAAGGACCCATCGACTCTCTACTCAGATCATCTGCAAATGGGCTGAGGTTGGCTGTGTGCTCCTAGTCCTTGCAGACCTACAGATTCTAGCCTGGCTTGGCCACTCTCTCGTAGCTGTGGCCTCGGGCCATTCCCTTCCCTTGGCTGAGCCCTGGCTCCTTCACCTGCAAAGGGAGGACTGAGTCCTCCCCTAGCCCTAGCACTCATTTCAAATATTCCTTCATGCATTCGCCGTGTGTTTCCTTGGCACGTACTATGTGGCAGGCATTGTGGGCGCTGGAAATTTAGCAGCGAATAATGGGACGTTGTTTCCACTCCTGTGGAACTAAGGCTGGAAAGGTTGTGGGGGACAAGGAAGAGGTGGGAGGAGGACGGAGGACAGTGGGGAGAGCTTATGAGGGGGGACGATTGGGGATCCGTCATCAGACAGGTTCATGACCGCCAGAATGACAGCCCAGCAGACTTGTGCTAGCAGGGCCCTCCCTGGGACGCCACGTATGAGCTGGCTCGGGCCCGGCCCGCTTGGCAGAGCCATTTTAGGCAGAAGGAAAGGCACGCGCACCCCGTGGAAGGCTGAAGCTCCCCGCTGCGGGGCCTGCCTGCATTGTCAGATTCTATCAGGTGTCTGGGCATCCAGCGCAGGTACGCTCCAGGGGCTCGTGGCGGGGGGCGGGGGAGGGGGGGAAACGACCGATTGGCCAACCTGTTCAAGGAAGAGAGAGGGCTCAAGACGGCCCCTCGCACCCCAAGTCCACGACGGCGGATGGGTGTGAACGAATTCTGATTCTGAACTAGGTGCCTTTGGAAGTTAGCTAGAGGAAGGTGGGCGACTCCTTTCGATAGGAAAGGAGGCTAGCGAGTGAAAATAAAATTATTTATCAAAGGGTAGGAGGCACGGGAACCAGCCCGTGAGGACACTCTGTATTAGTCAGCTTGGGCTGCCACAAGGACACACCACAGGTGGGGTGGCTTCTGCGGAAATGTATCTTCTCACCGTTCTGGAGCCTGGGAGTCCAAGATCAAGGTCCCGGCAGGGCTGATTTCTGCTGAGATCTCTCTCCTTGCTTCTCACGGTGTCCTCACATGGCCATTTCTCTGTCTGAGTTCATGAGAGCAATCTCACGTATCTCTTCCTCTTGTTTTTTAAGATTTTATTTATTTATTTGAGAGAGAGCACAGAGGGGAGGAGCAGAGGGAGAGGGGGAAGCAGGCTCCCCGCTGAGCATGCGGGGCTCGATCCCGAGACCCTGAGATCATGACCTGAGCCGGAGGCAGACGCTTAACTGACTGAGCCACCCAGGCGCCCCTCTTCCTCTACTTATAAGGACACCCGCCCTATGGGATTGGAGCCCCACCCGCAGGATCTCCTCTAATCTTAATTACCTCCCTGCATGGCCCCATCCCAAAGGTAGTCACATTAGAAATGAGGACATCAACATAGGAATTTGGGGAGGGACATAAATCAACCCATTTCAGCCTACATGTCCCCCAGGAGTGACAAGACAGAAACCTTTTAGCTGCTGGGTCATGAGGACATCTGGGGGGCCTGGGGGAAGGGCTGGGGTATCCAGGCAGAGGGCATCGACGCTCAGGAACTGAGGCCATTTCCCTGCTGGCCTGGAAGGACTTTCATCTCTGACCACTGATGGGCAGCACCTGCGTAGCCCGGAGGGACACCGGCCCCACGTGGCTGCGTGGACCACGGTAGAACAGCGCGTGATGAGTTGTGCCAAGTCCCCAGCAGCAGGACCTTTCGGAACGACGACGACGACAACAACAACGATAACAACAAAAATCAAGTACGGGTCCGTGGCATCTGGAGAGGCTTTTAAAATGACGATTAAATATTTGCTTTTCAGAGCCGTGGAGCTCAGCGCCTGGCCCACAGCTGCCTTTTAAGAGAGCAACTCGGTTATTTATTTATTTATTTATTTATTTATTTATTTATTTATTTTTCCCTTGGACTAAATACCTGTCTTGACAGGCAGAAAGGGAGTCGCTGCGTGGAACATCGAAGTCCTCATTACTAACCAGAGGGAGGCACTTCTCTCTTCTCTCTGAAGCCCAACCTTATCTGGAGGGACCTCTGTCCCCAGAGCGGCAAAACAAGCTCTTTTTCTAAGCTAACGGTGCACAATAGTGTCAAATTATGTATAACGATTTTGTAATGTGAACTAATGCCACCAGGGACCTTGTGGAAAGTACCACTTTCATTAAACTTACCCGGCAACGGGGTCTGAATACGAATTTAGAGGCGGCGGCGGGAAATTGCAGGGCATGGTCGTCTAAAGCATTTGCCGCCTGCCCTTGCACACAGACATCCACGGGGCACAAAGCAAGAGCACCCAGGCGTTTGGGTTTCCAGGTGTGGCCGTGGGAGGAGGCGAGAGGGACGTACTCCCCGCACCCTCCCCCAGTTCTTCACCCCTGGCCCTCGAGCCCTGTGAGGTGCCTCGCCAGCAGGTGCGGGCGCTGCCGGCCTCTCTTCGTTGCAGATGCGTCACGTCTCCCGGAAAGTTCTCCCGCCCTTCGGAAGCACCGGTGAGGGCACCCGGGCACCGTCTCAGAATTAATGAGACCTCCAATTACATTCATTTGCTTCGCGGAACGGTACCCGGCCATGACCCCCCCCACCCCCCCCACCCCCGTTGCCGAGTTTCCCCACCTCCTTCTTGTTCCTTTAGAACAAGTGGCTAATTATAAGAAAATCAACCCCGAGGAGGACACGTGGATGAGACCTCAGAAAGAAAGAACCGGAAAATGCCAGATCTCCAGCCCGGCGTCTGGTCCACAAATCCCGTTTCTGGAAGCCTGCCTCGCCTTCCCCGGCGCCCAAAGGGGCAGCTCGGCTCTGCGCATTGTGCAGCCACCACCACCAAGAGAGGAGAGAGAAGACATCACTGACCAAAACTAACCCAGATGCCATTTTTCCGACTCTGCTAATCTTAATTGAATCAATCTCCCAGCCTCTCTTGACAGTGAAAGATTGCTCAAATCTGGGAGGCCAGGCTGGACACGACTCCTGGAAGAAAAAAAATCTTCCTTAATCATTAATTTGTCCATTCCCTCCCATTTGGCCCCATTCCTCACTGTCTTCGTGGTGCACCCCCTGCAACCTTCCTGTGTTAGTAATCACTCGTAAGTGTTCTTCCCAATCCACTCACATGACTGGAAACCAATTTGCTGGAAGAGGATACCGCCGAGCGGCCCCCAGCCTCTCTCTTCGTGATGTGCTTTCTCTTCCTTCTTTCTATGAAGTCTAGTTGAGCTTTCATTAAGTCTAACTCTAGTACTGTTTTCTAGACACGTTGGTAAACAGGTGTAGAGAGACTTTCCGCAGAAGCGGAAACCACTGCACAAGAAATTGGTTTTAGGGAAATCATCAGGAGGGATGCTACCATCCTCGAATGCGTCCTGATCCTAGTGGGGTCCGATGAAAGATGGAACTGCGGTCTCCTTGCTGTGTCTCAAAAGGAAAAGGACTTCTTATGTCCTCTGGACTTAAAACTTAGTATTCAGAAACTGCTCTTTTTTTCCCCCTTGAATTATCCAGAGCTCTCAGACTCTAAGTTTAACTGTGATTTTGTCTTTCTTAAGATGCGTTTAATGGTTGAAGGGAATTTGTCACTGACCGCCATGACCTCTGGCTTGGACTGGTGCAGTAGTATGCTAACCGGTCTCCTGGCTTCTATCCTTGCCTCTGCTATCTGCGTGGCTCTTTCCCTGACATCATTCAGGCCTCTAATTAAATGGCCACTTATTGAGGAGACATTCCCAGACCATCCCGTCTAATAAATCACTCCATCACCGACTTTATTTTTCTCTATAACGATTATTCTCATTTGATCGACTACTCTCGTATTTTCCATCTCCCCCACTAGATAGTAAACTCCACCAGAGGATGTACCCACCATGTAGTAGATGCTCATTAAATATTTGTTTAATAAATGACTGTTATCCCAGAGACGGGATTCAGCGAGAGGACTTTAATGACTCAGGACTCTTTGAGGCAAATTATCATAATTTCAAGATTCATAAGATGTCCTTTAAAATGTTTCATATTGATCTTGAATTTCCCATTAACAAAGATGGGAAGAGTCCACAAGAACTCTCTCTGTTAATGAAAATAAGTGTTAATTCAAAATAAGTTTGAAGCCAGGCAAGACATGGCCATTGTCACACTGGATTTCTAATCCGATGCCATCCCTGCTCGGGACTAAGAATCTTCCACGGGACAGCCTATCTTTGCAGTCGCATCCAAGTTCTCAACCCAAGGTGGGTTGCTAGTTGCAGGTGGATTTATCGTAGCCTTGTGGATTATTCCCTGGGCCGCACAGGCCAGCTCCCCCAAGGCTCCTCTCCGTGTCAATGCCAGGTGGTAAGACAAATAAAACACACCGTTCTTCCCTTGCGCCTCGCCCTAAATCGGTCCCAGCCTCACTCATGGGGCTGGAGTCAAGTCTGATTTATGCTCTTCATGAGATTTATAGTGTAGTCATTTAACATAAAAAAATAAAACCGCTCAAACATGAGTTCTTACACATAAATTCCAGAGCTAGCAAAGGCTTGGAAACTTTTGTTTTGTTTTATTTTGGTTTTAAGATTTTATTTATTTATTTGACAGAGAGAGAGAGATCACAAGTAGGCAGAGAGGCAGGCAGAGAGAGAGGGGGGAAGCAGAGTCCCTGCTGAGCAGAGAGCCCGATGCGGGGCTCGATCCCAGGACCCTGAGATCATGACCTGAGCCGAAGGCAGAGGCTTTAACCCACTGAGCCACCCAGGCGCCCGAAACTTTTGTTTTCTTTAGGTAATGCTGAACATGCCTGCCCCATGTGAGGGATCCTTTAAGGTAAGAAGCCTTCACTGCAGGAATTTCAGTAGAGAAAATAGCGGCTATGAGTGGAGCCAACATCATTCTTCATGTAGAATAGGAACTGAGTAATGGTGAGTTGCTTTCTTGTTGAACTTGGGGTACCAGCTGAGTGTGGCGAAGGGGAACTTCAGTATGAAATCGGCAGACACTGCCTCTTCCTCGGGGGCTCTGGTGAACTTGGCGGACAGGGTAGGGGAGGGGTGGTAGAAGCTTCTCTGCTTTGGAAGTAAGGAAATGTAGCTTTGCCTGGGTTCTCGCTTTTCGGGCCTCAGTTTCCTTGACTGCAAAATAAGGTTCGAGACTAGAGAGCTCATTGCCGAGATGCCTATTAGGCATCCTATTAGAATAGGATGGCCTATTCTCTTTTACGAGGCTACGCTCTAGAAGGAAAGAAGTATTCCCTAATTTTTCTTTCTTTCTTTCCCCCTGCACCCCCCTACAACAGGGTTTGGTGCAAGGGGGCACGCCCAGATGTTTGTTGAACAGAATTCGATTTTTTATTCCAGAAACGTAGTGCTGGGAAAGGAACTTCTGTTAAATTTTATAAGGTCCTCAGTGGCTCATGAAAGTGAAAATAATTCTTCACCCGGTTTAGTTTGTAAATGCCATTTGAGTAATATCTGAGGGTTTCTAAAAATAAAATAATAAGCCCGAGCAACACTTCCTTTGCCTAAAATTTGCTAGATTTTTGTGATATTCGGCTATTAAAAAAAATTCTTATTGACTTCTTCAGGGCTGATAGTTGTCATTTTGAAAGCAATTCGGTGTTTTGGGTGTTTTCCACCACTCGAAGAGTGATAAATCTCACCATCTGCATGCTTATATGAAATATATATATATTTTTCCTGTTTAGGTGACAGTTTTAGGATCCTTCTAAGCAGTGATAAAAAACTCGCAGTTATAATGTATGATCATTTTGCCTTTCATTATAATGCAGAATTTCTCCATGCAAAATCAGGCCAAGATGTAAGGCTAAACCCAGCGGCAAAATTCATTCATTATGCATGTACATTATTCCCCCAAATATTGATAATACTTTTCATAATAATTATTTTACATATATTAGCTCTTGCTGCTATATTAGTATTAAAGATACCTTTATTAATCTTGAATATTTTGCTGAATAATAAATCGGATCTCAGAGGCTTGCGTTAAAAGCTGCTCTTAGCTAGAATGCTGTAAATCAGTTGTTTTATGAATAAAATTGGCTTCCATATTTTTTTCCTCAGGATTGCTTATTTAAATAATTTTCCCATTTATCGAATGTGTATTTTTTTTTTTTTCTAGACACCCATCCCCCTGCTGCTGTCCTCCCTCCTGGCTCTCTCTCCCAGTTGGAGAAAAATGCAAAATCACATAAACCTTCTTCTAAATCTTCACAGTGAGAAAGGGCAAACACTCTGCATTATTTAACAGGCAATAAGCATTTTTTGTCCCAGTGAAGCACTCTTGCAGCTAGCTTGATTTTTCTTCCTTCCTTTCCTTCCTTCCTTCTCCCTTTCTCCCTTTCACTCACCAACTCTCCCCTCCCTCCCTCCCTCCCTCCCTTCCTTCCTTCCTTCCTATTAACAGATAAACAACAAATATTGAGAGCTAACAATGTGCAAGGCTCTGAAAGGCTTTGGAAGGCTAGCTCACTAAATGCTCACCCTGTTAGTTGAATTTCCCCCATTTTCCACGTAATGACACTAAGGTTTAGCAATATGAGGGTCACTTAGCTGGCAAGGGTCGGAGTCGGGATTTCAGCTCTGGTTGGTTTAACCCCTGAGCCCATCCAGGGCTTCCTCAGAGGTGGACGGACATTCGTGGAACGGTGTTTGTGTGGCATGGAGGAAAGGGCCGGGCCACAGTGTCTGGCCTTGTAGGCCCCGAGGGCTCCAGGGAGCTCTGTGACACAAAGGTGTCCATGGAAGGGTTCAAAAATGGCTCCAGTGGGGACAAGCTTGAATATGACCCACATTACCCTACAGTGGTCTCCCTCTTTCTCGCGCAGTGTGGTAAATGCGTCTTCTGATTGTGTCAGTGAGCAAAGAAAACTGGTATCTTCTTAGACTTTCATCGTCTCATCTTGTGTAGAGGCCAAAGGCTAGCCCACTAGCGCCCACTCTGACTGAGGCAGATTGTGTCTGAGGACGCGTCGTGGCGGATTGGGGGTGTGGCTCTGGATGGGGACTCGGCGGTGGACATATTGGGCGTGGTTCAACCTGGGCTAGATTGTCTACCTGCTGGCAGCCATCTTTCCAAGGATTCCCATCGGGGACTTGGATTTATGGGTCTCCCATTCCCAAGAGAAGAAGGCTCCAGTGAGGGCATGGTTTTTTTCCCCAAGTCTCACAGGAGCTGCTTCTCTGTGGAGGACGTCTTTGTTGCGCTGAGAGGGAGAAACAAGGTGGGCTCCATTTTCCTTACGGCCCGATGTTTGGCCAACAGGACCTTATTTCTTGTCTGCTTGTCCTGTCTGTTCTCTCTGCTGGGGTGCCAACCTGGAGAGAACAGGAACTTGGTCTGACCCGTTTACCACATCATCCCAACCCCCAGAACTGTACCTGGCATTTGATAAATGTTTGTTGAATGAATGAATGTATGAATGAACGAATGGTCCTCATGAATTTCCTAGCACCTACACTCACCTTTGAGAAATCCCTACCACACTCCCCAGTGGCTCATCTTCCCCAAACGCCCCATCTTCTGGATTTCACCACCTTACACGGTTCTGGGTTTTCTTTCTTAATTCTTCTAACATCTTCCAGTTTTGCCATTTGATCGTGACCCACGTGTGTTCCTTGGGAGCAGTCCAGGGCACAGAAATGTATTCCAGGAGTAATTTGTATTCCTAAATATGGCCTCTTCAGCTCCCACAGCTAGGGGCAGCCTGGCTTACTCAGGTTTTAGATATGCATATTATTATGTAAATGTCCTTGAATTGAATGTAATTTCCTTAAAAATATTTTCCGGTGGAAAATAGATCTCCTTGCAGGAGGAACCTAGCCAGGCAGTACCTGAAGAAAGCCTCGTTGTTTGTAAGAAGTGTGCATGAGACATGCATGAGTATGAGACATTTCAACAGCTATTTTTAGAATTAATAATGACAACAACGATAGCTAGCAGTTATTGAATTCTCACTAAGTGCCAAGCATGGAACCAAGCACTTTAAAGATGTTTTCTTGTTTAAGCTTGCCAGTGACCTTAAGAGCACTTAAGGGTTATTACCCTCAGGTTACAGATGAGTAAACTGAGGCACAAGAGGGTTCTGGATCATGCCCCAAAGTCCCCCACCTTGAGGAAGAACTGGGATCTAATGCAATTCAGGCTGCCCCCAGACTCCCTGCTTAAAGTCTCTGCCACCCTGACTCCGGGCACTGGCACATCGACTTGGAAGAATCTTTAAAGGCATCTCCGAGGAAATGATTAAGTAACTCTGAAGGATTAAGAAAACAATGCAAGATCTCTAACTCCCCTCCATGCCTTTTGTTCCATGATTCTAGCTAGTTTCAATGCCTCTCTAAGGGATAACTTGGAGAAGCCAGATATTTGTGGTTAACAAACGTGTGAAATAAATCAGAACGTATCCCAACTTTAATACAACACACAGAACCAGACCTATGAGTCTCTGGAGGAGTGATTCCAGGGAAGATACTGCTTCTTTCTTTCAGGGGAAGTTTGAAATCCCACGCACACATGCGCCCCACAGACTTTTTCTCCACATGACTAATCCAGTCTCCTGTGACCTCTCTTTAGTGTGATGGGGACGCAGGGAACAGAGCCTGCAGCTTCCGCCGACCCCAAACATTTAGTTACATTAATCACAGCACGTTTTTGGACTTTGAGCATCCAGAATGAAAGACACTTTCTTGGGGAGACATTGATCAAAAAGTCTACAGGTATCTGTACATCGAAGGACATTAATCATCTCTGCATTATCTCGCCCACCAGTAGAATATGTAAATGTGATTCCTGTCAATGATAAGGGGAAGTGAAATTATTCTTAGAGATTGGTCCATCTGGAGCTGTTGATACAATCTTACCTAAGACAATAGGTTGTAAAGATAAATTTTTTAGCATTACTAATCCAGTGTTGCCAATGGCCATGGAGAATGGAGAAATTTAAAACCAAACTAAGGATGTATAATCAAGAGAAGAGAGGAAGACAGATCCCAGCTTCGCTCTAGTCCCTGCAATATTATTTGGCAACCTAGCAAGGAAGATGCTTTCTGCATAATTAAGGAGGGCATTCGGAAGGGTCTGGCTAGGCAGTTGGGAAGTGTGTTCTGGAACGTTTCACATCCAGCCAAAGGTTTAACTCTTAACATACCCAAGAAAAAGCCTTCAAAACCCAAAATGGGATTTCTATGGTTTCTACGGACTAGAAATTCAGGAGTTTTATCTTCACAAACGAATCTTTCTAGGCCCTTCTGACCCATCAACTGCCCCCTATAGGGTTGGCAAAAAAGTGTTCGGTGTAGAGAGGAACCGAAGGAAATGGATAGAGCTCTCTGCAGAAGAAGGAGTCCCAGGGTCGTAACCCGAGCCATACTTCTCCATAACCATAGCTTTGGGAAAATTCCTTCCAATCAGTGGTTCATTTGCATAGGTATTGTGTATTCAAAATGAAATGGATTGGATACATAGAAGATGATGTCTTCTCCATGAGAGAATGGCAGTCCTTCCTAGATGTTCTGTCTTCTTTGCCGAGGTTGAGAAAGTTAACAAGTTCACCAGAGAACCTTGAGCTGCTGACCTACAAGGGAGTCTCCTGAGTTATCTATTGTGTGGCCGCAGTGCCTGGAAACTTCGGGCTTTGGGTGCTCGTGATCTTGAGAGTCGCCCCGTTAGGAAAGAGCCCCCTGGAGAGAGGACACATAAGCTTGAATGAACGTATCTTTATAGAACTTACATCACTCAGGAATCATGGAGAGCGGTAGGGGGACTGGGAGAGCTATTCCCTTTTTATGTGTGCATGCTGAACCCATTTTGCTAGAAATCCCCAAATTCGAAGTTGCCCTGGAAAGCTTACTGAAAATCAATAGAAAGAGTGAGTTTGCAGGGCCCTCCCTGCATTTTAACTCTTCTCTCCTCCCTTTATATTGATAAATAAAAGAAGTAAAGAGTTCCAAATCGCTATTTTTCAGCTCCTGGCCGGAAAGGAGATAAAGCGTATTGATGGGGCTTGACAATTAATGATGGAATAGTGTTGATGGGATATTCAGGGATGCAAGGAACTCTCCCTTTAGGGACCTTTAAGAAAAGGACTAAGTGATGACTGGCAGACTCTAAGAAAGAACACAGTTAATTTCCTTCTACGATGTCATCTTCCAAAAGGTCAGAGATATTATCTTTCCCTGAATCCTTAGCTTTCCTCAAATAATCCATCTTGAATCTGACATCTCCTCATTTGCCTAAATGTTCCTTGAACTTGATGGGGTAATGAGTTCCTCAACTTTGTTATCCCCTATGAAGGTAAAATGATGTCCCTCGTGCTCTATGGGCTGCCTCCTTCATATTTCAGGATATATCAAGCACTTTCTCAACTCATTTATGTCCCTCTCATCATCCCTCTTTCCAAAATTAGTAGTCTTTATTATTATTATTATTATTATTATTATTATTATTATTTTAGCTTGTGCTCACATAAACATTTTTCTAGAGCTTGCCAACAATCTTAATTCCTTATTGTGTTGTGTGGCATTGACCACCCTCTATAGCAGCAGGCTTTTTGTTGGGAACATCATAATATGATGCAATGATAAGATTCTGCTTTTTGTCCACACACGAGACCAGATTCCCCAAACTTGTTCTGAAGAACTACTCATCTGAGTCCATATCACCATTACTTGAGGAGAGGGTTTTGTTTAGGAAATTCTAGGTTGAAGAGATAAATCATTCTAAACGGAATGCAGGTCTTCTCAGTATTTTGAATGGGCTAGCGAGCTCTGCGACTCAAGAAGCAGGATGACAGTCCTTAGCTTCTCCTAAATTTCTGTAACCACAGGATCCTCTTTTCTAAGCATACCTCTTGCAATGAGTGTCCGGGGAGCATGTGTAGGGGAAAGACTAAGTTAAAAGTTGTGCGCCTGGAGTGTGTTAAGAGAGTTTACTCTATGCAGTGTTTTCAAGAGGGAGAATGAATTACTTTAGTCCTCGACATTATGTATGAGTTTAAGACTTTATGATAACATGTGAAATTTACTTATTAAAAAGATCCTTTGTAGGAAAAAAAAAAGATACTCTCATATTCTGCTGGTAGGATTAAAAACTGGCATAGCCTTTCTGGTGGTCGATTTTACAATGTTGGTCAAAAATGTCAAAAATGTGAGTTCTCAGTAAGCAGCAAGTCCTTCTCTAGGAATTTATCCTAAAGTAATTATTAAATTGCGTTAAGACTTAGTTCTGGAGGTGCCTGGGTGGCTCAGTCGGTTTCGTGTCTGCCTTCGGCTCAGGTCATGATCTCAGGGTCCTGGGATCGAGGCCCGCGTTGGGATCCCTGCTCAGTGGGGAGCCTGCTTCTCCCTCTCCCTCTACCGCTCTCTCTGCTCATTCTCTCTGTCTCTCACACTCTCTCTCTCGAATGAATAAATAAAATCTTAAAAAAAAAAAGAGAGACTTAGCTTTGATGTTCTTTACTCCCATAGTGTTTATAGGCTTGATATTAAAAAAAAAAATATTTAATGACTGGCATGGCAAGGGCACCAAATCATGAGAACAGATGATTCCTACACAGCGTCCATGTCCCTGGACTCACGCCCAGCAACTAAACAGTAGCCCTGATTCTTTGTAGGAGAGATGAAAATGGAAAACAGAATCTCGCAATGGGGAAATAGTTACATAAATTGTAATACATCTATGTAATGGACTACTCCCCAGCTATGAAAAGTAATGTTACTGAAGACTCATCCAGGGCATAAACATTCTTGAAATATTATATGAGAAAAACAGGTTAGAACTGTATATAGATAATGGTCCTGTTTTGAAAATGAAGTTTGTATGTGTGTGTATATATATATATATATACACACACACACATATAGTATGTATTGTATGTATACATAATACATATGCTTTATGTATTACATAATATGTATGTATTATATACATGCACACATGTATGTAATTACATGCATATATTTACACACATGTAAATTACATGTGTAATTTACATACAGATATGTAATTACATACATACATGTATGTATTACATAATACATAATATAATGTATTGTGTGTGTGTATATATATATACACACACAAACAATTGGAAAGATACACATCAAAATTCTCACATCAGTTATCTTTGAGTGGTAGGATCCCTGGTAATTTTGTTTTCTTCATTTTGTTAGTCCGTATCCTGTAGGAGGCATGGAGGAGGCCAGCTAACCATGGCTTACATGCCAAGTCGGGACCACCATCTGTTTTTATGAGGAACCTTTATGGGAACATACCCTGGTCTATTCATTTATGTATTGTCTGTGGCCACTTCTGTGCTACAATATCAGGGTTAAGTAGGAACAACAAAACCCAGCCCACAAAACCTAGAATATTTGCTAGCTGGCTCTTTACAGAAAAAGTTTGCTGATTCCTGGTCTAGATTATCTGCAACAAATACCTCCTACTTGTGTAATAGAAGGGCTTAATACTACAACAGAAAGCAATAAACTATGAAGTTGAAATATCAAACCTGTCCCTTTACAAAGATGGACATATAAAGGAAAAACTGTCCGACACTGAGTTATATTTATTCCCAGTATTTACACCTCTCAGAAAAGCTTCAAGGGGAGAATAGAAGAGAAATCAAACAGCCTAGTAGGTGCCATCCGAGATAGAAATCACTACCCAGGATGCTTAAGTTAAAGTGTCAGAGTTTTCAGGCAAGAATGAGTTTTAACCAAGATGCCAATAACGTAGATCTCCTCACCTGCCCATTTTCCCCTTCTTGTTCCCGGTGCCTTCGCCGAGAATCCCAACAACACACCCCATTTGGAATGTTGGGTGGTTTATCTTGTCTTCTGCTCCTTGAATTCCAGTTTCTTGCCTTCTGACTCTCCCTCCCTTTTCCTCCCTGCCACCCCCCAGGAGGTAAGTGATCTACTTCTGGAGACTAGAAATGGCCCCCAAGGGAAGAGCAATAAATATTGACTTTGGTGGTTTCCAAAAGCAAAATATGGCCTTTGACCAGTCATCAAAACACTCAGAGATTCCCAGTTGCTTTCTAGAGCCTCCCTATTAAATATAAGCAGACAACCAAGGATCTTTAGATCTTTGGGAAAAGCCTTCAGTGTGAAAAAAAAACAAAACAAAACCCAGATCCCTCTCAAAAAAAGAAAAAAGAAAGACAATACAGGAACAAGAAGAATATTAAAAAACCGACAAACAACTATAACTTCTCCAGAGTGATAAGAGAATATATTATATCCATGAAAATCAACTGGTGTAGAACAAGATATTCTTGGAAACTGAAAATATGATGGCAAAAATACGAAAGCGTAATAGAAGAGACGGAAGATAATCTTTTTAATTTTATTATTTTTTTTTTTTGACAGAGATCACAAGTAGGCAGAGAGGCAGGCGGAGAAAGAGGAGGAAGTAGGCTCCCTGCTGAGCAGAGAGCCCGATGCGGGGCTTGATCCCAGGACCCTGAGAACATGACCTGAGCTAAAGGCAGAGGCTTTAACCCACTGAGCCACCCAGGCGCCCCGAGATGGAAGATAATCTTGAGAAAATCTTTCGGAAGATCGAATTAGGGGGGGAAAAAAAACCCCGAAAAGATAGCCATTAGGAAAAGAGATTTATTTAAAAAGGCCAAATACATGTATCTCTACTCTATGGTCAGGAAGCCCAGGAAGAATTTAAGCAGTGAGTAGAGACAAAGAAATTTTCAAAGGAAAAACAAATGCACAAAAACTACCTACGAGTGCTCAGAATCAGTGACCCATTGGCTTTCCAGGGCTGTGAATGAGAAACGATTGACCCTAAGTTCTATTACGGTGACCATTCAGAACAACAAAGATAAAGAGAGGATCTTAAAAGATTTCAGGGAGAAAAAATAATATCACACTTCATGAATGGGGGTGGGGGGGTAAGAAGATCCTGAGACTTCTCCACAGCAGCAGTGGAAGTTAGAAGACAATGGAGGATTCCCCTCGAACCCTTGGAAAAGAGTCTTGTCCTCCTAAAATTCTACACCCAGGGAATTCTTTGTCCAAGACGTTTTTCAGTGATGAAAAGCAAACACAAAACAAAAACACCCCCACCTCGAAACTCCCAGATAGCTACTGAAAGATTTAGTTTATCGAGATGAGGGTTTATGGGCTGCTATACAAAATACCGTAGACCGGATGGCTAAAATCCATTCCCTCACAGTTCTGGAAGCTGGAAGTCGCAGGGAGAGATTGGCCATCTCTTTCTCTTCTTATGAAGGCTCCAGCCCAATCAGATGAGCATTCTACCCTTATGACCTTATTTATCCTTCGTCAGTTCCTCCGGGCCCTATCCCCCATCTAGTCACAGTGGGTTTTAGGGCTCCCGGTTATGAGTTTGGTGGGGACACAGAGTTCTGTCCATAACAAGGATGTAAACCACAGGAGAGGAAGATAAGGAATCCAGGAAATCAGAGGGAGAGGCAAATGAGAAGCCACAAGAACAGAGCATTGCCCAGGTCTGGAGAGCGCCGGGCCTGGCTTACACCCAAAGGGCTCTAGGAGGGAGACAGTCAAGAGGAAAAAAAAAAAAAAGAATATGTTTGAGACTAGAAATCTGTACTGAGAGGCTGATGGGATTGGGGAAGCCAAGTGGAGGCACAAATACGGAGTTTTTGCGAGTTGGGAGGGCTTTGCCCGTGCAATTCCATCTTCTGGAACACCCGTCCCTGCTTTCCCCCAGCCAATTCTCATTCTGCCTATAGGAGTCCCCTACGCGCTTCCCTCCTTGGAGAGACCTCCCCTGTATGGTAGGGTCAAAGTTGCTGGGCCCCAGCGCCACCTCTCTCCACCCCAACCTGCGCTTAGGAAGAGAACAGAGCCTCTGTCTTTGGTCTGGTGTCCACAGACAACCCAGGGTCTTGGCTTTTCTCTTCCATCTCCCAGGGAGGAGAGAAGAGTTCAATTCTTCTGACTTCGATGGAGGCCCCCGGTATGGGACTGATGGACGTTCAAATCAAAGGACTGACTTTTAATTTACAGCAGCACTTCCTAGGGGGGGGTAAGTTAGCCTTTCTAAGCCTCAATTGTTTCTTCTGTAAAATGGGCCTAATAGTAGGATGTGTCTCATAAGATCATCCCTGGAATTAAATAAGTTAACAGCTCTAAAGTTCTTAATATTCTTTCTGGCTGGTGGTGTTCATTAAACGTTCGATATCGTTATTGTGGCTATTATGGTCGAGCGAGAGCATGCCGGGAAGGCAACTGCTTAGCCAGGCTCAGGAAGGAAAGGAAAAGTAGGACTGGGAAAAGAGAAGAAGCTAGTGTTTACCGAGCACTCGCTCTGTGCCAGACCCCGGCCTTTCAACTTCTCATGGCACCATTGGCGTCCCCATTTTACAGATGGGAAGACTGAGCCTCGGGAAGGTAGCAGAATCACTTGGGCACACGGGAGGTGGCAGAGGCGGGTTGGGAAGCCACACTTTCTGCCTCCAGCGTGCTCGTTCCTTGCTCCGGGGGCGTGGGGGGGTCCTGTCCTTTTCCACTCCCCTTGGGCCTGGTTCTCTCATTCATGGAGCCCTTTGGAACCAAGCTGGGGAGCTCCGAGGCCAAGCTGAGGGCGGGAAGTTAGATCATCAGTCATCCTTTAAGGGGGTAATTAGCTGACTAGGAAAACAGATTCTTTAACCGCAGCAATTTGCCCCACCAGGGGAGAGGGGAAGTCAATGTTTTTTTTATAAACGGAATCATAGAGGGGTTTAAGGCTTAGGAGTGTTTGCTTTGGTTTTGTTTTTTAAAGGCCTGAGGTGGTTCTTGGCATCTACTACCCCAGCCCAGAAGAAAGGAAGTTTATTTTCTGGGTCAGATTCAAAGACTTTGGCTTTCTGGATTTTTATTTTCATGGAAAAGAGCTGCCTTTGCTGAGTCTCCCAGACCCTCTGTCCCCCTCTGGTCCAGGTTTTCTGCCGCTTTTCCAGCCAAGTGATGGGGAGGCAGTTCGGGCAGTTAGAAGTGGGGGGGGGGCAGTGTGTGTGTTGGGGAGGGCAGAGGTGGGGAGAGAGAGGTGAGGAAGGAGGGAGGGAGGGAGGGACTCATAAGGCAGCTCCAGGGTGATGGGGGAGGGGCTGCTGAGATGCCAGAGGGCCGCCTGAAGGTCTTGGGATCCAGTGGAATAGGGGGAGCCCAAGGGAGGTGGCCACTTACTGCTTGCGTGACCTTGACCAAGTGACTTAACCTCTCTGAGCCTAATTTTCACATCTGTACAGAGAGAGGGGTGCCTGCATCTTGTCCAGGAGACAAGTCTACCCAGCATGACGTCATGTCTTAGGGTGCAGGCTGCCTGGCTTTGATCCCTAGCCCCAGCCTTTACTTGCTGGGTGGGCATGTGACCTGAGCCCCTGTTTCCTCATCTGTAAAATGGGAATGATATCTTAGGCATGTCTGAGGATCAGATGGAAAAAGTGCTTGAAGTCATGCCTGGCCCACGGTAAGTACTCAAGAAACACCAAACCCCCAGTGATCTTATATGATTATTGATAACATGGTTAATATGGTCGGTCTGGTTTCTGTAGGGGGAGTCATGGATAACAAAGTCAAGTTTAGAGTCATATCGTGGGAGGCGTTAAATGTCTAGCTAAGAAACGTGGGTTCAAAGAATCAACTTTTGAATGAAAGGGCTCTAAGAGGCCACTTTATTCAATCCACTCAAGTAACAGATGGAAAAAGGACGTAGCTTGTTCAAAAGGTCCTGCTGGGGTTGAACTGTAACCAGGAAGGGCCATTTGGAGGGTGAATCAATAGACTATCAGTGGGAAGACCCCTCCCCTTCTAGAAATGTCCCGGATTACAGCTCCATGGGTGGTGTCTAGCATCCTTCTAGAAATCTCCCAGATTACAGCTCCATGGATGGTGTCTAGCATCCTTCCCAAAGGACTTGGATTTTAAGGCACCGTTCGTATTCACATGCAAAGCCGTCGAGCCCATATGAGACTATTCACACTATAGTCAGAGTTAGTTGATGAGAAGATTTCCAGTGCGCTAGATTTCTAGTCTTGCCGGGTAGTTCCAGAGGCAGATGAATTGTGATCCAGGGTAGCGGTAGAGCCTGGAGTCCTTCTAAGTCAGCTTCAGTGTGGTCGGGGTTTGGTGCTGCTGAGAAGCCAGATGTCAGCCTGAGGACCCCCTCTCCCTGCTTCCCAGGAACACCAAATATATATGTCTTTATGGTTGACCCAAAGCTTTTACAGCTTGGAACCTACTCAGTTTTGGGCAGAGATTCCTCATCCTTCCCGACCACTCAGAACCCAAAAATGCTCAAAACACTTGGCCGGTGGCACCTTAACCTCAGGGGCCCATTTGCAGGGAGGCCCAGCGCACTGGGTTCAACGATCTCCCCAGCCCACACGATTTCTGCGTTACGTTATTACTGCATTCATTTGTTCAGATCTGTCTCCAACCGGAAAGGACTTTGGGCAATTTATAAGGGTACGTTAAATAAAACAAGATGGTCTCCAGCCCCCCTGACTGCCCCCCTCCCCTTTAAGGAGCAAAGCAAGGAAGGAAATGAGGGTAGGGCAGAATGCTCAATTAGGACTGAGGTGCTCAGAGTGCTTTCCATTAATAACTGGGCTACATCTGACTTGGTCCAGGGGGCAATTTTGGCCTTTCTGGACGCTGGGATGCAATCTGCTTCTTTAACCCCCTGAACGCCGTCATCATTGTTTCTAGTAATAAGCAACCAGCTGGGACAGAACGATAACTGTTTCCTCAGTGAACCCAACCACGATCATGGAACCCCCTCCCCCCAAACGGGGCTGCCTCCCAGTGGACCCTTCCTTCCTATCATTAGTTCATCCACTTATGGGTGTGTGTGCTGCCGGTCAGCGCTTTTCAGGGCTGCGGGAATGCAAGTGTTAACCAAACAGTCTCAGCCCCCCACCCCCCCCAACCCGGGGCTTACCATCGGGAGTGTATGCTTGGGCACATTATCCATTAAAAGTCAAATCCTGAGAAATTCTCCAGGACCTTGCCCTCTCTGAATGCAACAAAGACACGTAGGAGAGGGGCGAGGATGGGTTAGGGTCTGGCCAGACTCAAGTGTTTTCCTTTTTTTATTATTCAAATTCAATTAATTAACATACAGCATATTATTAATTTCCGAGGGCGAGCTCGGTGATTCATCTGTTCTAACACCCAGTGCTCTTTCCATCCCGTGCCCTCCTTCATGCCCGTCACCCAGTGACCCCATCCCTCCACCTGTCTCCCCTCCAGCACCCCTGTTCGTTTCCTATGATTACGAGTCTCTTATGGTTTGTCTCCCTCCCTGATTTCGTCTTATTTTATTTTTCTCTCCCTTCTCCTAGAATCCTCTGGTTTGTTTCTTAAATTCCGCCTAAAACTCAAGTGTTTTCAACGGAGGGCAGTGAAAGCAGGGGGTCGGGGGTGCCGTGGGTTAACCTGGAGACTTGGAACAGCTGGAAGCAGCTACCAGCCCCGTCTCTCCCGCTGCAGCGATAAAGGGCAGAGGCTCTGTTTCCCAAACACAGGGACCAGGGTCACCCAGCGGACGCTACGGCCTGTAGCTTCCTGTCTGGAAGGAACCTGTGGCCCAGGGAGAAGCACTTTCTGAGAATCACCTAGAGAGACGGCACAGAATGGGGCCAAGTACTCTTGCTTTTCGCTCTCCCCGCCCTCGACGCCCCCACCAGGGCGCCCTCCCGGCTATCTCCTTAGAAGTCAGTTCTTACAGGAGTCTGAGATCCAGACACCCTGCAGACTCAGCAGTCCCCTCAAGCCCTACTGGGGAGCAGAGCAGATGAAGGGCAAACCATAGATGTGTTGGCGAAGCAGGTCGCTGGCCTTGGAAGGAACCCCTTGGCAAGATTTGCTATGACAGCCCGGGGTCTAAGCTCACGGTGATCGTCAAGGGTAATGCCAGAACTCGGGGGCGACTTTTCCTGGAAAAATCTAATAAACGACCACCACCGATGTAGACAGAGGGCCTTCCATGTGTTAAATTCTTCCCCAACCCAGAATACGTACAGCTAGGTTATACGTGCATAAACATACACGTATACACAGGTTTACCCAGAGATCCCACTATTGGGCCATTTTATACACGAGAAAACAGGAAGGAACTCGCTTGCTCAAGGTCACGTCGAGAGCCCAGAGGCAGCACCAGAACTTTGAGTGGCCGTCTGGCTGACTCCGAGATCCTTTGCCCTCAACCACAGAGCCTTGAACCACTGAGGCTCCCGGGACAAGAAGCGCTGGAACCACTCTTGTCTCTCTCTCTCTGGCCAGGGCGTCTCCCTGAGAGCAAAAGGCAGCTCTGAGAGGGCTCAGGGCTCAGCCCCAGACCTAGAAGAAGAGCCTCCTCTGCACCCCCTTTCCCCACCCACACACCAGGTAGCATCTAAATGCCCGGGGCCTGGAGAACAGGCCAAAGAGCTTTTGGCGAGACCACGGCCCCATCGCCCAGAGGGCTGAACCCGGTGACTCAAAGGGGCAGCTCGTGTTTGCTTCAAGGTGTGTGGTGTGTGTCCAGTGCCCGGATGTCCCCCCTTCACCTTTACGCTCTGCCCCATTGATGGCATAGAGGGTTGGCCTTCCCTGGGACTTTCCTGGCCAGTCCCTACCTGAGGCAGTGCCTGGTCCCTCTCGGGTGCCTGAGAACGGCCCTTCTCCCTGCCTCTGGAGTTCCAGGGGGGCCCCACGTCGTGTATCACCCGGACTGAGGAGGCACTGGGAGGAGGCAGAGGGCCTCCAGACAGGAGGCGTCAGACTCCGCTGTGAGGACAGACTCCCCTGGCCCTACCCGACGGTCCCCGGTCACCCCGGGATGCTGGGCGTGAGCGCTGTCCTCTGGAGAACGTCAGATGGCCACAGGTAGAAAAGTCAAGTGAAGGTGAGGAGCTTGGGTCCCGGGTGGGCGGGGGGGAAGGATTGGGGGAGTTTTCTCTGAAGGCTCTGCCGCCGAGTTTCCGATGTGGCTTTCCCACGGTGGCCCGGTAGCCTGGCTTTATCACTCCCTAATCTCAGTTTAATTGCTGTGGTCAAATCACCCTGCATTTTATAAGCCACAGCTCGGGATATTGTCGAATATGGTTGACACACACTTTGCTTTAAATGTCAGCGCTGGCTGGGCCTGGGGACTTGGCAGGCTCCCTGGGAGAGATGGCAGAAAGAGCGGTGTCATCTGCCCGGCGTCTGGGATGCTGGTATGTTGGCTCTATCCTCCTTGGCTTGAAGGCTCAGCCACTGCCCAGAGCTGAACTGGGGGGGACGGGGGCCGCCGCCTCCCGCCGGCCTCCAAGGCCCACCGGGCCCGGATCTGCTGCTTTCCTCTCTCCGAGCCTCACCTCGGGGGGGCCCACATCTGCCAGGCAATCCTCCTCCGCTTGGATCATGGATCTTGGACCTCCTCCCCCGTTGGCCCTAGTGCTGTGTGCGGCCTGGTCCGCGTGGCGTGTTTGTGACCGGGACCCCAGGGGGGGCTGTTGGGTAAATATCACACTCTGGTTGAAGGATTGTAAGCAACGTCAGCGAGGGCAGCTGGGCCAGGATGGGCTCGGCCGGCCGCCCTCCCGTACGGAGGGTGCATTTTGGCTACCCAACTTGACCTCCGTTCCTTCTGCTTCTGGTGAGCTATGTGATTCAGCTGGATGGCCCAAGCTGAGGGGGCTTCCCAGCTGGCCTCCCAGGCCTTGGGACCACCCACCGCAACTCTCTACGGAAACCGCTTCTGAATCCGCAGCACACAGGCACCCAGGAATACTTTTCTGGAAGGACTGAGCCAAGCTGAGCCAATCGGCAGCTCCTCCCTGGGAACCAGGAATGCAAGGCGAAGAGACAGCACTGCCGTGTCTGAGGGCGTCCGGAATGGGAGCTCACAGTCTTGGGGGGCATGGGGCTGCCGTATTTTGTCAGTGGGCTCGGTTGCAGAGGAAGAAGCATGAATTGCACAGACACAGAGACGAAAAGGAGAGAGCCCTCCCTGCCCCACGATTCTCTAGTTCCTGGTTCCAGTCTCCCCCAAAGGAGCAGTGCTCTCCTGACCTTGACTTCCCTGAGATATCCCAAAGCCTTGTGACAAATCCCCCCTTTGCAGAAGCCGCTTGGGTCGCTTTGCCATTCTCAACCAAGAGCCCTGCCTCCAACAATCAGGAAAGTATTCTACACAGCTGGCCAGGCGGAGGGCTCGTCCCGTTCTCATGAACTCATATTTGGGATACAGTTTGGGGGGGTGGGAATGGGAACATGTCGGGTGGGAGTCCGTTGGGGGTCACGCTGACCTTGGGTGGGGGACATTCATTCCTAGGGCCGGAGCGCCCATTAAGCTCCTCTCCTTGGTTGGGTTTCTCTTTCCACTTTTGACATTTGGGGAGGAGCTGGAATCTGGTGTCCGAACCCCAGGACCCAGCCTGGGCCGTTTACTCTCGCCTCTGGTCTGATTGCACTGTTTGCAAAACTCAGGCTTACCCTAGAGTCCCTGAGCATCAATTTGGGAGCTAGTCCTCCATGGGGATTTACCTCTCGGGCTCAGTGCCAGGGAACACCTCTCTACCCAGAGACCCCCGACACCCCGAGACAGACCCGTCCTCCAGGTACGGTCGGCACAGTGGCTAGACCCACAGCACTTCTAGGGGTGCATGAGAAGGTCCTCATGTGAATTTCTTTTAAAATCAGAAGACGACGAATGTGATAGTAATAAATATATAACAAATATAATAATAAATATATAACATATAATTATATGTGCTATATATAATAATATATAACATATAATAAATATAATAATAAATATATAACAAATCCAGCCTGGATTCGATTTGTCTTTATACCAACATGATTATAAAATACAAGTTCTAACATTTTTTTTTTAATGAAAGAAGGGGCCCATAAGACTAAGGATGCCCAAAGTCCTGAGGCTCTGTCTACACCCCCACTCCTAAGTGTAAATGGGGGTTCCAGCTTCCTGGGACCCACCCTCAAAGCAGAGAGATGTGCCCTGAATTGTTTAGTAAGGTCAGTAGAGAGGGCAGGGACCCCAAATGTCTGCTGCTCCGACTCCCACGTCCCAGCCTTGCCTGGCCTATCCAGATGGGGGCGGGGGGCCACCTGCTGCTCTGGGGTCCTTACTTTTCCCGTCTGGATTAGGCTCAGAGTATAGCCAAATGGAGGCCTGAGCTCCAAGCAGAAGCTTTGAAGACTCTGCCTTCTGCCCAGAGGCATGAACACTGGCCCTTACAGACCATCATGCACTTGAACTCTACCTGGTCTCTCTCTCTCTTTTTTTAAAATATTTTATTTATTTATTTGACAGAGAGAGCACAAGCAGGGGGGAGCATGAGAGGGAGAAGCAGACTCCCTGCTGAGCTGAGAGCCCGATGCGGGGCTCGATCCCAGGACCCTGGGATCATGACCTGAGCAGAAGGCAGACGCTTAGCCGACTGAGCCACCCAGGCGCCCCTACTCTGGTCTCTTGCAGGCAGGAACCAGGCCAATGCCCTCCTTCCTTTCCTTCCCAGAGACCACAGAACATAATGAGAGCTGCCAAGGGTCGCCAGCATCTCCCGTATCGTTTCATTGAATGATCCCAGCAGCCCAAAAGGAGGGTACTATGATTAGCCCCATTTTATAGACACAGAAACTGAGACTCGGAGAGACTAAAAGGTTTGGTCAAGTTCAGAAAGGTAGTAAGTAGCAAGGATAGGATTTGGTCTGCCTGACACGAGAGTTTATACGCCCTCGTACCCCTGCCCCCAGCCAGGGGGCTGGCCTCTAGGTGCAGGGGCACCGTCCCCCAAAGTGCACACTCAGGCAGTGTTTCCAAGGTGAGGCACAAATGTGGAGTCCTGGCCATCCACAGGAGCCTTTGGGGTAATATACAAAATGAGTTTTTTTCTGTTTATTCCATAGTTACGCGCGCATATAAGCAAACACATGTAGTTTATCCACCAAAACCATGATTTCCTGAGTATTCCTGCCAGACGAAGGTATATAAGTTTTCACAAGGGGAGTTGACTTAGAGAAAAATAGGAAGCAAATCACGGGACAGCTGACCTACCGATAAAGCAAAACCAAGCTAAAACAAGACAAAAAACTTTAAATCCTGGTGCAAGGAAGAGACCTCTAGATCTTCGACCATAAGGTCTGAGTTTTAGTTGTCTTGTGACTGTCCTTAAAGAAGAGCCTTCAGTTTCCCCAGACTCAGTTTCCCCATCTGAAAAGCGGGGTTGTTGTAAAGATGCAAAGGGTTGTCCCACAGTAAATGTGTGGAAGTCCAGGGAAATGGGACGGGGAGCCCCTCCGGCAGGCACTTCTCCTGCTGGAAGCTCTTGCATGGGGACCAGGAGCTATTCTTGGATAAGAAGCCTGGGGAGGGGTTGGGCTTAGAACTTGGAGTTCTCCGTGCTTAATTCCACTTGGGACCCACCCCAGATTGCTGGGCCTCCCAAGTAACATGATATAAATCCATTTAATTGAACACGAGTCTTAATTGCCAAAATTACCTGTAACATTAGCTTCTTCTGCAGCTGTGCCCTCTCCCGGGGCTGACGCCAGTTCTCCGGGGATGACTGGGTCCCAGTGGGGCCAGACCCTAATAGGGTAGGCTGTCCGCGGCTTTGATTGTTCAGCATGGGGCCTAGACGCGGCAGAGAGATGCCCGGAGTGGGAACCCACACTTTGGAGCCAAGGTCTCTTGGCTCGTTCTTCCATTGACCGTGTCAGACCCTTGACACAGCCTGTCTAGCTTCTCCTCCAAGATGCCTTCCCTGTTTAGAGATGTCAGAGAAGTCTCTCGTTTTTTCTGGAATCTCCTCCAATCCTGGATGTCAGGACCCATGTCCGGTGTGTCTATTATAACCCCCAACCGTAGAGCTCATAACACTCAACCGGTGGGACCACTCAGGGTCACTGAGGATTTCTAGTAACCAGCGGGGACAGGACACAGGACATAAATCCCGGTGGTGCCCACCACAGGCCATGTGTCTTTGCCTCAAATACCCTTATCTTCATTAAATAATGTAAGGAGGTAAAAACAGTCCAAAGAAAGAGCAGATAACTCAGATCTACCAGTTATCGGTGAAATGCAAATTAAAATTTAAATCATATACATCTGTTAGCCTATCAGATTGCAAAAAATTTTCAAGCGTAACGATTTCAGTATTGCGTAATGTGGGGGTAAGACTGTATTTTTTTTAGTTCTAGTGGCAGTATAATTTCGTTGAGAAAATTTGGCAGGACTAACTAACATTAAAACTGCCTGGGCATGCCCCTTGAGCCAGCAATTTCACCTGTAGCTACCTGTCGACCTTAGGAAAGTGATTACACAAGAACTCAGGATACTTTGCACAAAGATGTCCATTGCAGCGTTGTTTAGTAGGCAGCTGGAAACAACCTAAATGTCCGTCCCAGGGCAATGGTTAAATAGCGTACGGAGGCAGCTATCATCTCCCCAGGATTTACTTCATGTTCCAGTCCCCTCTGATTAGCATGAACTCTCAGCGATGACCGCAGGGTAGAACTCTGTGCACAGACTGGGAAAACTCTCTAAGACTTGGTGTTGGTGAAAAGAAAAAAACACACAAAAAAACCCAAACCAAAAAAACAGGGAGCAGAAAGATCCAAACAGTTGCAAAGTGACTTCTATAAACACAACACTTAGAAAACAAACAAACAGACTTACAGAAAAAGGCAAAGCAATACCATGTATTTCTAGGGATATCTGTAGAAAAAGGTCAGGAGACAGATCCATCAAGCCAATAATAGCAGTCACCTCTGGCAAGGGGCATGGGATTGGGGGAGGAGATGTCAAGCTTTATATCAACGGTTTGAAAACCATTTTTACAAATGAATATATTCGTGGACTCTTTATGTAATTAACAGTAAATATATTGATGGGCTTGGGAGAAGGCTATGTGGAAGTTTATTATAGTCTGTCACCCTTTGTATTTGTCCAAATTCTCCATAATAAAAATTGAAAAATTACACAATAAATTTGGCATGATAAAAATGATGACCTTGCAAAAATATTGCTCCTTCTAGAAGATCTGTTTGACGTGCCCAGCTTTGCCCCCAGGGTGAACTTGGACGACTTGGGCCCCTCTGTGTCATAGGGCTGTTGACTGATGCTCTGACTCCCTGAACGAATGAATGAATGAATGAATGAATGAATGAATTGTTTCATTGAAAAGGAGTAGGATCTACCAAAATGAGACTTGTCTTTTGAGGACTCATTTCTGGTGTTTCTGGCCCTCGTTGGTCTGTGACCTATGCAAGTGAATGTGGGAAACATGGCTCACGCTCTTCCTCAGGACTGGAGAGGGGAGTACTTTGGGCCTGGGGGTATTTCTAAAGGAGGAAAAAAAAAAAAAGGTTTCCTTACCCCATCCCCACCTGGGTCAGCAATGGGAGACTCCTTGATAGGGGCCCACGCTGCTCCTTCCTCAGGGCTCTGGGCTAAGCTCTGGCACACAGAAGAGGTTCTGTGGATGGTTTCTAGACTATTGAACAGGATGAGAGAGGGGACTTGCTACACGGAACTCCTGGCGAGGAGCCACGGGTCTAAAATCCACCTCGGACCAGGCTTGGAATCCCATTACGCATTCCTCCCACCCTCCAGGTGAGCTCAGGGCAGGCATGGGTGGTCTACAATGGGGGTCTTTCCCACGGAGGCAGTACTTGGTCTCAGACCCTTGACCCCGTGCTCTGGGGCAGCCACACCAATTCGTGAGACTTAGCATCATAATTAAAATACACGTGCCATTCCTGCCTGATGTTACCTACGAGAACTGCCTTTCTCAACATCAAGTGTTTGAAAATGAGAGCAAGAAGGAAAGGCTGTGTGTGTCGGTGTCCGTGGGTATAGGGAGGCTGGCGGGGAGCTTGGAAAAGGAGGGAGGAGTGAGGGGAGGAGACGCAGAAAGGGGGATATGGGGACCGAACGCCCATCTTGTGTGCACCTCCAAGGACAATCCACTTGTAACCCGGGAGATGGTAAGAAATAGGAGACCAAGGTCCTTGCCAACTGAGTATTATTTTTCGACGTGTCCGAAATCTCGGGGAGTGGAGAGAAGCAAATACTCTGCATAAATCTGTCTTCGGTCTCTTCTCCATGATCCCGTGCTGTACGCCTTGTAAGACACACGCCTAACGCAGCTCAAAGTAACTGCAATCTGAAATCCCGGTCTGGTTCAGACGCGGTGGTGAGGCCGGGGAGTCCTCGGGGCTTCCAGGGAGATGGGAATCCCTAGGGAGTGAGGCGGCGGGACAGAGGGTCTGGGTGGCTCTCCACTGGGCCATGTGCACCGTCCCAGGCTGGCCCGTAACTGGAGCTCCTGGAAGATCCAGGACTATATGCGGACACATTCCTTTGGCTTTACCTACCCTGCCCCCCCCACCCCCTTTCCTTGGCCATCTGGCCCCAAGAGCTCCGCCACCTGTGGTACCCGTCTCAGATTTATTATCAGTTTCCAGGGACTGGGAGAACAGCCTCTCCACGCACCTCTTAATAAATCAGGCACTGAAAGTGGTTCAGATGACAAGCTGACAGAAGACGCCTCGGACCCCGGAGGGATGGAACTTTTGAGCCCCCGAGGCTGGCCATCGGCCCTTCTGCACAATCCCACGGAGAGAGGGGATCGGAGAGGGGATAGGACCGCTGCCTCCTGCAGCATTCCCATGCCTTCCCGCCGCCTGCCTGCTGCGCCCCGGGCTCTGGGATCCCAGGCTGAATTCAAAGGAGCAACGGCCTCACGGTGCCAGGCTGTCGGATGGACAGGAACTACCGGCTTTGGGAGGGGGACGCCGTGCTTCGAAATCGCCACGGTGGCACTCTGTAAGTGGGCCATTTGTTGTCTGATGTGGTAGAAGTTTCATCAAACCTCTGGGCATATTTATACAATTAGAGCGGCAAGCGAAAGAAAACAGCACAGTGACAAATTGGGCTCGTGCACTCTGATTAACTTGTTAAGCTAAATAAATGGCGTAGGAAACGTGCCCCGTTTGAATTTATGAAATTGCTTCTCATCAAGATCGATGGCCGCTGGACCAGTCCGGGGCAGGCAGCTGGTATGCGCTCTGGCTGGAATTCGATGGGAGTACAGAAGGAGAGAGGACATCATCCCCTCGCCCAAAACAAAACGACACATCCCGGCCACAGGGGCCAAGCCGGGCGGCTGCTCTGTCCAAAGCTTCTAGCAATGTTGACTCCAGCACGGGCGACTCCCCTCGACCCAGAACCCAGACGGCGAGCCCACTCCCATCACAGATGTTCTCCGGGTTCTCGGATGCCCGAGCAGGATGCCTGGCACAAAAGCAAGAGGGCATGGGGTTGGGATTGAAAAACCCTGTAGCTCAACCTATGTCCTCTACGCTTTCAGCCACCGCAGGTAGATGCCTCGCAGCGCTGAGCCGTGTCCAACCCCAACAAACAGAAACGAACATTTATCGGGGTCTTACGCTGTGTTGGGACATCGGCTCCATGCTTTGAAGTCAATGATCACAACGGCCGCTGACAAACACGCTAGTTTTATTCCCATTTTCCAAATGGGCACAGAGAAAAAGCCCATGGGAGAGTGCAGGGAAGCTATAGCAAATGGCAGTGCCGGGACTTGAACCTGGATGGGGCTGGTCCCAGAGCCTGCAATGTTCACGGCCCTCCCTGCTACCTGCCTCTGGGCCGCAGGGACCCCCGGGGCTCTTCAAAGGGATCCCTGAGCCCTGTGGGGTCTGAAACATCCTTTTCGTTTTTTTAAAGATTTATTGATTTATTTATTTTAAAGATTTTATTTTTATTTATTTGACACAGAGAGAGAGATCACAAGTAGGCAGACCTTCGGCTCGGGTCATGATGTCAGGGTCCTGGGATCGAGCCCTGCATCGGGCTCCTTGCTTAGTGGGGAGCCTGCTTCTCTCTCTTTCTCTGCCTGCCGCTCTCCCTGCTTGGGCTCTCTCTCTGTCTCTGCAAATAAATAAAATATTTTTTTAAAAAGTAAAATAATAGTGAGTAGTACTTGTTTTGGAAAATACCAAACAACATAATACATTGCAGGTGTATTCCCAAACAAAATGGTTTATATGAAAAAGAAATTGGGACTAAAGGAATATATCGCAGGGCCTCTAGAATGTTCCATCACAACGTGCCTCTGAACTGGCCAGATTGTGCTACAAGTACCTTGATTAACTCAAGAGATTTTTAACTGGCAACCAGGAAGCGGAGTCTTCCTATAACAAAGACCTCAGAATTGGGAAGTGACTTTCGAATTGAATAATGAGTAAAAAGCTGGAAGGATTTTCCGGCACGGGAGAGAAAGAAAACCTGCCTTGTCTTAATTAGACTGCTGGTCGAATTACGGACATTCAAGTTGCTTCTGGTGAGGGTTCAGAGGGGAGAAGTCAACGCGGAGACAGAGGCAGAGATTGGAGGGAGGGGTATGGCCACAAGGCAAGGGATGCTGGTGGCCTCCAGAGCTAGGGACACGGGGACAGCGTCTCTCCCGGGAGCCTCCGTGCAGGGAGTGAGGTCTGCAGACACCTTCATCTCTGCCCAATTTTAGACTTCTGGCCTCCCAAACTTGAGAGAACAGGGGCGCCTGTGGGTGGCTCAGTGGGTTAAGCGTCTGCCTTCGGCTCGGGTCATGATCCCAGGGTCCTGGGTTCGAGCCTCGCATCGGGTTCTCCGCTCGGCGAGGAGTCTGCTTCTCCCTCTCCCTCTGTGATCTCTCTCACTTTCATTCTCTCTCAAATAACTAAATAAAATCTTAAAAAAAAAAACCAAAAAACTTGAGAGAATAAATTTCCAGTCATGTTAAGGCACTGAGTTGGTGGTAATTTGCTACGGCAGCCTCAGGTAGCTAATGGATTCTGAGTAACCTTTCCTCCACATTCCACAAACATCCACCATTTCATATGCCTGGTGCATTCTCATACTTCAGACCAAAAGACACCTCCTCAAAGTGGCCTCCAGGACCTCCGTAAGTAGGACAGGTTAACCTCGATCATGGCCCTCAATTAAACCTTAAAGCCTCAGTTTCTCTGCTTGTGTTCTGTGTGTCTTCCTCTCGTTAGAATATGAGCCCCGGACAGTCAGGGACTGCGCACCCCGCTCCCAGCTGCACCCCCAGAATCCAGCAGAAAGGCTGCAGCAGAATAGACAGCCCACGAAGGTTTGTTGAATGAATGCATGACCTTTCACGGGGTCCCGAACATCAGCTGAGTTTCCCCCGTACTAATAAGACCGGCTAGCCTCCCAGCTTGCCTCGATCAATGGGTATTGGTGGCTATTTGAGTTCCTAGTTTGGATCCTTAGCCTGTCCCAGGATGTGAGCCTGATTAATATTCATTCGCTCATTCACTCATTCAATAAATATTTATTTATTCGGGGCTTTATTATGTGTGAGGCAGTCCACTGATGATTCCTAATTGGGCTATTTTTTTTCCCCTGTTGAATTTCAATTGAGGAAGAAAAAAGCAATTGTAGCATTTTTCAAGGCAAAACAAGCCATATAACAACCACAGACCGCAAACAACAAAACAATCTTTCATGAGGCTAATTAGTCCTGAGCCTTAAAAAAAAAAACAAACAAAACAAAACCTGCTAATTCTGGAGCAGTCTTTGAAGGCTTTTTGAACAGAATGGTAATCAGGAAACTTCAGCCTTCACCAGGCAAGTGCTCAGAGAAAAACAAGGCGCTCCGGGGCTGCAGACTTGCTGTAACTCCGATTTGGCTGAACTTTCTTCTGATAAGGAAACTTTAAGGACATTGATGGGCAAGCGAAGCCCATTCATTGCACACACGGGTTCTTTCAACCGACTTCAGGATATACACGCAGTGTCCTAATCAGAAGCGTTTCTCTCTGTTTAAAACCCAGAAGGGTAGCTGACATCTTTTATCAAAAAGACAGACAATTCTTATCCCCTGACAATTCTGGATTATGGGTCCCAGGAGGCTCTCCTTACGCTGGTATTTTATCACCGGAATCAGAGCGACTGCTGTTTATTTTCTGAACCTCCGCGTAGTTTTCAAGGTGTTTCCAGCAGGGCTGGGGCTGATAGTGACGCGTGTTATTGTCACAGTGCTAGATCTGAAAGAAAACACCAGATAAATAACCATCGGTGTTTTCTTGGATCTCTTTTCGCTATCATGGGCACAGGACGTACTGGCATTTGTTAATGTGTAACTCCCCTCTGTTCGGTGCGGCACCTGCCCCTTTCATCTGCCCTCTGGTGGAGCGGGGGAGGGAGGTGGAGACTGGCAGCTTGGCACCGATGGCCATTTAAAACCAGTGCCTCGGAGTCTGGGCGCTGGACGGAGGGCGGCCTCTAGCTCAAGTTCCGTGGGCCGGGGGCGGGGGTGGGGCGGAATCCCACCGCACTGTCGCACTGTTTTCTCAGTCTCCCGGGCAGGTTATCTTGCAGTGTGGGAGAGTCCCTGTGGCCAGATTCCGAGTCAGGTGACATGGGCTGGGGTCCCGGTGCAGTAGGTCACCTAACCTCTGAGCCTCTGCTTCTCCGTCTGCAGAATAGGATAGTGGGACTTACCCCCCCCCCCCCAGGTGGAGAGGGAAGTGCCCATCTCCAGCCAGAGCAGCTCCTCACTTTCCCCCAGACACCTGCTGCCCATTTCCCTACTTACCCCCCCCCCCCCGCCCTTTTCTCTTCTATGGATCACACCTCTCTCTGCCTTTTGCCTTCTTTCGGTCTCCTTATCTTCGATCAGGCAATGACGTCAACAAACGGTGGCCCGTGGGCCACATCTGGCCTGCTGCCTGGCTTTGGAAACACAGTTTTGCTGGAACACAGCCTTGCCGGCTCATTTACATATTGTCTGCAACTGTGGCAAAGCTGAATGGTTGCAACAGAGACCATATGGCCCGCAAAGCCTAAAATCTGCGCGATCTGGCCCTCTCCGGAAGAAGTTTGCCAACCCTTGTACTTTGATGCTCTCCTAGAAATAAACCACCCTGATTTCCACTCATCCTTGAAGACCCGCCTGGAGTTCTAAATCTGCTTGGCGCTCCATGCATGTTAATCGTTTTGTGTGTAAAAAGGGTTCCATGATCAAATCCCTTGGGAGAATCCTAAGTCAAACGAACGTAAACAGATGACGTCGCTAAATGTAGGACTTATCAGAGCATTTAATGTGTCTCTCTATGCGTTGGGAATCCCCACCAGGGGAATGTAGTGTGCAGCATTTCTCAAGCCTGTTTCCGCACCGGGCCACTAAGTGTTGAAGAGTTTGACCCCCACTTCTCTAACTATTTTTTCTCTTTGCGTGATGTCATCTGATCCCATAGCTTCAGAATATTTTTATCTGAAATTTTGCTTTCTAGCCTGGGTCTCTCCTCTGGGCTCCAGACACCAGTCTCCCTTTATCTACAATTGTCTAATAGATTACTCCAACTTAAAATGCTCCAAATGTACGTGCTCCCCTCCCATCTTCATATCCATCGTAGGAAGCAACAACACTGTTCATTAGTCGCGGAGGTGGAAAACCTAGGACCTTCTTGACTCCCTTCTTCCACTTGTGCCCTTTATCAAATGCATCAACATGTCTATTGTCTCCAACTACAAACTGCATTCTGCACGGAACCACTTCTCACTCACCGCTATGAGTGACTGGCCAAGTCTAATCCACCGATATCTCTCCTGGATTCCTGCAACAGCCTCCAGATTGGGCTTCCTGCTTCTGCTCTTGCCCCCGCAGTTCATCCTCTGCACAGCAGACAGAGTGATCATTCTGAATCTTAAGTCCGATCGTGTCTCAACTTTCCCTGGCTTAAAATACTTCAAGGAAAATATTTCTCTTCCAACCTGAATGAAATATGAAATTTCTTGAATGGCTTTCCAGGCTTTAGATAATCAGGTCTTCACCTACCTCTTACCTCTGGCCTATTTTGCCCTTAAGCCCAGTAACCCCAGGGCCTTTGCCCATGCTAATGTTGCATCTTGGAAAGCTCACCATCATTCCGTTTCCTGCCCCCATCTTTTCAAGTCCTCTTCTACCTCTTCATTGTCATATAGGTCTTAACTTGATAGATCGTTAGAGAGTTCCTTGCTCACCCACCCAAAGAACACCCAATTTCTTCATATCAAATTATTCTAGCTTATCATCTTCATCGCTCTCATCGGAACCCCGAATTATCTTATTGGTGTATTGTTTTCATGCTTCTTTTCTGGCTCCCGCTGAGTAAAAGCTTCATGAGGGGAAGAACCAGGCCTGTTTTTCTTCTTCCATCACTAGGGATCCAGAGCCTAAGACAGTGCCAGGCAACATTGTAGCTATTTGACAATAAGCAATTGTTGACGTGCTAACTCATAACCTCCTTTATCCACAGAGCACCCCAAGTACCAGCATTTTAGATTGTTGTTCAAACAACACCTGACATCCATTGAGGGCTGGTTGCCAGGCACCGTGCTAAATGCTTTTCATTTGTTACCCCATGCAGGTCCTCTAATTAACCTGTAAAGCCCATGAGCCGGTGCTATTTGTATTCCCATTTCACAGGTAAGGAAACTGAGGCACTAAGGGACCAAGTTGCTTGCCTAAGATCGCACATCTGGTTATCTAGATTCCTCCTAGATCTGATTCCAGAGCCGTGCCTGTGGGCGATGCTAGGCTGACAGCTGCGTCGTGGTGCCCAGCATTCGAGCTTCTAGGAGTAAGGTTAACAGCATTGTGACCAATTTCATGTCTGACCCACGGCTTCTGATTTGAGGAGGGGCTCTGCTATCTGGTGCGCGCGTTATTTGGAACCTCACTTCGCTGCGTCGAAAACCTTATTTTCATCAGGAGCCACCAAAGGTACTTTGTGCAATCTCCGTCTATCATAAAAAGTGTTTCGACTCTATTATTATAATGAGCTAACCGCTGTAAAGTACTTAGGACAGTTCCGGCCCATAATAAGGGCTTTGTAATTTTTTGTTCAATAAATAGACAGCTATATGTAGCCGGAAGAGCTCTCTCCTTGACCACGGAGGTGAGCAAAATCAGAGGTCACCAAAGGTGAGCTCCCTGGGCCATCTGGATGGCATGCCTGCTGGACATAAAGTAACACTGAATCCCAGAGTCACTCAGGCATGTAAGAGCATTGCTTTTCATAACGTCACATCCTCATGGCATTCACAAACAAAACCCATACGACTGTATATATTGAAAGCTTGAGGTTTTTATTATTACGGTAAATTTTGATTTGTGGCAAGTGATAGTGCCTTTGAATTTTAGTAGTGATATCAGGTTGTGTTTTTTTTTCAAAATGAATTTAAATTAAAAATTAGTTTACAGCACATATTTATCATACGACCCAGCGATTCCAGTCCCAGGTATGCAGCTGAGAGAAGTGAAAGCTTGTGTCCATGTAAAACTTCAGGCGAATGTTCATAGCAAGCGTTATTTATAATAGCCCTGGATTGGAAACAACCCAAATGTCTATCTCCAGACAAACAGATAAAGAAATTGTGGCATCTCTGTACGTAAAACACAATAAAGAAAAGGAACAAAATATCAAGGCCTCCAACGACATGCATGAGCTTCGAAGGCGTGGTGTTAAGTGAGAAAAATCAGAAACAGAAGACTGGGAGCTCTGTGATCCCATTGACATGACTTTCTGAGAAAAGGCAAAATGCAACAATGGTAAACAGGCTGCCTGAGCCCCAGGATCGGGGAGAAGATGGATGGGAAGGGACCCAAAGGGGGTTTTGGAGGATAATGGAAAAGATCTATGCTTTGATCGTCAAGGTCATGGCTGTGCAAGTTTGTCAAAGTCATGGAAATGGACATTAAGGTAGGTGTCATTTTATTCTGTGGAAAGTATATCTCACTTAAGTTGATTAAAAGAAGAGTTTAAAGGGAAAATCGGCAAATAATAAAACGAGAATTGTGTGGAAAGGCCAAATGTGTCAAGGTGGCTGAGGATAGAAACTTTTGTTCTCCCCATTGTCACTAAAAACATTCCTTAACTACCTTTGGCAAATTTTTTTTTAAAGATTTTATTTATTTAATTGATAGGGGGCAGGGGGAAGGAGTAGAGGGAGAGGGACGAACCGCCTCCCCGCTGAGCAGGGAACCGGATGTGGGGCTCCATCTCTGGACCCTGAGATCATGACCTGAGCCGAAATCAAGAGTCGGACGCTTCACCAACAGAGCCACCCAGGCACCCCACCACCTTTGGCAATCTTAATGAAACCGCCACCTCGACTCTGGCAGCCTTTTCTTTTATGGATGCTAGATTTCGTCCCACTCCAGACATCAGAAAGGCCTTCCCCACCCTACGATTATGAAAACTATCATCTCATACCGTCCTCTGTGCTCATATAATTTTTAAAAATAGGATTTCTAAAAAATTATTAGTCTTACCTGTGGTAAAGAGCACCTGGCAGGACATTTACCATCTTTATTTTTTTTAAAGATTTATTTATTTACTTTAGAGAGGGGAGCGGGGAAGGGCCGAGGGAGAGAGAGAGAGAAAATCACAGGCAGACGGAGCGCCGAGCGTGGAGCCCGACATGGGGCTCGAACTCACGACCCTGAGATCGCCACCTGAGCTGAAACCAAGAGTCGGACTCTCGACCAGTCGCATCCATGACATTGACCATCTTAACCATTTGTAAGCATACACGTCAGAGGCGTTCGGTGAATTTACACAGTTGTGTGACCACCACCACTCATCTCCAGAACCTTCTCATCTTCCCAAACTGAAACTCTGTCCCCATGAAACCAAAACCCTCTGTTCCCTCCCCTGGGCCCCCAGCAGCCACCGTTCTCCTCTTGGTCTCCGATCGGGCTCCTCTCGTGCAAGTGGAATCCTACACTCTTCGTCCTTTTGTGACTGGCTGATGGCACTTTGCACACAACGTCCATATCTTCCCGTCGAAGGTCCTCTCTTCTGTCCCCTTGATCTGTTTGTTTATTCCTGAGGTCTTACCATCCTAACTGCATCCAGGGCCTTGGTCTGTCTTCCCTTCTTATTAGCCTTTCCGCTCCTCCAAAGGACTCGGGACACCCCCAAGGTTTCGCTAATCCTCTCCCCACTCCTCTCGTTCCCCAAGGGAGCCTAGCATGTGTGTGTGTGGGGGGGTGGTCCTCAGTCCGGGTGTGGGGAAGGAAGCCCCGGGCCATGCTGGTCCCATCGCACGGACCCCGACCGGCCTGAGCACCCCCACCTGCTTCGGGGCTGGGATCCCTAGGAGATTAGTCCGCTGCCCTTGCCTCAGAAGGAGCTGGTGGGGAGCTCAGGTGCTTAGGAATGGTTTGGATTTCTCTGCAGGCCGTGAGGCTTTGTTGTGATCCAGTTGTGACTGTCAGGCAGGCTTCAAGATAAGGCAAGTTAATCTTGGTTCTCCTCCAAGGACATTCGGTACCGACATGCAAAGCAGAATCCTTTCGAAGTTCATTTCAGAGGGGACCCCGGAGGCAGTCCCCTAGGCTTCCCTGAATTTCTACGAAGGAAGCACAGCGACATATCTATAGCCACCTCTTCTGGGTTGTGACAGGACACCGGAGAAGCCGAGCCCAGGCCCATCGGGGCAGGGCTGGCGTGCAGGTGTGTGGGCTGCTGACACTGCATAATGGTCTGCAAAGTTGTGTTAAGCCCTTGGCCTGGTATCCCACAGAATCGGGGCGCTTCAGACGGCTTTCTCAAGGCTAGGGGTGTGGGCAGAGAGTGGGAAGGGCCAGCGTTTCCATCAGTCTCTTGCCATCACACATTAGATGAGTCAGGTCACGCCGGCCAACGAGCAGCCTCTAAGTTGTTGGTAGGAGGCAGGGGAGAGACGTTGAGCCAAGGTAGAGCAGAGATAAGCTGGCAGAGCCTGTTGGGGAACAATGGGCATCCTCTTCCCCCGCCCCTGCATCAGGGAGGCCGCCTGGAGAGCTGACTGCATTTGGTAAAGGCCCCTTGAGGACATGTAGACCTGGGAGGGGCTTGCCGGGACGGTGTGCGCAATAGGCTAGCTCTGCCGGAAGTTGGCAGGAGGGCAGTCCGGCAGAAGCAGCCAGAAGCTCAGTGTTTCCCAAACTGCAGTCTTCACATGCCACCTTCCCATACCCCCACCCCTGCATTGGTCTTTACGGATCACATGCACGTGCATGCGCGTGCACGCACGTGCACACACACATGCCCCACATGCATACCTATACACACATATTCAAACCTCTCTTCTAGCATAGGTGTATTTAGCATTCTTCTAAGCAGGAATCTGATACAGTACTGACAAGTATCACTCACGCGATAAGAGAACACTTACGATAGGCCGATGCTGTTGTAAGCATTTTAAATAGATCAACCTAGTCAATATCAACTCCCCCAGGCCAGTTCTGCTGTGGAACATTCCCCCGCACCTCCCCCTCCACCATTTAACATATGAGGAGGGGCGCCTGGGGGGCTCAGTCGGTTAAGCGTCTGACTCTCGGTTTCAGCTCAGGTCATGATCTCAGGGTCCAGAGATCAAGCCCCGAGTCGGGCTCCATGCTCAGAGGGGAGTCTGCTTGAGATTTTCAGTCTCTCTCTGCCCCTCCTGCTCGTGCTCTCTCTCTCTTGCTCTCTAAAACAAATCTTTAAAAAAAAAAAATGAGGAAAGGAGGGATGCCTGAGTGGCTCAGTCAGTTAAGGGTCTGCCTTCCACTCAGGTCATGATCCCAAGGTCCTGGGATCAAGTCCCACATCGGGCTCTTTGCTCAGCGGGGCCCCTGCCTGTGCTTTCTCTCTTTCTCTCTCTCTGACGAATAAATAAATAAAAATCTTAAAAAAAAAAAAAAAATGAGGGAAGGAGGCACAGAGAGGTAAAGTCCCCTGCCTAAGGTCACTCCGTTTCAAGCACAGGTTGCCTGGCTCTAGGGGCTGAAGCAGGCTGCCTGTCAAACATGGGCTCGGCTGGATGTTTCGTCCCCTGAGTCACATCCATAAATCACAAATATACACATATATCGAGTACAAACTGTTCCCCTGCGTGCCGCCTGGTTCTCTCTGCAAGCCTGCATTTGCGGACCTCCACTTAGGCGTGACGCTGCCCGGGAGGGTTGGTGCATGGCCCCAGCCGAGGCAGGAGCTGGGACGATCTCCCTCCCCAGGACGAGGAGGCCAGCAGGACCACCGTCCTCTGCCACACCCTGGCCACGCTGGCCTTCCCCTCCGCTCCAGATGTGTCCCTGCCCGGCTCCTACCTCCCAGGCCACCGCGGGGATTCAGTGTGAGTGCGCTGGGTGGGAGGGTGAGAGGAGAGAAAGGGCAGGCCGTCCGGGGCGCAGCGGCCACGGAGAACCCTCCAGGCCAGTGAGTCACGCCCACGTGTTTAGTTGGCCAAATCCCCTAATTCTGTCACTGTCACTGTCCTGTGGTCTAGTTCTAAACCAAGCACCTGGCCTGAGGGGTTCCCGATGAAGTCGTCAAGGAAGAAGTTCAAGGTCAGGCTTCAGAGCTGCCCCTACGGTGGGAGAGTGTGGCCCCCAGCACCCGGCATAGCGATTTATGGCCTGTTGTGTGATTTTCGTGGGAAGTGAGGGCATCGCTTGTGCCATCACGCTCACCTTGGGGGATCTCCGGGGGAGCCCCAGGGCAGGCTCCGATCCTCTTAGCTGTGTCCTGGGTGACTCTAGCCCATGGCGGAGGGAGTTTAAGAAATGGTTCTGTCTTCTGCTGAAAGCCTCCGGTCAAGTGGGGCAAGAATGAGCTGTTTCTCCGGGCCTTGGCCTGTGGCCACCTGCTTGTCTAACAGGCTGAGCACCGTGTTCCCGAAGGCCCGGACTCATGGGGGCCCTTGTGACAGAGCACCTGGGACTCCCCTCTCCCTCAGATTAAAGGGCTCGATCCCCAGAAGCCGCCCGAGGAAGGTTGGGCAGGGCCGTGGGACAGGCGGGCCAGCGTGGCTTTGCCTCTTGCTTCTCACTCCAGCCTTTGCACACTGCCTCCTCGGGGCCGGCCGTGGTCCGTGGAATTCGGTGGTGGCCACGGAAGCGGGCGCCGTCCCAGCCCTCGTGGATCGAAATGCCTCTCTCCCCTGGTTCTGGGTAGTTCATTTGCACACCACCTAGAGATGGGGCTTTCTACACTTCAGGAAGAAGGTCATCGACCCCTGCGAAAGTCAGACCTGTGCACAGGGTACACCGAATTTACGGACAAATCAGGGAGTCCTTGGGCACCCCCCTACCCCGCTGTGCACAGGGTACACCGAATTTACGGACAAATCAGGGAGTCCTTGGGCACCACCCCCGACCCCGCTCTCTCCCCAGCCGCTCTTTCCATTCTCCTTAGGGCCCCTGAGCAGCCCTAAAGATGGAGTGGAAAAGAGAAAGGTGCCCTCAGCCATTTACGCTCATTCTATTTTCCCCTTCCCGGCTCCCACCGGGGCCCGTGGAACCGTGTGAAATGCTCTTTTTAAAAGCCTAATTATTTACACTGACAGTATTTACTTTTAACCTCCAGTTGCTGAGTCAATATCATTTTTCCTCCTTCCTTTCTGTCCCTCGGCTCCAAAAGCCAGCAGCTTGGCGAAACCACCTGTGTCTCGCTATATGCAGGGTGGCCTTGTACATTTCACCTGCTCTGGAAATAAATGACAGGGGCCGGGAAGATCTAGGAGGGGCTGTCGTTTGGACCTCTGTCCTGGCCTCGGCCTCACACTGCAGCTGGCAGGCCTTGCAAGCTCTTGGCTACATCTTTAAGCCTTTGGGGCTTGAGGGTTAGGGCGAGCTCCTACCATGCCCCGCACATTTTTTTTCCAAAGTTCTCCCCCCCTAGCCATGACCCGAGGCATTGCCTCAACTGACGTGGGAGGGTGGGGATCTTCTCTAAACCTGTGACCATCCGGGAGTTTCTGAACAGCCTGAGACTATAGGAACCAATACTCTTATCTGCTCTCCCGATCGCTTCCCAGGGTGAGTCTTCCCGGAGACACCCTGCCACTAAGCACACTGTACCCAGAAGTGAGCTTCCGGGCACTGCGCTGCAGTCAGCAAACTGATTTGTTCAGTTCTATCTATGATCAGATGCCATGGGCAGATGAGAGCGATAACACCCTTCTCTGTTTTGCAATCGTGGACATGATGGAAAGGGGAGATAAGGCAAGGGGGAGGTGTGGGGCAACCTTGAACCAGCTCCCCAGTAAGGACACCGGGAAGGCTGGACGACCCATTGGCACTCTTCGCAACATGTTGTTTCTCCGTTAGCCCCTTGCTGGGGCTTCTGTAATTAAGCATGCTAATATTGTTTTCCGTAGTGGGGAGCGTGTGGCTCTGTGCTCCCCTCGGCCCCAGAGCAACAGATGCCCTACAATTAGCAGCCAACCAGGTGACAAAGATCTCCTGGCTGGCTGATGATAGTCCTCAGAGGTTACTCCAGGGCCTTCCTGCTTCTGCAGATCTTCACTTGGGTCTCCTGCCCCTGCCGAAGCGCAGGGAAACTGGACTTCCTCTACCAGCAGTCCTTCCTCCTGCCAGGAAACGTGGGCTCAGCAAACCAGGCTGCCCGTGCTCATCCTCCCCCGGCCCTCTCCTAAAGGAGCTTCTCGGAGCCTCCGTCCTCGTCCGGCCTATTCGTCTCTGGGTCCCCAGAGCCTGGCACAGGCATCCAGGATGTGGAATGAATGAATGGCTGAGGAAGGAGTGGACCTCGCGCCCCCACCCCCGCCCCCATCCCCGGGGGCTGAGAGTTCATTTCGCAAGCCTGCTTTTTATCCTCCCCACAGCGGCCTCCTCCCCAGGCCTAAGGACACGTTGCAATCCACACGCGGAAAGAAAACTGACTAGTTGGATTCCAAGGCGCAGGTACAGCTGTTGCCGTGGGTGAGGAACACGGGGTAATGAGCTCTGGGAGCTGTAGCTGCCTCCAGAAAGTTCTGTAGGGCACGGGGCACGGGTGCTCTTAATGCCATTCTGCAGCAGCTGTAGGGAGGATGGGAGGGGAGGTCAGGGGAGGTCAGGTCACCCTCACAGCTGTGCGGGTGGGCCGTGGGCCAGGGGAGGAACTCTTTAGAGTTTATGTCAAAAGTTCAGCCAGCATGGTATTTCCAAATACTAGGAGGGTGGGGTGGGGCAGAGATACAGAACAATAGGTAATATACACATGTCTATTTCTATACATACCCAACTAGTTAAAAATATATATACAGGATTGCTAGGTCCCAAATGTCATATCCCCGCCTCCCGCCCAAATGCATCCTTTGAAATCTAATCCCTGATGTGAGGGCATTAGGAGGTGGGGCCTTTGGGAGGTACTCGGGGTCACGAGGGGGGAGCTCTTGTGCATGAGATTAGCGCCCTTCCAAAAGCAATTCCAGAGAGCTCCCTCTCCCCCTCTGCCTCCTGAGAGGTGCGTGACCCAGAAGAGGGCCTTCCCCGACCGTGCTGGCACCAGCCTTTCCGTCTCTAGGACAGTGAGGAAGGAGCTTGTGTTGCGCATCAGCCCCCCCAGGCATCGTATTTTTGTTCTCGCAGTCAGAACGGATGAAGATAACGATCATTTTCTCCACCATGAATTGATGGGGCTGCTCTCCTGGTCAGAGTCCCAGCAGGAAACTGATTTCAGTTGAGATGGCTTAAGGATCTTTAAAAAAGGACGTGCTCTCCGACACATGAAGGGCATAATTAGGGAATGACAAGCGCCCCAGAGTCTGGCAGGGTACCAGAGTGCTATGACTGCCGCGAGCAGGGGAGGAAAGCAGACATCAGGGCTCTGCCAGGCCAAGGCCCCGGGAATGGTGCTGCCCACCGGGAGCTATAACCTTGGAGGAACGGGGGCCGGCAATCACGGCCCAAAGCAAGGAGAGAGGAGGGAATAGATATCCTGTCCTTTTCTCTCCCCGGTCTTTCGTTGGGGCCTCCCACTGGCTGGTGGGAGCCGGAGAGCATGGAGCCCTGGGTCCCTAGGTCAGCCTCATGGGGGCACAGGGCAGGGCAGAGAAGGCGAAGGGATGTGGAGGCAGGGCAGGTGCAGGGGGAGAGGGAGGGGTCACAGCACGGGTGGTGAAGAATGACGATCCCACACGGCCCTGGAACCGAAGTCTGCTTTGGCGCACGAGTGATGCTGGGGCAGGACTCTTCCCGTGGACGGCCTCTCCGGGATAGCCACAGCACGCAGCACGGCAGGTGCTCTCTTCGGGGTCAGGAAATCGCCAATGACATGAGTTACTTGGATGCATCGGCTCATTCGGTTTCAGCACAGTGCCTGGCACGTAGAAGATGCTCAAGAAACATTTCTTCCATAATGAGGGAAGACGTGAACTATGAATAAGGAAACCGAGAGGTTGACACGGATCGTCTTGAGAGTGGGTGCGACACCTGTTTGACACCAAGACAAACTTGATTCCCAGGGGTTAATGGACCAGCGAATGTGCTCAGCCGCTCGGGGCATTCCACAAATATTTATCGAGAACTTATTACGTACCAGGCGTGTTTACATTCGATTGGAGGAGACAAGCGTGTCAACGTATGTATGCTGTGTGACAGCTAAGTGCTACGGGGATAAATACTGTAGGATGGGGACGGGGGGCTCTGGGGACAGGATGTACTTTTATAGGTTGTGTGGTCAGGGATGGTCTCTCGGATACGGAGAGACATGGGAGGAAAGACGCGAAAGAAGGGTGGATAAGTTACGGGGCTCCTTGGCACCAGAGCCTTCCTAGAGGAGGAACATGAGGGCAAAGCCTCAGAGGCGGGAACGTGTTTGGGGCGTTTGGGAGAAAGTAAGGAGGGCACCATGGCCGGGGCTGAATGTCAGTGCCACCAGCCCAGGCTTCCCCAGCTGGAGGCTTCCGGTGGCTTCCCACCGTCTAGGAGATACCCCGGCCCTCTCCCTCCAAGATCCCATCCCTCACTGCTCTCCAGCCATACTCGGAGCCTGGCACTACCCACCTCCAAGGCCTTTGCCCTTCTTGTTCCCTCTGCCTGGGAGACTTGCCCTGTCACTGCTCAGAAGGGCCTCTTCTGACCGTGACTCCAAAGAAGGGCATCCCGGGTCCTCTCTCATGTGACCCTTCTTCTGTCCTTCCCCGTCGACCTGTTATCTCCCATTCCTTGGTTAATGTGTGTCTGCCAGTTTATTTTGTCACCCCTGTCCCACCAGGAGCTTTCTGAAGGCAGGGACCTCGTCCGTTTGTTCCTTATAAGATCCCGTGGACCTGGAACAATGCCTAGCACATAGTGGGTCCTCAGTCTCTATTTGGTGCGTCATGAATGAATGAATGAGTGAGTGAGTGAATTTTGTTTGAGAGCCCAGAGGGGGACTGAGAAGAACATACTTTTTCTTTCCTCAAACTTTTGTCCCTGTAGGTTTTCTTTCTAGACTCTAGGCTTCCCCGGGGAGGGGTTTAGAGCCAACGTCCACACTGGCATCATTGACCACAAGAGCAGAGCGGTGGGGGTCCCAGTGAGGGTTTGGGGAAAGATTCCTCT
>CM052888.1:25811414-25826919 GCA_028534135.1 Potos flavus | reverse complement strand
GCTTTCTATTATGATGGCCTTTCTTTCCTTTAAATCTTCTAACTGGGCTGTGTTTGTAGCTGGGGCAGGTATGTTTCCGGTCCTCATTTTACAGGGGACACTGAGCAAGAAACTGATGGCTTGGTTGGGATCGTCCCACTAGGACTTTGCAGCCCCTCGATTTCCCATCTAACTTAAGGGAGCCCAACTAATGACCTGCTAGTGGCAGAGGGAGGGAGGGAGGGGGAGAAGGGAGTGACTCAGGAAATTTACCCTGCAATGGAGGTGAAAGAGACAGTCAGCATAGGGGGCAAGGGGCTTGGGGGAGATGGAGACAGGAGAGGTATCACACAATGGGGCTTTGGACCACCTGGGGTCCAGCATCTGTGTTCCCGGGAAGGTGAAATGCCAAGAAATGCCAAGAAACCACACGTGCTGAGAAAGTAGTAGGAAGATCAAGATGGGCTTCGGTCAGCGTCTCAATGCTGGCCCCCAACTCTGTGCTTTTGTCCGGGCATCTTAGCCCGGTGCTGAGCAAATACCCCCGAGGAGGCTAGGCTGCGGAGAGGCCAGTATTTACCCACAATCTCTGTTTTGGAAGTAATTAATCTTCGAATGTATGAGCCTCTTTGTGGTGGAAAGTGCGCGCTGACACTTTCGTGTAAACACTCAGCTTAGCCTGTTGACAAAGCCGTGGCTGTTACTTTGATCCCGGGCTGCCAGCTTCGGGGCTGCCCCACCAGGCACAAAGACGACTCTAATCCCTTCTACACTCATCTCAGATCCATATTTAGAATTCGGAGTCTTTATTTTCTATATCCACTTAAGCTCCGCTTGGAGTTTGTTTAGTAAACCTTCCTCCTTCTTCAAGCTCGCTGGTGACTCATAAGTTCATTTTCTCAGCAAGGCATGCAGCGAAATTCCAAAGTAGCAAATGACCTGAATGAAAACCCTTAAACTCACATAGATTTAATCACTGCGGCAAATTGGAACCATTTGTGGTCAGGTTTTGATGGCCATTTATAAAGATTTCCCCCATGCCCCCCTCCACTTTCTTTTTAAGTGGCTTAGTTAAGGTTAGTGAGAAAAGGAGGCATCAATGCCAAGGTCCACGGGGTGGGGGAAGGGACTTAAATTGTTTCAGCTTTCAGGGACATCTGTGGTCACCTGAGTATCTTCCCAAAGGCAAGGAGCACACTTTGGTGACTTTGGTGGTGGCCGGCCATTCTCCCATATGCCTCAGCGGTCAGGGCTCTACAATCCAGAAAATGGGGAGTGGGGGTTGTTGGGGTGGGGGGAGTGGGGGGCCCAGGCACTCTCAGGGCTGTGAGTTTCCCCCGGGAAGTTTGGGGCCCTCTTAGGAAAATACTCTGCTCTGTGACTCTTGTCGCCTCTACTTATCCTAATAAGGCAAAGGAAAGGTCAGTACATTTTTTCACGAACGGCGAACCCGATCTGTTATGATTTCTCCCTAAGAAACCAAACAGATGAGCCTTAATGAAGACGCGGGTCCAGAATGGACTCTGACCCAGGGAGCACCACGAGGGCATCAGATCTGTTTCTGATAAAATCCACATTGAGGTTTTCAAGAATGAATCAGAAAGGAAGTTCAATTCCATTTCATGACTGGGCTGAACGAAATAGAAAGCTCGTCCGTAATTAAAGGGAAGCTTTTAAAAAAAATTTCTTGCTGTTGTTCTGCACGCGTGTGCAGAAATTTCTGGAATTGGGATTGCTCTCCACAGTCAGGTCGTGCGGTTCTGTTTGCTTTCTTGAGAGCCGATGGGAAGGTGAATTTGCCAAAATGGCAGCAACAAATTTTACTGCACAAAGTATGGAAAAGATGACCCAGTAGGGTTCCCCCAACCTCTTTTTTTTCCCCCCCCTCCATCTCTAGTTTCTGTGATTATAGTTGGAGAGAAAATTCGGGCTGAAAGAAATTTGATATTTATTTTCTGTGAACTTTAATAAAGAAAGTGGTGGGTTTGGGACTTTTTTTTTTTTTTTTTAAGGCCTTTTGGACAAGTCCATTTTTAATTTTTTTCTAATAGTACCTTTTGGCATAATGCTGCCCACGTGTGATTTATGAAGCTGCGGGGCCGAGAGTCATTCCTGGCCGGTTGGCCGGGGGTTCTGAAGAGGTTTTCGACTCTGGGAGCCCACTTCTTCATGGAACCCGCGTTCACCCAGGCAGGCCTCTGACCGTGTTTAGCGCCCAAGCCTTCTCTTGAAGTCCATGCTCGTTTGGGTTGGAGGAATCTCTTTCCTTTTTTCAACATTCTCAGATGTCCCCGTTTTAGGCTGAGTGATCAGCCGTAATCCACTCCAGCCCTGACCAGGAATTGTCCACTTTGCTCGTAAGCGCAGAACATAACTCCGGCCCCCAGGGCCTCCGCGGGGAAATGGAATCCCAGACACGGCTAGATGTCTTGGGATATAAGCATGGCCCTAATCCCAGGGTCACCCGGGCCCTGGAGGAGCCAGAGCTCACCTACACATCATGACATCGTTATCAGCGGGCCCGAGCAGCCACGACCCGCCACATTTTCCACAGGGCTTGGTGGTGTTAAGAAAATACCCTCCAGCACGGTGTTATTTTAGGCTGAAACAAAAGTCGACATGAATGGCTGGGGGGAACAGAGGGGGCATTGTTCTCCCCGGGGCCGGGTGCTCAGAACTGGCCTGAAACTGGAATCCAGCAAGCAGAGAAGTAAACGCCAGCACGTACAAATGGGCTATCGTGTGTCCGGAGGGATCAATGGACCACAGAGGGCGGCCGGGCCGGGGATTCTGCTAGTCCCCGGGTCATGGGAAGTTTGGTTTCCAGAGCAGGGCGGAGGGTGCCACCTGATTTGCGGCGGTGTGACGGAGGACCCCGAGAAAGAGACACCTGCTTGTGGGAGGCAGACAGGAGAGCTCAAATACCAGGGCGAGCTGGTTTTGGGGAACACAGGCAAGGGGGAGGGGGTCGGGGCTAGTCGAAGCCCCTCTAAAGAATTGTCCCATTTCAACTTCCCAGCCTCCCCGTCAAGCCGGTGCTGCTGTTTGCCCCTTTTCCAGATAAGGAAACCGAGGCCGAGAGAGTTGTTGATTTGTCCAAGGTCAAGTCTTCTTGAACTTGCCACGTTCAAGAGCCTGGATGTCAAGCCATGACGTCTGGCTCCAGAGCCCGCCACTCCTTCGGCTGTCCCTGATTATCTCGTTCTTACTTTTTATCTCCCCTGTGTTTCTTATTCCCGGCACCCGGGGCGTGTGGCAGAAGCCCAGCCCAGAGCCCTGAGTCCATATCATGTCAGTATCAGCTGGTGGCCCAATTTTGGTGGCCTGGCTTTCTCTGGCCATGGGCAGCGGCTCCGTTCATTGGTGCCACAGGAAATCAGAAGCCCCAAGAGTGCTGACAGTTGGTGTATCAATGCCCCGGGTCCCTGGCACCTCTGGTGGGACCACTCGGAGGTCCGTGTTCTCAGTTGCCCAGAGCTCCCCAGTGGGGGGAAATGAGCTCCGGGTGCCACAGAGGCTCCGGCTGGAAGACGCACGCTTTGTGGTTTCCCTCCCTCCTTGACGCCCATCCTCATTCCCTTCCAGGTGTTTCCTGGGATCATCGTCCTGACATCACCTTCGCTTGGACGCTTGTCTCTGGAGCCGCTCCTGGAGGAACCCGAACCAAGACAGGTGATCAGACATTTCGTGCAATTATTTGACTGATGTGTATCTCCCTCATGAAGCTGTGGGCTCTGTGAGAGCTTAGCATTATATTCCTGGGGTCTAGGTGAATGTCCATGCAAATATTTATGAAGGAAAGGATTTCGAAATGAAAAATCCCTTTCCATCTAAAATAAGTTTATATTTTGACAGTGTGCAGTTTTCTTTTCTTAAGTCTATATATTACATTTAAAGACATTTTTATCGTTCCTTTTTTATTGAAGAGTTGCTTTTTTTGGGGGATGGAGAAATGGCCCCTTCTCCCCATGTGCCTAGAGGTGGGGATAAACCAGCTCCTCCATCAGGCTCAGGTTAAGACCTTTGGAGGTTGTTTCAGAGCTCAGCCAGCTGCTTAGCAAGCCAATGTCCTTTTCCCGGACTTCATTTCCCAGTGTTCCTTGCAATGAGGTGTGCCACGTGACTGAGTTTTAGCCAGTGGAATCTGAGCAGATGGGTACCACTTTCGGCCCGACCCATGAACACCTCCTGCATGCAGCCCTCCATGCTTTCCCCTTCTGCAGCTTGATGCCAGTGAGCATGGTAACCTTGGGGGCCGCATGTTGAATATAGCAGAACGTGTGCCATTCAGAAGCCTGGGTCCCTGAATCGCCACTCGGAGGATGGTCACACACTGACTGGGAGCACACATTTCAGACTTTACTGGCGAAAAGTAATGTTCTATTGTGTTTGAACCCTTATACATTTTGGGGGTTTGTTTGTCATAGCACCTGGCATTTCCTTAACCGGCCACAAGAGTTAGTGTCCTCTGCCATATGTAAAATTAGTATTGAACGTGCCCCACAAAGCTTCGGCTTTCTGCACGATTGCTACTTTCATTAGGAAAAAAAGAAAAATTCAAATAGCAGAGCCTTAATATTTAGGGGCTAGGATGTGGATGGTGCCTTGCTTTACTGGTGCCCTGAGTACATGTCTATTCTGCCTCTGAGGTGACCCCACGGACTCTCTTTCTAAAAAGGATCCGTCTAACAGGGTGGAACATGGACACAGGCTACATCCAAGGCGCGTACTTGTCATGAGCCCCGGATGATCTATGGAAAAGTCGAATCGCTATATTATCATACACCTGAATCGAATATAACACTGTATGTGAACAAACTGGAATTTAAATAAAATAATTTTTTATTGAGAAGAGCCAGTGGAAGTTCAAGGGCATTACCGTTCTCTCCAGAACTTCAAGCAGCTAGTCCTGCCCTTCTGGGGGTTCTAGTAGCAAAGGATATGGATCGTTGCATTAAGAGCAGAGACCACATCGGTCCCTAAGACCTGCCTTTTAGCTTCAAACCTTTGGCAATGTTCTCCTAAGCTTCCTTAAAACCCAACAGGAGACTCAAGCAAGAAACCACCAAAGGCTCTTTGGCCACCGTCCCTCCCTTCCTTGAGAGGAGCTTGGCGTGTTGGAAAGGTCATGGTTTCTGAAACCAGGAAGATCAGCGTTTGACTTCTGGGTCTGCCTTCTCCTCGTTATTTTTCCCATTTTACAGATGACAGCTGAAGACTGATTCCTGAAACTGCATCTTTTTAAAAAAAAATTATTTTATTTAAATTCCAGTTTGTTCACATACAGTGTTATATTCGATTCAGGTGTATGATAATATAGCGATTCGACTTTTCCATAGATCATCCGGGGCTCAGGACAAGTACGCGCCTTAATCCCCATCTTCTGTTTTACTCCTTCCCCACCCACCTCCCATCTGGTAACCACGTTTGTTCTCTAGGGTTATGAATCTGTTTCTTGGTTTGCCTTTTCTCCCCTCTCACTCCTTCATTTTGTTTCTTAAATGCCCCACGTGAGTGAAATCATATAGTACTTGTCTTTCTCTGACTGCCTTATTTCACTTAGTACTACACTCTCTAGTTCCGTCCATGCTCTTGCAAATGGCAAGATTTCATTCTTGTTTATGGCTGAGTAATATTCCATTCTTTCTACCACCTCTTCTTTATCCATTCATCTACGATGGCTTCCATGATTCGGCTCTTGTAAATAATGCTGCTATAAGCATGGGGTGCCTGTGTCCCTTTTTGAATTAGTGTCCTTATATTTTTTTTTTTGGTAAATACCCAGTAGAGCGATTACTGGATCATAGGGTAGTTCTGTTTTTTAACTTTTAGGGGAACCTCCAAACCGTTTTCCAGAGCAGCTGCACCAGTTTGCATCCCCTCCAACAGTGTGTGAGGGTTTCCCTTTCTCCGCATCCTCGCCAACACCTGTTATTTCTTGTGTTGTTGGTTTTAGCCATTCTGACAGCTGGGAGGTGGTATTCCACTGTAGTTTCGATTTGCATTTCCCCCGAACTTGCATGTTGGCCCTGGATCAAGCTCTCCTGATGTGGTGAGATGTGGCCCCTTCCAAAGGAATGGAAGGCCTAGGCAGAGAGGACCATGTGGTCGGAGAGAAGGGGGTGCCTCACCAGGCTTGAAATGTGGCTCTGCTTCCACGGGCAACTTACTTAGCTTCTCTGTGCTTGTTTCTGTACGTATGAATTGGGATTGTATAGTATCCACGCCATGGGGCCATCGTGAGGTTGAAATGGGATCATATTTGTGAGACACAGTTTCCTGCTTCCTCTACTTATACTGGGAGCTGGTGGGCTCAGGGGACCCCTCCCTGGGCTCAATAGCACTTTTAACATGGTCAACATGGTCGACATGGAAGGGGCAGGTGACAGTGGTCTTTAGATGTGTCTGGAAAATGGCCCATGAGGAGAATGGTCACATGGAACCCTTGCAGTCTCTGGGGACTGGAAGCCAGCACCCCCTAGGCCCTCTGGGCAGATCCCTGATGCTCTGTCCTCGGATAAGCCTCCATCAGAAGACGGCCTTGGCCCTTGATTGGACCCTCCTTCCCAAGGCAACAGGAGCACTGAGAAGAGAAGAAGAGAGCCCCTTTGCTGAACGTTGGGCTCACAGAGGCTGTTTTGGGAGGGGAACTGGAACAGAACCCAGAAGATTCTGGTCTGAGTTAATCCCCCATGTGGGAGGAAAGTTGGCGTTCCTCGTGGCCAAAGACTAGGCCTTTGGAGCCAGTCACACTTGACTATGCCTCCTGCTCAGCCATTTTGGAAACGTCTCTAGTCTTTTCATCCTTGGTCTTCTTATCCGTAAAATGGGACCGTTGTTGGTCCTTACCTTGCAGGGCTGTTGGGAGGACTGAGTAGGGTAAGAATGTACATATACACACTTTTCATAGTGGAAGTGCTCAATATATTTCTGAAAACACCCCCCCCCCCATATAAAATAGGCATAAACTTAAAAGCTCTTTAGCCGTATATGGGGCACCTGGGTACCTCAGTGGGTTAAACATCTGCCTTTGGCTCAGGTTGTGATCCTGGGGTCCTGGGATGGATCCCCACATGAGGCTCCCTGTTCAGGGGGGAGTCTGCTTCCCCTGCTCTCTCTGCCCCTCCCTCCTGCTTGCGCGCTCACTCTCTCCCTCAAGTACACAAATAAAATCTTAAAAAAAAAAAAAAGATCGTATCAGTATAAAAGTTGGTGCACTGGAAAGCAATCCTTTCTCCCACTCAGGAGTGCCCATCCCATGGGCATCTGCAGAGGAAACCACAGTTACCGGTGTCTTGTATAAACTGCCAAGAACATTCTCCATATATATCAGCATGGAAATTATATATGCATATGCATGATATGTATACATACACATTTACGGCAGTGTCACGTGTTTCAACCTAACCGGTATCTATCTACCGTGACAGCCTAGGAGACACATTGCTCTACATTTGGTGAATTTTTATTTTTTAATCTAAGAATAGTTTTTGGAAACCCTTTTGCGTCAATTCTTACAGACACGTCACAGTCTTTTTAACACTTGTATAGTATCCCAGCCTGAAAACAGACCTTAATTGTATCTTAATTCATTTGCCTGGCTGCCTTTGGAGGGATAGTGCCTGGTTTTTCCCACCATGTACCGAGAAGCCGAGGAAAGCCCCGCCCCTCGGCCTTCCCGGTCCCCAGACCCCGGGCCAGCCTTCCCGCCTCCAGCACCTGTTATTTCCTCCCTGGTAACTCCCCGGAGTGTGCATTCTTCTCACTGCAACTGTGCGAGGCCAAGTTTCGGGCTCCTGCTCTCAGCCTAAACATGCCTTAGATCTCTTCGTAACTCAGCTTGTAAGTCGAGGCCCCTTAATTTGGCCCACAGGACTCTTTAACGCCTTTTAAAGCCCGTTAAACCCATGTAATGAGTTTCCCCTTGCTGTGCTCCTGCCCGTGAAAGCTGAGAGCCGGGCCCGGGCCTCCCACCTGTCCCAGAGATTAGGCCCTGCCGGGGAGGCTGTGGGGCCGCAGGGAAGGGGGGCGGGGGTCAGTGGGAGCTCTGCGGCCAGCCCCGTCAGCAGGACCCTGGCCCGGAGAGGGCATGTGGGTGCTCCTCGATCCCGGGGAGGCGTTCTTCCAAGGGTGTCAGGGCCCTGGATGGAGCGGCTTGAGCAGTTCAAGCTCACAGACCTCCCACAGAGGGCAGAGGAGCGTGGGGGACACTTGGCTTGGGCCCAGGAAGTGGGCTGAACCTGGCAGCAGCCTGGTCTGCTCTAGGTGGGGTAGATGGCGGCTTCCTCTCTTTAGAGAACCCGGAAGCACAGGTCTAGCTGACCAAGGAGACTTCCAGAAATGCTGTCTCCCGCACCTTAGCGCCTGCTGCAGAATCTTTTTTCCGCGGCTACCCATCGTGGAAGGGTTTAAGTGCTTCCTTCTGGAGAGATCTGCTTCCCATCCCCGCCTCGTGTGCGTGCGTGGGCGCATGCGCACACAGGCGCACACGCACAATCCGTACGGATTGAAGAGGCCGCCTCCATACTTCCTACTTTCAGGTCTGGGCATGTGACCCAGGGCTAACCAATCAGAGTGTTCAAGGCTGCCGCCTATAATGATTGGTTCAGGGGTAGCCCCCCCGTCCAGTTCCAGTCATTGGTTAAGGGGTAGCTGTGTGATCCAGGCCTGGCAAATCAGAATATTTAATTCTTCGGCAACCGTAACTGTTTAGGGATGGACACATGAGTCAGTGGTTATCCTAGGAGGTTCAATCCCAGAACCTTCTGTGGCAATAACTAGGAAAGAGGTGTATTCTTTTCATGAAGGTTACTGGAGGAGAGAATGAAAGCTTGGAGTGGCCACTGTGACACCCTGAGGAAAAAGCCTACTTGAGATGGCTAAGACAGTGGAGAACAGGGCTGAGAAGAAGGGGAAGGTTGAGTGAGGGCTGTTGACATCCTTAAGCTTCTGGATCTAGCCATACCTGAAGACTTCCTATTTACATAAACACATACATTCTCTTTTACTTAAGCGAGCTTGAGTTTAGTTTTGAGTTTCTTTCAACCCAGAGTCCCAACTCAAACCCAGCCCCCACTACGAGAGGGTATCCCAAAGTATGATTCTCCCCCCCCACCCCCAGTGTGGCCTCAGACTACCTTTCCTTGCCCTTCTCTGGCCAACGTTTCTGCACCCAGTCCTCGGATTTGCCTCTGACACACCCTACTTTCTCTTCATTGCCCAGTCCTTTCTCTCTCTGTGGCAAACCATTTCCTATCCCCTCTCTACATGTCATTGTTAGCTAACATTTAATTCTGTACCTAGAGCTCTTGGGTCTGGGAGGGTGCTGTGTTCCTGTGAACACCTAACTTTACACTTCACGGTGCTCATAATGCAGTGGTGGGTTGCTAAGCTCAAGGGGAATGCTCAGGAAAGACTGGGAGATGTGTGAGGGAGTGGCTCATACCAAGGAAGAGAAGGCAGGTCTCATCCCAATGGTGTGCCTATCAATTCAGGGCAGATTAGGTGGTCGCCAAAGGGGAAGCGTGGACAATCCAGGCTTCCTAGAGGGATCGGGAATATGTACAGCAGGCAAAAGAAAAATTTGGGAGGAAGCTGTGGGTTGAGAATTAGGCTGGAGGTTTTATATGCTTTCCTATGGGCCATGGGGAGCTGCTGATGGTTTTAGATCCGGCATGGAGCAGGTAAGGCTGTGTTCAGCCATCCTGAACAGTGATGCGCGGGCTGGATTGGATAGCAAAGGACTAGTGGTGGTTGACTTAAGGAAAAGGGTATTTTAAATTCAACCTCTGTGGGGCGATGTGAGCCCGGCCTGTGGGATGGTAAGAGGCAGATCAAGGATGGCTTAAAAAGTCTTTTTCAGTAGATCGGAAATAGGGTATTCCTGTCTCTGTTTCTAAGACACGCCCCAGCCAATTCCAATGCAGTTTGCCCAGTGGGGTGTAGGGTTTGAGTCCATGGGTCCTCCTAGGAGGGCGATGGCAGGACTAAGGGGATCTGGGAGAGTTACTCATTTGGAAGAAAACTGTGGCATTGAAGGAATTGGTGGGATGTCCCTGTGTAGATCCTCAGCACCCCAAGGTTAGAGACGTGGAGCTAGAAGCCAACAATCCCAGGAAATAGGAACATATCCCACACAATGGTGGCTGTCTGGATTCTCATAAAAAGTTAGACGATCTGTCATGTTGGACCGCCCCTCCCCCCGCCCGCCGGGTTGAGCCCTGCTCTCAGTTGACCCATGATTCCCTAACGCCTCACCCCCACTCCGCTCGGTGCATTTCTGTGCCCGCCTGATGTCGGGGGACATCTCTATCAGCAGCTCTCTGTCGCCACATGGAGGGATCAGCACGTGAAGGGAGAAGGCAGCAAAGGAGACCAAAAAACGTGGCCCTAAGAGGTGGGACGAGATGGAGCTCTGGATGCCTCAGGAAAAAGAATATCAAGATGTCGAGGGGGCAGTTCTGACCGCGGATAAGTTGCTTACCTTCACCGGTCTTGATTTTCTATTTTTACAAAGGAGTAGGTACCTGTTACCAGGACTATTAGGTACTTCCAAAATCTTGATGCACATGAGACTAATCTCTGGCTGAGAAGTAAGGCACTACTGAGAGGCAGGGAGGAGTGCCTTGCAGAGGGAGAGCCCGGAATCCCACTTCTGCCCTGTGTGCTGGGTTGGACCCGAGGGTTGATCTCCCTGAGACTAAATGGCCTCTAGTGTAAACCTTGACAGTGATGGCCACACACTAGGGCTGCTGGAAAGATAAAATGAGACAGCGGATTCCATCTAAAGTGGGAGTTAGGTTCTGAAAACCAGCACAAAGGCAAACATTACCTACCTCGAAAGTGACCATCGCAAATCCCTTTAGTAACCCCAGATGGTAAAGCCATGAGTACAGATGAAAATGTGTCCAGGGACGTATGCTATATAAACAGTCTGAATGACAAATATGATTTTTACGGAATGCCAAATGCTTTAAAATGAAAATATTTGGGCTCAGCTCACACTGAAGAATTCGCGTATGGGCGCCTGTGGCTTTCCTATGTGGATGAATAAGACTCGGGAATGCCCTGCAGGGCCTTGGGGATCCTAACTGAACCCTCAAAGTGCTGCCTCCAAGTGATGGTTTTAAGATACCATTGGCAGCCTTAATAGTTGCAAAAAAAAAAAAAAAATCTTGGAAAGCGTGATGTTGGGGTTGCGTGATGCTACTTAACAGTTGCAATATTTAAGGATCGTTGATTTAATGGTTGATGTTCCATTTTGGAGACTACCATTTTAAATGCATAGAGCATCGTTAAATGGAGTGCTTACCATACAGGGCACTTTCTAAATGCTTTCCATGTGCTACTTTATGTAATGTGCACAGTGACTCTCTGAAAGGGGAGACTTCCATCATCCCCACGAAGACATCGAGCCATGACGTGGTTCAGGAAGGCCATGCAGCTGGCCCGGAGTGGAACTCCACGCGAACCTTCTGGGGCCCGATGCCCAGGCTCAGCTGTGTACTGTTGGCTGGCAGCTTGAAAAGCATGCAGGGGGATGATTGAAATGCGTGTGACTGCTCCCTCTGTAGATCCCGGGTATGTCACGCGTCACCAGGGGATAGATAAGCACCTGGTTTATACGCCTGTGCCTTCATGCATAAGAGGGGTTCTTTTGTTGGTCGAGCATTTGGTTCCTACCTATTAAAGCGAGTAATAGGTGCCCAAAGAGAAATCCCAGGGGACCAGAAGTCTTCTTGGAGGTGCTGATCGCCAGAAAAACAGTATCTCAAAGAGGACGGTGACCCCGAGTGGCAACCTCATTGGCCGCTTTCCATTCTTGAGCCATGAACATCACTACTTCGTGGTGGCACTTCGTGGTGGGAGAAGTAGCTGGCTCTTGATGGGGGGGAGGCTTGAAACCTCCCTGTTGAAGCTGGAGCTTCACCAAAAGGTCAGAGAAGACCTCTAGTTCTTGGGACTTCTGCCCTGAGGAAAGCCAGACGCGTATGATGGTTGGATCTCCTGAGAACGCCATGTTGGATAGGCCATGTGTGGACGCCAGATGGGTGGGACTGACAGCCAAGCTGAGCTCCCATGGGTGAGCCCCTTGGGACCTCCCACACACTCCAGTCCCTAGGTGTTCCCAATGCCAGTTGAGAATTGATTGCAACTTCATGAAAGACCCCAAGTGAGAATGCACTAACTGAGCCCCTTCCCAGTCCCTGACCCACAAAACTGTGAGCTGAAGGAAATGGCTTCTTAACAAATGGCTTCTTTTAAAACTTAAAAAAGTTTTAAGCTGCTGGGTCTTGGGGTAACGTGTTACGTAACAATAATAACTGGACAGGACCTTAAGGTTCGTGGGAACTTTCTGGAAGGTTTTAAATGAATATAGATGAGGGGAAAGGGCTCCAGGAACAGGAGAGAACTTCAAGTCCAGGTGTGAAGACTCCCAAGATTTATATTCAGAGGGGAAGGTCTGGCTGGCCTCCAGCAGGCTTTAGGAAGCAGGACTTCCCTGGCGAGGCCGTGATGAGCAGTGGTTACACGATTGACATTGGCCTCAGCCAGACCAAGTTCAAACTCCAGCTCTACCACATATACCCGTGAGCCCTTCATTGAGTTATTTTCTCTCTTGGTGCTTTACTTTCCTCATCCATAAAATGGGACTCACAGATGTACCTAGCAAGTATATGGCTGGTCAGAGGATTAAATTAGATTATGAATATAAAGAGCTTGGAACAGATAATAAGTGCTGGACACTCTTTGTTATTATTCAACTTACTGTGTTACATTTGGAGATCTGCTTCTCAAACTTTCCGGATTAGAAGCTTAGGTTTATGGACAGAGTGAGGGTGAAACAGACTCACATTAACCCGCACGGATTCTGATGTATAAACCTGAATGTCAAGGACAATCGGAAACACAGCCATCTGAGAGTATGATGTGGTCACATGGGCAAAGCAGCGCATTCCTCCCCAGATGAGGACTCCTGAAGATCATCTTCTAATGGGAAGGTTGCTTTGGAAAGTATACAGTGGGAAGAAAGGGTTTAGAATCACGTCTCAGCTAACCTGAGGTCTTTCAGCGGTCCAGTCTGCCAGGCCATTCCATTCCTTCTTCTGGAACCCCTAGCTTGTGACTACCTAGGTTTTCTTTTCCAGTCCCTTGAGCTAGTCCTTCTATTGGGAGAGCATTCTCTAGGGTTTTCTGAATTTCTCCATGTCCCGAGAGGGAAGTATTAACTGGCCTTGGTTCTCTTTGCCGGGATGTTTGTACAGCAAATAGCTTTGGAAGAGGGAGATAGTGTCCAGCCCCGGACCAGAGGGCAGGCATGCTTACTGTTCAGGAGAAAAGATTCCAGTTCCCAAAGCTGGGGGTTTCTGTCCTACAATGCAATACCCTACACACACAGGTAACTGTCTAGCATTGGCCCTGTGTGATTGGGAACGAAGGGAACCGTTGTAAATATGCTCCAAGCTGTGCCATGAGCAGTAAGTGTCTTTTGCTCTGATCCAGGCGGTGCATCTTTGCTCGGAGTCTAGCAACCTAACATAATGTGCAAGGATAACATCCCAGACCTTTCCAGTCCAGTCTTCCTGATTATTGCCCTAGCTGCACGACACCTGCAGAGTTACTCACTTAATATGTGTCTGTAAACCAAATCTCTTTTGTAAAAAGTTGATTTAGGGGCGCCTGGGTGGCTCAGTCGGTTAAACATCTGCCTTCGGCTCAGGTCATGATCCCAGGGCCCTGGGATCGAGCCCTGTGTCAGGCTCCCTGCTCGGTGGGGAGTCTGCTTCTCCCTCTCCCTCTCCCTTTGCCCTTTCTCCTGCTTGTGCTCGATTGATCTGTCAAATGAATAAGTAAAATCTTAAAAAATAAAATAAAAAGTTGATTTGTTGAAAAAGATCACTTTCTAGAACAACCTTAAATGGAAAGCCAGTATGCTACATCATAAATCTGTGCTAAGGACAAATACAGCAAAAGCAACCCCCCAAAGGCTACGTACTGTATAATTTCATTTCTGTGACTTTCCAGAGACGCCAAAATGATAGGAACAGAAACCAGATCATTGGTTTCAGATCAGGGGCTGGGATGGAGTTTGGGGGGGCTGACCTCAGGGAGCATGGGGTGGCTTTTGAGGTGATGGGACTATTCTATCTCTTGATTGTGTTGGTGGTTATACAACTCTATGTGTTTGTCAAAACTCACAGAACTGTACACCAAGAAAGGTGAATTTTACTGCAGGTAAATTTTGCCATGGTAAACTTGACTTTATAAGGGAAAATAAAAGCCAACGTCATTGAGTTCTGGCCAGATATCCTTGAGCTTGAGCCCAAGGTCTGTTCTTCCTTTACCAAAAAGAGAGTGAGATAGGGGTGCCTGGGCGGCTCAGTCAGTTAAGCATCTGCCTTCAGTTCAGGTCATGATCTCAGGGTCCTGGGATCAAGCCCCACATCGGGCTCCCTGCTCAGCGGGGATCCTGCTTCCCCCTCTCCTCCCTCTCCTCCCAGCTCATGCTCTCTCTTGCTATCTCTGTCTGTCTCTCTCAAATAAATAAATAAATAAAATCTTTTTAAGAAATAAAAATAAAACATTCCTCATTTTAAAAAGAGAGAGAGACAGAGAGAGAGATGAGCCCAGGTTAAAGCCGTGTGAAAGATCTCTGAGCACCAAGCCAAGACTCTCACCTGTCCTTATCAGAAGGACTAAAAGACGTGCAGAGAAGCCCTTTCCCCCTGTGTGATTCCGTGTCAGGGACAGCCGTGTCCCCAAGTTACCCCGAACTGACTCCATACCACCTAGGATATTCATGCCGTGTTTTGGGAGCTGTGCCTCTAACTGGCCTGCCCGTTCTTAACTCTCCACTCACGACACTTCGGTCACTTCCCAGGCCTCTCTGCTTGAAATTACTCCCAAGCAACCTTGGTGAAGAGTTTTGGGTGTTTTCCCAGTTCTCCTGCCCCATCGCACGCTGGCAGACCTCGAGGGCTCCCGGGAGAGCCCTGCTGACCCGTGGCCTCTACACGATACTGTCTTCCATCAGCGCCAAGTTCTTGGGGCCATTTTGTCATCACTTAGATGAACCCTCTGTGCAATGGAATGACCCATGCCTGAGCCTCTGTCCACCCGTCACCTCAGCCCGCCGCTCGCCTTCCCCCGCTTGCGCAGGCTTCCCCCTCCCCTCGTCCCCACCCCCAGATCTGTCTGCTGCTCTCAGCTCCAGGGCATGGGGCCCAGCCGTCAGTCTTCAAGACCACAGTGAGGGAAAATGGGGGCTGCCTTGCACGGGAGGGTGTGATCGATGTTCCTGCGTTATTCTTGACTGCTTCTTTATTTTTCCTGGCATAGGCCTAGAGCAGGGAGCGCTGTGTGGCTCTGTTGGTGCCAGTTATTACCGTGAACATCAGCATCGGTGGTGGTTCTGCTAGCTTGGGTTGTAAGCTAAGCTCTGCTGGGCTTCGCGAGGCTCCGCAGTGATCTCCGTAATTAACTGAGATGGTTCACCGCTATACACCCATTGTGCTCTTTTTAAGGC
>CM052888.1:25789172-25811314 GCA_028534135.1 Potos flavus | reverse complement strand
AAGTGATTTCTGATCTGGGGCGATTTTGTGCCCCCCCACCCACACCCCCACCACCCGGGGACATTTGGCAATGCCTGGGGACATTTTTGGTGTCACCAAGTTGGGGGCGTTATTGGCGTTTAGTGGGGGTAGAGGCCAGGGATGTCTCTAAACATCCCATGACATCCCCTTCTCCCCACAACAAGGAATAATCTGGCCCCAAATGGCAACCGCATCAAGGGGGAGAACCCCGGGCTTAGAAGATACCTCGGCAAGCTTGGGGAGCCCCGGATGTACTCGTGCTGGTGTTTGTGGGGCTCGAGGAAGCCCGGAGATGTTTTTTTTCCTGAAGCCTGGGGCTGATTGACATTTCACCGCCTGGATTTTATGGGAACGGCTGCTAATGAATGCGGCCTGCCTTGATGACTCTGCGGAGGGCACCCTTCAAACGAACCAATTAGGAAGGATTTTTTAATGTAAACTTTTAACCAGGTAGCCTGAGGGCTTGCTGGGCATAAAAGTACAATTTAGAAAACGGGAGGTTTCCTGAGGTATGGGGAGGCCCCGGCAGGATGCTAAAGCACCGTTCTTTCTGCAATCAGAATTCTCGGCCATCGTGTCACCCCAAACCCACCCCCGGCCAAGAGCGGCAGGGTCTGAGGCTCCCCGCCCAGCACGCTCCCCGGGCTGCTCTCCTGGCCGCCTGCTGCCCAGACCCCATCCCTTACTCACTAATTGCCAGCGAGTGACCTGCTGACTCATGGCTTTCCCTCCTTGAGCCTGATCACTGCGGGTTTATGTAACGTCGCGATTCATTCACCCCTTCCCTTGGCAGTGTCGGCTCCGACACCTTGTATGTCGTCCTTCGGAAGCTGCAACTCGGTGCCATCAGGGCTGACACAAAGGCCCAAGGGCTTGTTTTGATTTTCCTTGTTCCTCTTCTCCCTCCAGCCCCGACTCTCCCTGAAACTGGGGGTCCTGAATAGGATGTTGCTTCCTCTCGGGGTTTGCTAAAGACTCTCTTACCAGTGTGTTCTGTAGGGTTGTTTCTTCCACGGGGTCACACTTCCTGGGCTTTTCCTGCTGTCTCCCTCCCTTTCTCCCCACCACTGGTTGCTGTGCCGTGCTGCCCCAGGCCCTTTGCTTAGCACACCGACATCACCACAAACTGGACGGGGGTCCTGGGGATGGCCTAACTGGACTGTGGACCCAATACAAAGCTCGTGGCTTTAGATATTTTTTCCCCCCTAGATCGGTGGCCTTTAAACAGCTTTTTATTTATTTGTTTCCTCTTAGCAGTAGAACCATTCATTCAACAAATATTTATCAAATATCTGCGATGCCAAGCATTGTTCTAGCCACAAGGGATACAGCTGTGAACAAAATGGGCAGGATTCCTGCTCTTCCGGACCTGACATCCTAATGCGGGAAAGCCAATTATAAGCAAATAAAAAAAACCATGATATGCCAGGTGGTGATAATTGCATTAAAAAAGAAGCAGGACAAGGATTAAGGAGTGACAGTGGCTAGGGTATTATTCAGATGGGGTGCCCGGTGAAGCCTTTCTGGTAAGGCGAGCAGGGGTCTTTTTTGAATTAAATCTTCCTCGGAACCCCAGGATTTAAAGTAGTTAAACATGGAGCTGCTTGGCTGGGGGAGAGGCAAAAGAGGGGGGACTCCCACAGATAGGATGGTCCAGGAAGGGCTTGCTAAACAGGTGGCATTTCAGCAGAGGACAGAAGGAGTCGGGATATGAAAAGTAACTTTATTTTAACATTGGAAATAAAATAGCTGAACACGGTGAAAAAAAAAAAAAAGAAAAAAAATCCAAACAGTAGAAAAAGTATACACAGCAAGTATCCTGATCCCTTTTACTAGTCTCCGGCTTCCACTGCCCCAAGGGCAATCCCTGTTACCAGTTTCACACGTCTCCTTCCGGTAGGATTTTGCGTTTATGTAAGCGTCAGTGTGTGAGTATGTCTATTTTATCACCTTTTTAAAAATACCAGCGATGGGGCGCCTGGGTGGCTCAGTCAGTCGGGCATCCAACTCTTGGTTTCAGCTCAGGTCATGGTCTCGGGGTCGTGGGATCGAGCCCCACATCGGGCGCCACGCTCAGGGGGAAGTCTGCTTCTCCCTCTCCAGACCCCTGGCCCCGCTCACATGCCTGCTCTCTCTCTCTCTCTCTCAAATAAAGAAATATTTAAAAATACCAATAATAGCATATTGTACCCAACGTTCAGCATCTTAATTGTTTTCATTTGACATCATACCTTGTAGATTTTTCTGTATTTGCTCATAAAGCTTTCTTTCGTTCTAATGGCAGCTGTGCCGTGGATTTCTTTCACTAATGTAGCCCGTCTCTTATTGCTGGTGTTAAACGGTTTCCCGAGTACTTTCAAGACCCATTTGCAGATGTGGGACTCTATCCATTGGATAAATATGAATGGAAATAAATACACTTACTGAATATATGATACAAAATGTATATATATGGACTATAGCAATTGGCATTTATGCAATATACCTATGGTATAAATTTCTCAAAGTAGAATTGCTAGGTCAAAGAGGATGTGTATTTTTTCATCTCGATACATATTGACTTTTTGCCCTAAAAGGGATCATACCAATTTATATTCCCCTTCAATTTACAAAGGCACGTTTTTCCTTAAATCTTTATCAATGGTGTATTTTCAAATGTTTTGATCACTCTTTGCCAAACTGGTGGAAAATATCTGAGTTTGCTTTAATTTACATTTTATTAAATCTCAATGACTCTGAACATCTTTGACACGTCTAAAAAGCCTGTTGTGTTTCTTTTTTTTTTTTTTTAAGATTTTATTTATCTATTTGACATAGAGAGAGAGAGAGAGAAGAAGAAGTAGGCAGAGCAGTAGGCAGAGAGAGAGGGAGAAGCAGGCTTTCCACCGAGCAGGGAGCCTGATACGGGACTCGATCCCAGGATCCTGGGATCATGACCTGAGCCGAAGGCAGACGCTTAACCAACTGAGCCACCCAGGCACCCGCCTGTTGTGTTTCTTGTTTTGTAAACTACGTAGTCACGGAAATGTCAAGGTGAAGTGCCTATTAGATATCCAGGTGGAGATGTCAGGAAGATATCCAGGTATAGAAGTCAGAGCTCAGGGAACCTTCTGGGCTGGGGTTATAAGAGTCAGCGGCACATAGATGGTGTTTAAATACCCAAAAATGAATGCGATCCCCTGAAGAGTAATGAACAAAACAGAGAGAAGGCAGAGGATTAAGCCCGGGGGTCGGGGGACACTCCTACGACTAGAGGTTGGGTGCAGAAGGAGGGTCAAGAAAAGATGAGGAACAGCAGCAAACAGTATCTCTCTTCCTCCCTTCTTTTCTTCCTTGACTTCTCTGTTTGCGTTCAACAACATGGAATCATCGGCAAGCTTGAGATCAGTTTTGGTCGAGTGGTGATGCCATCAAGTTGGACCTGGTTCAAAAAACAAAGATGGGGCTTGGAGGCAGCACAGGCAGAAAGTTTTGCCAAGACGGGGGTTAGAAAACCAGGGTGGAGTTGGGTCAAGGGGAAGGATCAAAGTAAGTGATTTGGTTTGGTTTTTTGAAATTAGAGATATGGAGTCCCCGGGATTGCAGGTGACAAGGATTCAGGAGATTATTAAGGTGTGTGAGTGTTTGCAGCTGGAAGGGCAAACTCTAGGAAGGGGAGAGGACGCAGGATGCAAGTAGGGGTGGCCTCGGGTGGCAAGGGGGGTCTGACTTCCACTGTATCCGGAAGCGTGGAGGAGAGTGGGGGTCAAGTTTGTGGGTCGGGTGGTGGGAACTGAGAAGATACACATCTGATGGCTCCCATTTCCTCCAGCAAGAATGAGGTTGGGTCATCAGCCCAGGGTCGGGGAGTGGGGGGATGATCCCATCCCATCAGCCCGGAGGGGGGAGTGATGGGAAATGGATGAGCCAGGAGAAAGCATGAAACGGGCCTCTCTCGGAGCAGGACAGGGACTTGTCCAGAAAACTAGGATAGAAGTGCCAGGCCCGTTTTAACGCCCCTTAGAGCCTTGGCCGGCTTCAGGCGGCTCCACAACGGAGAAGTAAATCCAGCCCAGCCAAAGGCTTTGTGCTGCGCCGAGTGGCTAATTTGGAAGTATCTGATCGCCACACCGTTCACGGAGTTATTTATGTCCGAAATGATGAAGCTTCCCTCCCCCCAACTTCGGGCCCATAAAATCATGGGGAAGTGGCCAAAATACCAAGCTGCCTTCCCGGAGCGTGTGGATTACCGCTGTCACGGGCGTGTTTGGCGCCCCCCCATCCATCTTCGGCCCAGACTCCCCAGCTCACGCCTGTCAGGACGGGGCACTGACCCCTGCCGAGGCCGGGTTCCCGGGCTCGGGCACCACATGGGCTCCAACACAGCTTGCGAGCAAGTGCTTTTAATAAGCGTCAAGTTCCCCGGTCTCTTCTCTTTCCTGACCTCCTCCTTATCATCTAAAGACAGCAGAGCCTGGCTCCCACCGAGCGTGGGATACGGTTTCCTGCTAAGCACACACTCGCCGCGGGATGGGGTATGTCCCGGGCCCACGGGGGGCGTGTGCGCGCGGTGTTGTGTTACTGTCTTCTACATCAACCGGATTCAGGATCGTGTTTTCTGGAAAATCTAACTCAAGGAGAGGATGAGAGGAGGCTTGTCTCTGATCCTTCTTCGCTGGCTCTCTTCACCTTGGCTGTTTAGCTAAGTCTCCTATCCTCACCAGATCTGTCTTCCCACCTGTAAAATGGGAATGGTTCTCTCTGCCCTAAATATCTACTCTATGTGTGTGTGCGCGCGCGCGCGCGTGAAATTCAAATGAACAAACACAAAATTGCACTTCTAGCAAGCCTTATTTTTATTTTATATTTTATATTTATTTTATATTTATCAGGCATCTCTTCATCCTCCATTGTCATGGAGGCCTAGCATAAGCCTGGCACATTGCAGGTGCTCGATAAACATTTAGGGGAATTAATGAACGTACAAGGGGGTGAATGTGTCTGTAGGTAAACCTACGTGTGCAACTGTGGTTATAATTAATTAGCACTTGATACATGCCAGGCGCTCTGCTAAGCGTTTAACAAAATGGTGTCCTTTTTGTCTCCCTGCAGGTAGGTTCCCATTCTATAGATGAGGACACAGCCACTCAGCAAAACCGACTTCTTTGGGAAGTCTCCTCCCATACAGGTACCGGGGCAGGGATTTGAACCTAGGACTTTCCGGTTCCAGATTCCGTGTTCTCGACCATTGTGGTTTCATACTGCTTAATGCAACAAAGGGGCCCACTTGGAAAGTGATGCCCTATGCGGAACATTTGTGTTATCTCCATGAGTCAAAGGCCGGCTCGTGAGGACATTAATAAGCATGGGCAGAGCAAAATAGAGGTATGTGTGTACGTACGTGGGGTCCTTGTGCTGGTTTGGACGCAGACCAGCAGGTGGGCTCAGCCATCCCACGTCCTGGGCTGTCTCAGTTCAGCCGGCTGGGTTGGAGACCGAAGCGGGCCAAGCCAGCAGAATCCGTTCCCTCCTGCCTTTCCAGATCTGGCAGAATTCGGATCGAGTAGGGCTCGTTGATTTTCATATTTTTATTTTCTTCCCTGTCTTAGCTGGGAGGGGGATGGGCTGCGGTAATCATGGCCTCTGCCTCTCCTGTTCTTCCGCGTGAGTCTTGGCTCATTGGGGCCATCTGGTACCCAGGGGGCCCCATCAGACTAGGCATTGGGAGATGAACGTCTTACTGAGACGCTTTGCCAAGTTTTAGGGCACCGGCTCCCATCGGCGAGGTGGTCTTTCCAGAAGACTGGCCTGCCTTCCTCAGCCTTCCTCTGGCCCTTAGAGAATGTCTCTACCCATCGAAGGTGGAGCGTTTGCCCACCTTCCAGAGCCCAGGGAGCTGAGATCGGAACTCGGGCGTGCGGCGATGCGGCGGGGACGGATTCAGGAGGAGACGGGCCAAGAGCTCTTCACCCGGGAATGACAGCCCCACTCAGTGAGCGGGCGTGCCCTCCTCTTGAACACTGCTGGCTGGCTGCTGTCTCCTTCTAATAAATTAAATCGGTTACATCGTCACTGTTCTATTCCTGAGACAAGCTCTTCCAAGGCAGATTAGAATGGAACTTAAGGGGATTAAAAGCTTCTCTTAGTGAAAAACAATGTTTCAGATGGGAAATCCATTTACCAATATGAATTTCAGCGGAACTGCATGTTTTCCTTAATGCACTGCTACTGCTCAAAGAAAGTGGGGTTTCCCCCCCACGCCTCCCGTCTTCTGTTTTGCATAAGTTATAATGTGGATTCTGTTGAGCGTAGCAAGCCTCTCAGGGAGATTGATGGCTTCCGTAAAGTTGCACAAAAACATTTCTCCTTTGTTCACGAGGGAAAAGAAAAGTGTCTAATGGATTTGGAATATTAAAAGAGTGTTGGTCTATACTGTAAAGCAGGAGAAGTCTAGGCGTAAATGCCAGACACCAGAGGAAATGGATTAATTGGAAATGCAAACAGTCAATTCTCAGTTATCTGCGTGTGGCTTATCTGCAAGAAGTTAGGGAAATAAAAAAAAAAAAAAAAAAAAGGAAAGGAAAGCATCCCTGTGCCTCGGCTCCCCCGCCCGGCTGTCTATCACTGTGTTCTCAGGGAATTAGAAGTCATTTTAATAACGTGGGACCAATATAATTTGGGCAGTAATTCTGTTGGCAGCAGCTATAAAAAATCACAGAAGGCAGTCCAAAGGATATGTAATTAATTTTTTTTTTTCTATTACTCGCGGGTTGGGATTCTCTATACCCTTAGAAAGTTGACAACTTAAAAATCATGAGCTAGCTCCCCAACGTGGAGCTCCTACCTCGAGGGGCCATAAAAGTTCAGGAAACTGCTGAGTCAGCCCCCAGACTCAGACGCAGGGAGCGGGGCAGAGAGATGCCCTCCCTCCGCAGGGAGGCGAGTGGGGTCCCGAGCATCGCTGTCTGAATCCGTGAGATGGGAGCCTGGGCGCAGAGAAAGGCTATTGGTTTGGCCAGTTAGTGAGTATCGATCTGTTTTAGGGGATTCGCAGGCATCCTAGGGGTGCCAGGTGCAAACTTTGCTCCCACTGTGCCTTGGAGTTGGGTGTCTGTGACCGTGGCTTGTCCTTGGCCATGGCTTGTCCTTGGCCATGCTATGGAAAACCCCGCCATGACATTCAATGTGGCTGCTCAGATTGGTAGAGAGAGCTCTTTTTGGGGACCAAGGAAGAGAAATCAGAGACCCTCTTTCCTTTTCTCTTGCTTCCTTTTCCTCTTGCCCGAAGTGAGACTGACCCAGAGTCTCTCCAAAGCCCCAGGCCTCAGGGGCACACCTACCCACCCAGGCCTCCTTAAACGGTGAGTCCCAGCTCTCGTTCCTGGAGCCACGGTGTTCCGTGCAAAGGTCCTCCACACCTCCCATCTCCCCACTCGGCCCCTCCATTTTGCCTGCACCTTGCCGGTGCCACATCTGGTTGAAGCCTTTGCCTCTAAAGAAGGAGAGGCTGGATTTCTAGAGCTAACTTTCCTAATCTTCAGCCCCAATAAATAGCAATATTTGCTCACAGTTATTGGGTGCTAACTAGGTGCCGGGCATGGCGTTAAGCGCTTGACATCCTTGAACGTCCTGTGAAAGGCTCTCAGCGGCGATGAGAGCTCAGTGCTGTCAGCGTCCCATTTCACAGCCGGGAAAATGAGGCTTGGAGAGGTTCACTAACTTGCCCAAGGCCGCACGGCAGGTACATGGAGAAGCGAGATTCGAACCCAGGCACTCCGGTTTCAGCCTCTATGGTTTTAACTGTTACATGGCGTGTCCTTCATGGTCTAACTAGAACCCTTGTGTGTGACTCGAGCAAAGGCTGTTCGCAGGTGGAAAACACCAGTCTCCAGCCCGAGAAGCCAGTTTTCACTAACCCCAGGGACAGAGGTGAAAACAGTGGGTTGAAAAATCACACGTTGTTAGCTGATGCCTGGGATTTGGGCATCTGTGGGATTTCTTACCCGTGATGCCTAGAACCCTCGCCCCCTCCTCACGGACCCCCTCACCCTTCCTGCCCTTCTCCCCCGAGCTAACACGCATTTTTAGGATCTGGCATGAAAATCTGGTGCTAAAATGTTGCTCAATTTTAATTATCCTTCCAAGCGCCTTGCTGTCAGCCGCCCTTCTGAAATTGTTTTAATTGAAGTTCCATGAATCGTGGGGAGTTCAGACGGAGTTCATCTCCAAGCCCATCCTGATTTCATTAAAGATTTGATCTTTCCTTTTTCACCAATAAAACATTTATTATCGTTATCTGTTTCGTAACCAGTTTCTGTCTCCAAAGCGGGAAGGGGGGGGTGTGGTGGAAATCAACCTCATCTTCATGCCAGTAAAACTAAGGAATCATCTGTTGATTTTTCTGGCACAGAATAGCAGTGACTTTATAAAACATAATTAATTGACTAATTACTTTCCTTTTAATGAAGGCAATCCTCATTCAAGAGGATTCTGAAGCCCGCAGGTGAGAGTGTTTAGGAATTAACCGTACACAGGGTTTAGGAAAGAATCTTCTTCCTTAAATATAGGTGCTGTTTCTTTTTCTTTTCTTCTTCTTCTTCTTTTTTTTTTTTCTCTAGTTGAGGACAGGTCAGGTCCCCGTTTTAATAGCTGAAAACCGGAGACGGTTTTCTAACGCCCTCCCCACCGCCTCCCACCAACAGGAGGTAAATTATGAGAAACCAAGTTGTAGATGAACCAAATAATGTAAAAGGAAAACCAGACTGTGGAGTAGCTTGTTGACCCCTGAGTGTTAATAATTAACAGTTAATTACTATTAAATCATCATCGCCCAGCCTTGGCCAGGATCACAATTTACGCCCGGGAGTCCGATCGCGGGCTGCGTTTGGGACGATCTGCGCGACCTCATTCTTAGCAAACCCCATCCCTGCCTTCTGCCATGTGGATGGGAGGCACAATGTTTTTGTTAAGCCTTCAGCTGCGGCTCCTTCCAGACCTTTGTTTCATGTATGTAATATACTTAAAATGCACTAAATGACAGTTTATAATATCATTATCTACAGTTAAAGATATTATGACTTCAAAAATGAAAAGAAAGTGTAGCCATATGTGGAAATGGTCTATTTGGTGCCCTTTCGCCTCTCCCTTCTCGTTTCTGCCGGACCAGACGGGCAACGGTACAGAAATCATAGGTCTGCAAAATCATTTTGCTATTTCAGCTCGCATTTGTCATGAAAGGAAACTGGGTTATTTAGATAGTAAATAACAACTGTGGACTCATTTATTTTCCTTTCTCATTTTTTCCCCCCTTTTATTTTAGTCCCGGGTTCCAATATGTTCTTTATTACATGGTTTGATAATTCAAGGATGGTTCAGCAAAACCCCGCTGCCCCACCACCGCCCCTCAGCCCCCCGCAACCCTCAATAACACGAGTTGATTTAAAACTTCACTCTGAACGGCCCTAGGGTTATTTAGGAACAGTGTGGACCGAGCATGGATTAGGTTTAAAAGTAATAAAAGAGTAGACCTATTGGTTAGGTGAAAAATTCACTATCAGATTCCTGAGTGCAGCATTCCTTTTCATGTGCAAACGGTACTAAATGAGGCATTTAATTCAACAAATCCAGAGTTCTGATCCGCCAGAAATAGAGACTGGGTTAGTTCAATTTGTAACAAACGATCTCCTTATGATCAAAGTCCTGAGCGCTGATTTCAACATGCTGCTTAAATTAGTCTAACACCAAAGTCTTTGGCTCGGAGACAGTATTTGGAATGTCTTACCAGAGGAGAAATTCCTTCTCACACATGGTTCTAATATCATGCCATGCCAGCTTTGCTTTTTAATGGGCTGACAGGAGGCGCGGTGCTAACTTTCTGACTCCAGAAAGTTCTTGGGCTGTCACCCGCAAACCAGCTAGGATAATTTTTCCTTGGCTTCCTTATTAAAGACTGAATGAAGGGATTGTGTGGCTTTCTTAATGTCACTCGGTCTGTTTGCCATAAATTCAGGCGCTCACGATGAAAGCTGCACTTATATTTCGCTGGAAAATGGAATCAAGGAGAATGCACACAGGTTCACGATAAATAACGAAGCGTGAGTTATTAAGTGAATTTCATCTACCAGGGCCTTATTACATCAGCAGTTGAGATGATGGCTCCTGAAAAAAAAAAAAAAAATCTGTGTATTTCACGGCCAGAGCGTGTGGAGGGGCGGGGTGTCCGGAGGGCGCCGGGGGTGGACAGACAGAGCCAGTTGGGGTGAGAATGGAAGAGGTGGTATTTGAAAAATAATATAATATTTACATTTTTGCATGCTGTTTGCCTTTTTAGCTCAGCGGGGAGACTAGCAGGCCCGTGGGCCAACGTGACATGCAAAGCTGCAGGCTTCCTGCCTGCGATTGTTTGTTTTTTTGCAGAAGGAAGACTTGGGGTTGTTTAGACTATGAGCCTAATTTTAGAGGATCATAATTATGTTGCTTCTAAACCACATATTTTCCAGAATTTGCTGCCCCATGAAAATAACTTGCATGTGTGTCCAGCCTGGCGGGCAGCCAACCGGATGCCCAGAGCCTCGGTCCTCTGTGTCATCCTGGGGGACTCCCGGTGACCAGGACGGGCGGGCATGGGGGTGGTGGCAAGGGGCTTAGCCTGGGGGAGGCAGGGGAGCTGCCTCGAGCCGCCCGCTGCGGCATCCTGTTGGGTCTTGGGTTGGTCCTATAACTTCCCGGGCGGCATTTTGCAGGACGTCGAGCCCATGAAATGCTCTGTAGGATGCCTCGATGGGAAAAGTTTGGGAGTCCTTGTCAGCTCCGTCCTCTTCCTTGTGATCCGCCATGCACAGAGGCTATCGTCTGTGTTATCTTTACCCCAGCTCCGATCCTCAAATACACCCTTTCTTTATGGTGTAAGTTACAATTGCCATTCACCGGCTGATTCCTTGCGCAGGGATTCGATATTGCGAGTGTCCTCTCAAGACTGACTCCTTGAGAGCAGGTGCTCTCTGTTTTGTGATGAATCCTCCGGGCTTTGCGCAGTACCTGGCATAGAGTAGCGGCTCAGTCATGATCTGATAAATTACCGGATGAAGACAGCGTTCCTAAACGTTAATGCACGTTTGGTAATGCATGTTTACATCAGCTGGGAAGATCCCGTTAAGACGTAGGTTCTGAGCTTCTGCGTTTCTAATGTGAGCCCTTGTAATGCTAATACTGTTGCATTTTGAACAGCAAGGAATTAAGGAGTTTAACTGTGTTTAATCCTAAGTACATCAAACTCTGTTTACCCTTTCCTGGTGGAACACTGAGTGACGCCCATGATCTGAATCTCCTTTATTCATCTATAAAATGAACCAAATGCTCTTCAAGGATCCTTGCAGCTTAAGACATTAGTCTTTGGATGGGTTGCTCTGAAATTGTTGCTGAGTCAGCTCTGGAGTGGGGGGAGGGGAGATCCCCCAAACATACGATCTTATAAGGTGCATGCAGATCTCACTGGGGGACCCAAGGACATCAAGAGCCGGGTGGGCTCAGCCTGGCTTAGCTCCTTCAGACCCAGTCATGGCTCCTAGAGAGGCGGCGAAGTATCTGCGGGTCACAGTTTTCCTATTGCTTTGAGCCCGTGTGCGTGCGGTTGGGATGATGGAACGTTCCATATGTTCTGAGCTCAGGATGATACAGGTGCAGGGAGGCAGGGGCCACACGGATCGAGCTGGCCCTGGAAGCATCCATACGCACTGTGTCCTGCAGAGGGATGGGTTAGCAATTCTGAAACCACTATACGTGTTCACTGGAACTGAACGATGAACTATATGGATGGCAGGGAGCAGGAGTCAGGTTTTCCACAGTTGGAATGCGTTACGGAGAAGCAAGGGAAGGGGGCTAGCATAAGTCAGAGGAGGTTAGGGTTGGAGACATCGGAATGAACTCACGTGCAGGCTGATATAGATACCTAGACGTCTTAATGCACATATGTGTATGTATGGGTTAGTATTCCACAGGGAGACATGCCCCAGTTGTAATTGTCCATAGCTAGTGTCCAGATCTTGGTTTCTAATATCATTCTCTAATAAAAGGAGCCAGGGCTCGGAGAGATGGCCGGTTCTAGGACTGTAGGACCGACGCATGGAACATACGTGATGAGCCCGGAGGCATCGCAGTGCCAGAGAGCAGGAAAGTGCTGAAAATGAAAACAAAAGCCGAACCAGAAAAACCAAACCCATAATGATAGGACTGTGCCGGAGGGATACGGGATCCAACTGAGAGAATTTCCAATGGCCAATGCAGAATTCAAAATAATTTCTGTAGAAGCTCAGTCCTCAAGGAGTGGGGAGCATAACTTCCTATTCCTTCAGTGTGGCTGCACGCAGTAACTTTCTTCCAAAGAGGACGATCTGGCAAAGGAAGCAAGAGAGAACAGCTTGAGAGTGGAGACAGCTGACAAACCCTACCTCAGGTCAGGGGTCAAGGTCAACATCAACAAGCCCCCGATCAGTATTGCTCAACACAAGATGTCTTCAAAAATAAAGCAATTCTGACAATCTGCTGGAGCTAAGATGAGCGCAAGGAGACATCACTGTAAAATGTGATGTGGTAGTGGATGGGATTCTGGAACAGAAACAGGACCTTAGGGAAAAAGTGAGAATGTCTGAATCAAATGTGGACTCTAGCTAATAATAATGTATCGATATGGACTCATCATGACAAATGACGCGTGATGATGCTAAGATATTAGCAAAGGGTGGACGTGGGTGTGGAGTACACAGGAACTCTGGACTGTCTTCAGAATAACTCTAAATAAATGTAAATTTAAAAATCTAAAATTAAAATTTATTTAAAAATTCATCATCATAAACAAAAATAAAAAACCATACTCGCCAGTTCGAATAGGCTTTGGAAGAATTTAAGTTAGCTTCCCTTGAGCACCTACTCTGCGTCAGGCACTGTGCTAGACTCCCTTCCTTCCATGAGCATTTTTAATCTTTACAAGAGCCCTGTAAAAATGTAATAAAGTCCGAAATCTCTAAGTGTGGAAAGGAGTGTGCGGGGAAGGCAGGTCAATGCCCCAAGGTCAGATAGTTACTGTGGGGAAGGGTAGAATTCTAAAGAGCTTAGGGTCTTTCCTCCTCCCCGTCAGAATGCACAGGAAGTTGTCATGGACCCTCTGGCCTCCACCTCCGTCGCCAATCACGTTGTGTACTGGGATGGGGGAATGTTTCTGCCCAGTGTCTGGAAGTTTCAGCCGTGACCTTGAGCTGAACGCCCTCCACGTGGAGGGCTTGTGGTTGGACAGCGTGGTGTGGAGCCACTGGCCTGATGGGAATAGCCAACGTTGGGGAGATTCCTGGCCACACAGGAAGGGTCTTGCTGGGTCTCTGTCCCTGTCTGGGCAGCACGTGGGCACTGCATTGGCAGAGACCTTTGCAGGGAGTGCCGCCTGCAGACGGGTAGGGGTTAAAGGTCTTGCACTCCTCCTGTGCTATCACTCTAACACTCAGGAGCTTTCACAGACTCTTGAACGTGGTTGGTGTTCAAGACCTGCCCTTGGCTGCCGTCTCTCTTCCTAAGGGCTGTGACCCTGGAGAGACCTGTGTGTGCCCTCCTGTGCTCGGTTCCCTGCAGGTGGCTAGTAAGGGACGTTTGCTGGTGGTAATGCTATGCTCTCACTCCCTCTCTAGCCCGGCCGGCTTTCCGGTGGCAGGCGTTCTCTGCAAGTCAGACCGGGTTCACAGTCTGGCTCTGAATTTATGAGCTAGATGACCTAGGAAAATCTCTGTGGTCACTCTGAGCTTAGTTCCGCTCATCAGCAAGGGGGCTCAGGTCCGTGGGAAGGGTTGGATGACACAGGACGTTAGCGTTGGCCACGACAGGTGTTGGGCAAATGCAAACATAACTATATTATCATTATTATACCTAAATATTTCTGCCTCCCGTGTTCTACTCATTTCTCAATGGAAGGGCCATTTTTCCTATCTTCATCAACCAAATCCTTTCCTAACTTGTGCTTTTTTTCCTTACTTTGTCTGCCCTTAGCAGAGCCTCGGGGACCTTGAATGGCCATGAATGGCCCTAAGAATGAAGGTTAGGTTGTGAGGAGTAAACAGGGAGGCGGGGGATATGTGCCCTGGGGCACCGAGGGAAGGTTGGAGGTGTACTTTCCACTGCTGCGTGGGAGAGCTGCCTCCCCCCGTGATTTCCAGGTTGTCTCTCACTCGGGTCTGTGTCTGCCGCGAACATGGCGGCTCCCGTTGCTGGTGGCTGGTGCAACCACCCGCCCGCCCCCGCCCCCGGCCGGCCAGTCATGTCTCCTCTACACGTGGTAGTGAAGATCCTGGGAGCCTGGATGGGGCCACATGCATGGCTTTCCTGCCCGCTTTTCAGAGCGCGGCTGAAGGTCACCTGTACAATATTCTAGAACTGGGCTAGGAACAGCCCTTGTGCCCCTTGTCTGCAAAGGGGCTGCAGCCACTCCCAAGGGGACATCCTTCTCCATCCAGGCTGCTACTGCCCTGAGCCGGGACTCGAACCTCATCTCCATGCTGTGAACTTGTGCCCTGACAACGGCATCATCTTTCGTGAAAGAATGGGGACCATTTTTGTTCAAAAACATTCTTCCTTTGACAAGGAGAGCATGGCAACGGAGGGTAGTCCCCTCAGTGAATGCATGAACATTTTTAATGGCCGGTGAAGTTTAAAATTCTTGGCCCCCTCCCACCAGGTCACACAGATCTTTACCCCTGTGGAATGCACTCGGTTGAACTAAATTCAAGAAATCCAGGAGCCATGGATTTCAGGACAAGGAAGTTGCACGTGGCCCTTTATCAATCCGAATTTGAAGGGGGATGTTTGCATTCCTCAGAGCTCTCTTATAATAAAATCGTAATCAAAAACAACCACCAAGAAGAAGAGAAAGAACTCTCCTTTATTCCATTTGTTTCTTTAATGACGGGGGAAGGTTCCAGAATAACAGGTTTCGACGCCACTCGCTCTGCTCTCAGGAGAAAGAATTTAGAGACACTGTGGATCAGATAAGGCTTCTGCTCTCCTTAAAAAGGCCACTGGGATGGGACTCCAGCGTCTTTGTTCCCTCCACTCACGTTGCGAGAGATACATGTCATTTCGAGAAGTATGGAACTAATTGAGGACCATGTCCAGTTCTTGTAGGGGTGAACGGGGCAGATAAATAAAAACTCCATCGCACATAAATCTTTGCTCCCAACATCAAAGAAGCAGGATCCTGCTAAGTGTATTTGTATAATGCAGTAATTTATGCAAAAAGCAGCTTTGATAAATGTCCCCTAATTTATTGTCATGTATCTCAAATCAAAGTCAAACATTTACAGCCTGAGCCTGAAGGAAGCCAGGCCTCCGAGAGCCAAAGGGTTTGAAGTCGGTAAAGCTATGTTGGACAAAAGGTTAAATTGGGATCTGGTTTGAATGTTAAGAACTTTCTACAAATGATGGCAAAAGAAAGAGGGGACTGGTTTGGCTTCTCGAAACAAAGCCGGGCAGCATTTTCCCAGGGATTTTTCTTCCAAGGACAGGCACGATGCGTGCACAGAGATGGTCTTAAAGGAACAGGACCGGGGGTCTACCATTTACCCTCTACATTATAATCATAATAAGACAAAGGCAAAGCATAGCCACCATTTATTGGAGCCTTACAACCTGCCACGAGCTGGACTGCGCCTTCTGCATTCATTACGTTGTCATGCCTCCACACGACGCCATCGTAGGATGTTCTTCCCGTTCTTGTCTTGCAGCTGGGGAAACTGAGGCAGGCCATGCGTGTGGAGGTAGAAGACCCAGGAGGTGTGGGCTGTTTTCTCTTCCTGAAGTTGCTCATTCGCGCAAGCTCATTTGTCCCCGAAGCGGATGGGAGTCACTCTGTGGGAAGGCTATCCCCACAAGGGAAGGTCTAGGCTTTCCCATTAGGGGGACTTGGGTTTGGGTCCCATCTCTACCCCTTTCCAGATGTGTAATTCTGGGCAAATCCTTAACCTCTCTGCCTCCAAGTCCCCATTTCTTTCTTTCTTTTTTTTGGAATAATGTTCTTTATTTTATTTTTTTTAAATTTTATTTATTTACTGAGAGAGAGAGTGAGAAAGAGAGCATTGAGAGGGGAGAGGGTCAGAGGGAGAAGCAGACTCCCCGCTGAGCAGGGAACCCGATGTGGGACTCGATCCCAGGACTCCAGGATCATGACCTGAGCCGAAGGCAGTCGCTTAACCAACTGAGGCACCCAGGCGCCCCAAGTCCCCATTTCTTGACGGGCCCCAGTAGCAGGTCCTCCTTAACGGGGTCGCCATGAGGATTAGAAGAGATCGTGCCCACAAAATACATGGCAAGCGTCCCATCAGGGGATGTGACTATTGCTCCGTTGTTCTCTCTTGCTGGGAAGAGTTCTTCTGCATCCTGGCCCCAGAATATAGAAGAGCTCAGGGTCCCCCAAACTAAACTCCCAAGAAGGAGTCCCAATCCCAAGATGCTGGACCAGCCTTGCTCGCACGGTATTTTTAATTTTCAGTCCGAAGGGCTCTGCGCGGCCACGATCCGTATAAAGTAAACGTGCAATTCCAGTAGTAGCAAAACCAGAGACAGCAGCTGTTTAAAAGATTTTACTGCCCATCTGGAGGCTTGGTGTGGTCTTTAGGCTGGCTGCAGGAGAGAGGGCTCTGCTCCATGATTCCACCAGCTGGTAAGTGGGATTGCAAACCCGTACTCCGATCTCAGCCTTCTGGTTAATAAAACCGGGAGAAGGAACGGACTTGTAAAGGGCGGGATGTTTTCCCCATCTGAGGGTTTAGCTTTTGAGGGCCCTGTGCTTCAGCATGGACTCTGGGCCCCAGTGGATCAGCCCAGAACACTCCCTCGATGACACCCTCGCTTGGAGAGGGAGGCACACACAACGGAATCTGGTCCTTGGGTTCGAATCTTTGGAATACCACCTCTTGGTTATACGCACCTTGCGTCTATTTCCAACCGCTCAGAAGTCTAGTTTCCTCATCTGTAAAATGGGAATTAACAATAATCACCTCCCAAGGTTGTTCTAACACACGAGACGAGCAACTTATTATATTGCCCAAAGGTAGAGTTGGCACTTCGTGTGTGTTCTCTTTCTTGGCCTCTGTTTCTTAAAAATCAAATCAAATACTGGCTGTCCCCGTAGTCACGTTTAAGAAACAGGGATTTTTTTTTTATTGTATTTTATTTTTTAAAGATTTTTATTTATTATTCGTTTGAGAGTGAGAGAGAGAGAGCACAAGCAGGGGGAGCTGCAGAAGGAGAGGGAGAAGCAGGGAGCCGGACGCGGGGCTCGATCCCAGGACCCCGGGATCATGACCTAAGCTGAAAGCGGACGCTTAACCGACTGAGCCACCCAGGCGCTCCAAGAACCAGGGATTTTTTAAAGGCAGTTAAAGTAAGGGCAGTTGGAGTGATTCCTCTGCCTCCCTTGGAGTCAGACGTGTCCTTTGGGTGCCTGGAATCTTACAAGTCCCTGAGAAATCCCCACTGGGCACCAGCAGCCACACTGACTGCAGAGTTCCCGAGCCAGACTTCCGAAGTGGACGGAGTGAGGACTTATTTCTCTTTATTCATAGCCGGGGCGGGAGTGGGGGGGTCCCAGCCAAGAAGAGAGCACAGATTTCTTCCAGCAAGGGCTCTGGGGCGCAAAGAATCCTTCGAAGCCACACAGAGGCAAGTGCCAGTGAAAACAGAATACTGGCTCCCCACCTGCCAACAGCCCAGAAAGTCGGTGTTCCGTCTCCTTCTGCACCGAAGCTCTCTCTTTCTTCCTCCCAAGCCCCCCTCCAGATGCACCCCAGCCAATCAGCACTCCCGGGGCCTCTGCCAGGTCCCGAGGAACATGTCCTGTATCTTGCGGGCCAGCAGGGGGAAGGTCTCTTGTCCACTCCTTTTCCAGCTGCATGGCTATGCAATGGTCAGCGTATGCGTATTTGGCGTTTTGCTGGCCACCTCCATGTTTGCAGCTTCACCTGCCTCTGGGCACGGTGCAGGCCACTCTAACTGGGGGTTGGAGAGGATCTAGTGGAGGGAGGGCGGTTGTTTTGTTTGTAGTTACACTCTCAAGTTCCTTCGGCTGCTCCGAAAGCTTCCTTTGTCTAGTCTCGGGGAGGGATGTTGCGCAACTTTACGGCTTGAGCAAATTGGAAAATGACACCCCCTCGAGGTAGGCATGTGGCTCACCGAGTGGACAGGGTCTTTATACAGAGAGAATGGTGCCCCTCCCTTTGGGAGAGTACAGCCCCTGCATCAGGTACCTTGCTGGGCAACAGGCCGGGTTTTAGTTCTCCCTGTCCCCTCGGAAGGGCCTTGTGCAGTGAGCAACCTTCACAGCTGTACATAGCAGCTTTGCTCCTGGGGTTCTCCCTCATTCTCTGCCATCCCAGTGATTTCAGAGCTGTTGTTCTCTTGGTGTGATGATTCTCTCAACTTGTTGCCCTTCACACTTCACGGGGTTTTTTATTATGTGACTCTACTCTGAAGTAAAACCCCCAAAGAGGGGCCTGAAAGCAGGAATGGGACCCACCGAGAACTGGCCTTCTAGAGCGAGGAGGCAGATCTGGTGAGAAAGGCCAGGCCTGAACTCCGTCTGCTGGGCCGGCTGCGTGCTGTGATCTGAGAACTCTCCAGAGGCTTTGCCCATCAGTGAGGAACTCCCCCAGCTGTTTACCGTGGCCTTCCGGGCAAGGCCAACTTCACAGGCGTGCGACCCGTGCACTTGCTCAGAAGGGCTCCGGGCTTGGCTGAATGCTCTGCGGTCGCTGTTTGAAATTCTTAATACTTTAAAGTGAGAGGCCCTGCATTTCATTTTGCGCTGGACTCTGCAAACTATGCAGGTCGTCCTACTCTCAGGTCTTATGGCCTTTCTGGGGACTCGTTTCCCTGCGTTAGTTCACATAGGTTGCCATTCAACAAGCATTTATTGTGCACCTACTATGTGTCGGGTGCTCCAGAAGGCAGCAGTAGAAAAGAAGGCGGAGACCGGATTCTCAGGGCATCTGCAGAACGCAGGTGTGGGTGGGGAGTGAGTAACAGGGACAATTTTAGCGGCCGAGGAGTGCATGAAGAATGTGAAGTGGGTGATGAATGAAAAGGTTTTGGTGGGAGGCTTCTTCTGATTAGGCCATCCGAGAGACCTCTCGGGAAGTGACACTTGAGCTGAGATGATCGAGATGGGGAACTAAGAACTGGTCAGGCCGCGGGCACTGGAGGTAGGACTAGGGTTCAAAGAGTAGCAAGTGCAAGAGCCCTGTGGTGGGACGGACCTCAGGCTATATGGGGACTGCAGGCAGAGAAGTAGGTTTGGATTTTAAATACAAGGGACAGGGGCGCCTGGGTGGCTCAGTCAGTCGAGTGTCTGACTCTTGACTTCAGCTCAGGGCCTGATCTCAGGGTCGTGAGATCGAGCCCCACGTCGGGTTGTGAGCTCAGTGCCGAATCTGCTTGGGATTCTCTCTCTCTCCCTCTCCCTCTGCTCCTCCCCCATTCATGTTCTCTTTTTATCAAAAATAAATAAATAAATCTCAAAAAAAATAAATACGAAGGACAGTGTGAAGAAGTAACAGCAGTAATAAGAGTAGTGACAACTAATATTTGTTGAGCCGCTACTTTGTTCTGAGAGCTTCATAGACAGTCACCCCTTTGATCAACCTTGCAAGTGATGGATTAGTCCCGTTTCTCAGATGAGGAAATTGAGGTCCAGTGGCTTGCGGTCACCCAGCCTGTAGGCGAGAGACCTGGGGGTGGAACTCAGGTCTGTGTGATGACTGGGGTCCCGCCGCCATGGTCAGCACTGTGGTCTGGCTGCCTCTGCGTGGGGCTCTTCACTGCGGCGCTGTCTCTCTCAGGGTCTTATGTCCCTCCTCGGACTGAGGGACCTCTGAGTGCCAGCCCCGGGGACGAGAGATGAAGCAATCTTTCGTCACGTTCGCTGAAGATTGTGATGAAATTTTATCCTATGATCACTTAAATAAAGCCAGCTGGGAGTAACTGTTCAGGAGACACAAACAAGAACTGGGTCCAAGATATCTTTGTTCCTCAGGGTGTTTTTGGCCGTGCCCAAGTTCAAGTCCAGAGAAAAAGGAGAGACCAAAACATATTAACTAGTTGCAGTGGAAACTCTGTCTTTAAATGCATGCCTTCCTTTAGCTTCCTGGGTTGACTTTTATTTTTGGATGGGCTCCAAAGACTCTTGATCTTTGTGCCTGTCTCGATTAAATTTTAGAACCAACATGGGTAAGATACCTTTCTAAGCACTGCGGCAGATATAAATGTCTGTCTTCAAAGGCTTTCCAACCTGGTAGAGGGGGCTGGCTGAGCTGGGGGGTTTCTTTCAAGGAAGAATAAAGTACCATAAACCATATAAAAGAGGACAGATGGAGGTTTTAAGGAAGGGAAAGTTGTAGCCACTTAGTGAAATCGATTATATATATTTGCGGGGGCAGGGGGAGCACCTACTATATGCCATGAACCGGGAATATAGCATTGAACAAAATGGTTAAGGATCCCTGCCCTTCCAGATCTCACATTCTAGAAGAGGAGAAAGACAATAAGGAAACAGATGAGCAAACAAGATCATTTTGGTGAAGGAAACAAGGAAGCTAATAGGCAGGGACTGGGAAGTGCAGACGGTAGGCGGGCTGGGATTGGGTGGAGGGAGTCTCTCCGATTGGCCGCCTTCAAACAAAGACCCCCCAAATGACCAAAATATAGAGAAAGAGACTTCAAAAAGGAAGCCGCAAATCACAAGCTGAGGAATCCCATATAATATTTTTATTGTTTTTATACGGGTTCTTGGCTTATTGTGCGGTGCTCTGACATTTGAGAATGTATTATTGAAACAATCAGAATTAGAATGGTACCCACACCAAGTATGGCATTTCAGTAGAGGTGATGTGTGGTGCATCTTACTTCTTTGGCAATCCTGACGATAAAACAGCTATTAATATCCAGGTGCTGGTCTCGATTCTGCTACGAATTTACCATGTGACCTTGGATAGGTCACTTAACCTCTCTGGGCTACTCCTCTAAAAAAAAAAAAAAAGGGCCAGGCAAAACTTGAAGATCTCAGAACTTTAAAGGCCAATGATCCCATGATCGAAGAGATCAAAACAAAGCCTCCCAATGTGTCCTTGGTAACACGAAGATTCCCACACTTGGCAGAAGATTACATTACCAGATTCTGACCTGGGATCACAACAAAGGTTGCGCTGTGGGAGTTGAGTTCTCTGTTTTGATCCCCAGTTTGGGCTGCCCAGGAGCTCTGGGGATGCATCCTGGCCAGCACCCCCATGTGTCTCGTATTAGTGTTATTTTCGTAATGGCAGTGGCCCTAAAACTTGCCCATTTTACTAGTGAGTTACCCAGCTTAGTCTTGTAAGTGTCACTTACACATAAATACCGTCGCCAGCCGATGAATCCACTGTTTTGTTTTTACTTTCTCCACCCCTCCCTTCCCGGTGAAGGTGTTTAGTGCAGCCATCAAAAATAAAGTGGATCAATCATAGCTCTGTCTTTGGACAAACCGAGATGCATTCTCGAACCTTCGCTTCAAGAGAGAAGCGAGAAAGAAAAACTCTGGTTGTACGGCTTCCATCCTCTGGTGTCTTGTCCACGTGGGATTCGTGAAGGAACCCGGGAGACTAGAGGATAGCGTTCTGAACGAGTGTGGACCAGTGGAAAACAAGCTGGCAGAGGGAATGGCCATCTTTGGTTAGTAGCCGCTGGGTCCGCAGCTGGAGGGCAGAAAGAGCCTTCATTTCAATTATCGTGACCTTGGCAAGCACCCCCTCTCGGAGACCTGCGATGGTGGCCCACGCTGCCCCGTGGAGTGAAGCGACAATTTGACTTGTGGTTAAGAGAGAGCCTTCATGATCAAAATATTCGATCGTAATCGAGGGTAACGAGAAACCAGATACCCCCTGAAAAATGTTTCTTCTTAGTGCCTTGTTTCGGTTTCCCGAATTTTCAGTCCTGAGTACTGTTTTTATTTATTTTTATTTATTTATTATAAAGATTGATTTATTTATTTGAGAGAGAGAGGGAGAATGTGGGGAGGGACCGAGGGAGAGGGAGAGAAGCAGACTCCACTAAATGCGGAGATCCACGTGGGGCTCTATCCC
>CM052888.1:25758955-25788672 GCA_028534135.1 Potos flavus | reverse complement strand
TGACTGCCATGACCACCATAAACACCATGACCGCCACAACCACCATAAACACCATGACCGCCATGACTGCCATGACCACCATGAACACCATGACCGCCATGACCACCATAAACACCATGACCGCCATGACCACCACAACCACCTTAAACACCATGACCGCCATGACCGCCATGACCACCATAAACACCATGACTGCCATGACCACCACAACCACCATAAACACCATGACCGCCATGACCGCCATGACCACCATAAATACCATGACCGCCATGACCACCACAACCACCATAAACACCATGACCACCATGACCGCCATGCTCCACCCTGCTCAATTTGACAGTCATGACTTTGAATTCCTGCTCTTCCACTGTGTCCCCTCATTGGTATTATCATCTGACTCAGAGGGTTGTGACGAGGTACCAATGAGTTAAAATGGGCTAACATCTGTAAATCCCTTAGCATACAGCAGACATTTGATACAAAGAGGGCTGGGCCTCGTCTTTGATGAAATATTATGAATTCTTAGCTTTCTTCTTCCTGATGCCTTTTTCTAACTTAAGGGAAATTATGGGTTATGGCATAGCTTCTCTCCTTCCTCTGGATTCTTCAGTTCTGTGGCTGGATTATTTGTAAAAAAAACCTTTCACTCATCAGAAGTACAACCATCCCAATCTTACCTTCATCCTCAGCTCATGTACCTCGCGTGCATCAATCCTGTCCTACCCCACCCCCTGCCACAAACAGGTCATGGTCATACATCTGCCCTCTAAACATTAAAGCTATGGAAGCAACTGTTGGCTGAAAGGTCCATGTGCCTAAGAGATGCTCAGGGTTCTGCAAGTATTCCGTCATCCTCTCTTGCTTTCTCTATTCTGTGAGCATGTCCACCTCCCAAGCACAAGCCGCTGTCGTCTCTTGCCTGGGTGTCTACAGTGGCTTCCCAGCTGATCTCGTCCCTTCCCAGTCTTGTCCCTTATGGAAGGTTGATGGCAAGAATGGTCCTACTTCTTTCCTCCTGCCTCCTCCTCCTACTTCTTTCCTCCTGCCTGTGTTTGTGTACTTTGCCATGGGACTTGGCAGGTCCTCTCTGCAAAAGATGGGGTCCGTTTCCCTATCTCCGAAATCTGGCCTTGTGGCTTACTTTGGTCAGTAGAATGTGACTGCAGCAAAGATGTGGAATCCTGGTGACTCAAGGAGCTTTACCTATATATCTGCTCTTCCTTTTGGGGGTCACGCGGAACAGAGAGAATTCAACCCAGCCCAAACCGTCCTAGACCAGCCAGGCCCCACCAGTCTGAGAGTTGGCTGCAGATACATGGATAGGCCCGAACAGGATCAGCCCAGCCCAGCTGACCCCTAGGCTTGTGAAAAATGAGAAATCAAATGCTATCCCTAACAAAAACAATGTTGTAAATCACTAACTTCGGCGGGCACTTTGTTACACAACACCGTAGTAACACTTGATAGCTGATATGTTCCCCCCCCCCCCAACCCCATGAATTCTGTACTCGGCATTCAGTGCAATCTTCTCAAAACAGAAGGCTGATCAGGCACCTGTCCTGCTTCACGTAATCCTTTGGTAGCTTCCCGTCGCTCTTGGGATGAAACAACTAGAACATGGCATGTGGTCCCCTGTGTGTCTGCTCTCTGCCTGGGCCATGGGTCTAGTTGCACATATCATTTCCGCTGACTTCTCCACCCTAGGCACCCTGGCCTTTCCCACTCTTCGAACGACCGAAGTTGCTTTGCTGCCTCTGGGTGATTCTAGATGCTGTTCCTTCTGCCTGATGTTCTTTCCACTCTCTCACTACTGTTACTCTCCTCCTTGCTGATTCCCTCCCTTCCTTCCAGTCTCAGCTCAAAGCCTTCCTGATCTCCTAGCTCAAGTAGGTCTGCCTTGTCTGCCATAATCCCTAGTTCATTTCCTTTGTAATAACAATCCCAGCCCAGAATTATTGAGTCTTTCCCCCTGATGGGAATCTCTCTCTCTCCCTAGAAGCCCCATGAAGGCAGAGGTTTTATATCTACATATCATGGATTTGTCAGTGTTTAACTCAGAATTTGAATCAGAGCAGGCATTCAATAACTAATCTTTCTATCCCCACAAAAATAATAACCGTATCAGATATCACCCTAAGTAATTTACATGTATTAATCTAGTTCATCTTTACAGCAACTCCGAGGTAGGTACCATCGTGATCCCATTGTGTGAATGAGAATGCGGAAGCATGAAGAGGCTAAGCAAACCGTCCGAAGACACAGCTAGAAGTTGCTGTCGTCAGGATATGAACCCAGATGGCCCACCACCCACATCCGAGCCCTTGGCCACCCTGTTACTGTCCTTATGGGCTGGTACCATTGCACTTCCACCTTACACGGCTTTGGAAGCTCAGACCCCTTGTGTCAGGGTCCAGGTTGGAGGTGGGAGCGACTGAAAGTCAGGGCTGACGTCGCTCAATCTGCCCTTTCCCTCCCTTTATAAACCCACACTACATAGCTTCTTATGAAGGGAATCATATTTTGATCTCGTCCTGAAGCCTGGTCTTATTAATCTAAGGAGAGTCCATTTACGAATGTGCAGGCCTTAATTTGGTAGCTCAAATGGACTATGGGAGCCCGTGGCTGGTATACCAGCACCAAGAGGGGACCAGAAGGGTGCCACCAGAGGAATGAAGAGGGAGACAGTAACACCTCGAATGCTTCTGGTCCACGGAGGAAATGAAAGACACGTAGTTCTTTACAAGTCCACCATTTATGGCTTCCCCAAACTAAGCTAGAGATGACCTTGTCATCGATGAACCCTAACACTCCTGGTCAGTCAATGTCCATGGTGTCCACAATGACCACAATGTCACAGTGTCCACAATGTCAATGTCCATGGTGGGTTTGAGAGGCACCTGCTCGGAAGGATGGCTGAAAATGCGCGAAGCCACGGTTGGACGTGGCAGGGAGCGGAAAGCCGTCCTTTGCAGGGGACACGCCCTCTGTCCTCCCAGAGAACCAGACCTTTACCCCACTTCCAGCCCGGCCTGAGAGGGACACGACCCTCCTCTCCAGGCTCTGGAAACCTCACACCAAACCCAGGTCCTCCCGCCGATGCCCCTGATGGGAAGAGGAACTCAGATAAAGGAAACAGATACATATCTGTGGTTGGAGAGCTTTGTTTCCACACATGATATATGGTTCCGGAGGAGGAGGGAGAAAACAAATAATTGTGTCTCCTCACCCCCGACAGGTCTTTAGTGGGGCCGCCGGGGAGAAGAGATGCCGGAGATTAGCGGTGACCTCACAATAGGTACCCCACACAGGAAAAGTGTCTGAAGTTTATCTATTGTTAAGTGAGATAATTTATCGTCGCCAAGGGTTAAGGAGCAATCTCAGTCCTTTCCTTCTTTGGGAACAGAGATTTATAAGATGGTGCCCAAATTTAGACATTGAGGCGCTGTTGGCAGAAACGTCCCCAAAGGCTGATGGCTTCTGTGCGTTTGAAGCCAAGTCATTCACGGAGCTAATTTGAGGCGCTCCTTGGAAACTATATTTGCTTTCTGAGTGCATGGTGAGTTTTCATTTGGGCTCTGACCAGCTGACAGCTATGCAAGTTTGTAGATACCAGTAATTGAATATAGATAACCTTGATGTGTGACCTCGTCGGAGCCAGGCCTGACGGCTTTCCATTGTTCCTGGTTTTGCCAGTTGATACTAAAGCTGCTGGATGAATTTATATATTAAGAATTCGCTGCCGTGGGAATTGCTTATCGTTCCCGGGTCTCTCCTGTAAGCTTCTATTTACTTGACGCGGTGGGCTGGGAATAAAAGCCGTGATTTGACTGTTCGCTATTAGCGACAGAGAAGAGTGTGTTGGAAGAGCTTTATTAATTTCTGAAAACAAAGGGGGAGGGCGGTCGCGCTTTGGCTCGACACAAACCGCGGGGAGAGGCTCTTGTCTCGCCGGGCTGCTTGTGGCTGGAGTTGGTTCGCAGCCATCTTTTTAGGTTCGATTTAGCTTAAACGCAGAGTCTGAGGCCAGCTCGGGGGTGTCGCCAGAGGCTCGTGCTTTAAGGGGAGTGTTGGAAAAAGTTCAGAATTTATGGTTAATTCAGGGAGATGCTTTAAGACGTCTGTAAGCGGGAAAGGTGGCTATGATCCCAGTGGGGGAGTGGGGGAGGTGAGGCGAGAGCAGGTCACAGGGCCACATAATGGGGGTCAAGGGGGGGCAAAAATTAGTCCAAGTGTTTGCGCCTGGCTGCTTGGATGGTTAAGCAGACTCTTGTCAGCGGAACGTCACTGTGGGACTCTCCGCGGCGGGCCCCGCAGCTCCCCAACTTTCTTCTTCCTACTTTTCTGAATTGTTGAAATGTCAGCAGTGAACACGGATCACGTTTTGCCATCAGGAAAAAAAAAAGATGAAACCGTCGAGCAAAGTCTTTTCTAGAAACTGGGTTTTCTGGCCCTCTGGAAGCTGATCTGTATTTCTCCAGGCTTCCTTCCACGGCTTTGAACTTGGCAGCGGGTGCGGAGGGTGTTAGGAAGAGGCCAGGGTCTGTGTCCCCCCTCCCCCCCCGTTAGAGGGGCGGGGGGTCAGAGGGCGGCACCGTGGACAGAGGAGGAGGCGGGACAGGTGCGAGGTTCGGAATAGCCCAGACATCGAGCTCGTGGCCTGTTGGCTGCTAATGACGCGGGGTGCCTTCGGGGGTCTGGGCTGGAAACGGCGCGGGCGGGAGCTCCTGGGGCCCTCGCTGCCAAGCAACTGTGTGTCGCTGCTCAGCTGAGGGGATCAGCCTTTGATGCTTTCAACATCAGAACATCAGAGCTCTTCTTCATCCTAAGAAGGAAGGTTCGGGTTAGTCAGCCAGGGCAAATAGCTCAAGGGAAATTTCATTTTCCCTTTGTCGGGCCCTCCGCTTTTATGTGCTGGGCTGTACACTGCGGCTACCACACGGGGAGAAGGCGGCTCGCCGGACCCAGGCGCATGCAGCCAATTTGGGGCCCGGGTGGAGAGGAGGGGAGCAGCTCAGCACCGGAGGCCTTCCGGGGAGCCCAGAGAAGGGGCCGCTGCAGGCCTGACGTTACCTCTCTGTTATGCCCTCTGATTGCAGACCGGCAAGTCTGCAAGTCCAACCGGTCTGGCTTCCCTTCCCAACAAGGATAGCCCTGTTTGTGTCTTCGCCGCTCTGGGCACGTTTACCTTGCAAAGAAGGGAATGAAGGGCACGCAAGGTGCCAGCAGCCAGCCAGCACCTTCCGCTGTCACCTGCGATGCATGCAGCCGGATGTCTCGGGTTCGAATCCGGCCCTGCTGCCCATTAGCTCTCCAGCCCTGAGCGATGACTGCATCCGTCCTTGCCTTAGTTTTCTCCTCTGTGAAATGGACACTGTGTTGATATCAGCCCTGCTGGGTTGTCGGGAAGATCCGGTGGGACGAATAGGCAGACGGCGCTCCCCTCTCTGCCTGGAGCTACGAAGGACTCCATCAACATCGGCCATCACTGAAAGCATCCATTTGACATCCTTTTGAGCTCAGGCCAGAAACCCTCACTATTTTAACAGCAGCTTTTTCCAACAGTGGAAATAATGTTTATTAATCGAAACCGGGATTTCAAAAAAATTAATACAGTTTAGCCAACATTAGCTCCATCTCCAAATGGGTATTATTTTTTAAAGATTTTATTTATTTATTTGAGAGAGAGAGGTGGAGGAGCACAGGGGGAGGGAGAGGGAGAGAGACTCCCGAGCAGACTCAGGGCTGAGTGAAGAGCCTGATGCGGGGCTTGATCCCATGACCCTGAGATCATGACCTGAGCTGAAACCGAGAGTTGGCTGCTTAACCCACTGAGCCACCCAGGCGCCCCACCAAATGGGTAGTAAGCACTTAGTAGTTCTGAAGAATGCGTTCTTTTTTTTGGAATCAGCTACACTGGGACTCAGTTCTTGGGAGTTCAAATTCCCCTGACTAAGGCAGGGTCTGGGGGCAGCTAGCGGTGTTGGTGTGGGTTGGGCACTCGAGAAGATGGAAGTTAAGCCAGAGATCAGAGGTCCTTCCGATCAAGGAGAAGTGATGGTCAGAGGGAGGATGTTGGCAAGGAAGGAGGAACCAGGAGACTGTGATCCAGGCAGGCCATAGTCTAATCTAGCAGGTCTTCTAGTGAGCTAGGTTGGATGATGGGACAGCTACTGAGGTGAGCTTGACCTTGGGCTTGAAATGATTTGCCCTCCAGCATGCTTAACGATATCTGTGAGACTTGGAGCTCCGAGGTATTGGCAGGAAGGCATTTTAGAGTGTTGCGTGACTGCAAATGACCTGAGGCAGGCTGAGAAGCTCCACAGGGGCGACTGCCACAGGGGACCTCGGCCTCCTCCTCTTGGGAGCGCCACGTGGCATCAGGATGTGAGTTCTGAGATGTACACCACAGGAACTGTGGCCGAAAGGATCTGAAGAGCCTCCCTCTCTTGGGGCCGTGGAAGCATGAAAATCCTATACTCACCACCTGAGATGATTCATTCATTCAATCAAAAAATATTTATTGAATATCATCTATGTGTAAGGAACTACGCCAGGTACTGGAAATAATTTTTCTCCAGGATAGAAAAATTTCCCAGCATAATCTGCAGTCTCATACCCAAGTCTTTAGTATGCCGAAAGTCACGGAGGCAGCTATATAGAAATGCAGACTTCAGGGCTGGGCTCAAGAGATTCTGATCCAGTGAGTTGAACACGGGCCGCGGGCATTTGCATTTTGAATGAGTACAAATTCGGCCAGTGGAGACCAAGGAGCCAAGGCGTTTCTGTTTGTCCATCCATCTTTCTATCATTTCTGTCTGTCCATCCATCATTTCCTGAGCACCCAGTAGGCGCCAAGCACTGGGTTGGGTACCGGGACTGAGAAAAAGGCATGCCCTTACCAGCAAGTTGCTCGTGGCTATTAGAATAGGTTGACCTCAATAACCAAAAGGATTCCAAGAGATTCATATTCTATAATCTTTAAAAGGGTGCTTTAAAAAAAAATCTAATGCAGGAGACAGGAATGCATTCTCTGTTCACTAGCCTATCAGATCCAATGGTTGTACAGAGGTTATAACGAGCAAAACGACACTGACTAAGAGGCAAGTGGTCTTGCGAGCTTTACGCGTACTTTATGTAAGCATGAGCCTTTGCCGCGACTTTATGAGGCTAGTGTTATGAGCATTCCCACTTTACAGGTGCGGAAATGGAGACATCAGCTAGTTTTGCAGCTAGGAGGTGGTGAGCCAGGATTTGAACCCGAGGTATCTGACTCCAGAGTTGACATAATTAACTATGATAGGATTTCCCAACTCAATGTGCTATCGCTATAGTTTTGGGGCTGAAAAACGTTGCCTTGGAACAAGTCATTCTGATAGTTATCCTGACACTGGATCCACACCACCAAAGGAGAAAAGATCTTGTGTTTTTCGACTTGTATTTTAAAGAATCTGGAGCAACGTTCTTTTTTGGGGTGCCAAGCTGGGCGTGAGAGGGCGCGCCCGGGAGACGAGAAGGCTTGACCGCACAAAAAGCCAGTCTAAATGTTGCATTCCCCCAACAGCTGCAAATCTCAAGTTTGAAAAATGTATTTGAAGTGGCAAAACACGAAGAGCTTGATAATATCGGAATGTTAGCAAGGATACGGGGAAATAGCTACTCCCGTGCACTACTGACATGTGTGGCAATAGGTTGAACCATCTCGGAGGGCAATTTTGGTAATACTTCATCAAATTTCAGTATGCCGTGACCTGGGACTGTGCAAGTCCACTTCTAAATACGTCCATGTGTGCCCGAGGAGATGGGCCAAAGCATATTCCTATAGCATTGGACAAACTGGAGACAATCTAAATACCTTAAATACCTCCCAATAAGAGAGATGGGGGAAAAGAAGGCTGCAGCAGATGGAACCCTTCCAGCCAAATCTGAGCTTGCTAGTTCACACCCATGGCTGGAGAAACTGTTTCTGATGTTAACAAGCCTGATGGTTAGAGACGTGGGATGGGACCCAGGTTGCCTGCCGTGAGTCTCGACTCCTTCCTTTACTCACAGTGTGATCTTGGGCAACTACAAGGGATTTATTTCCTCATGTGTGTTCAGTGTCCTCATCTATGAAATGAGGGTGATGATAACAGCACCTTGCCCACGGGTGGTTATGAAGACGCAAGGCATTCATGCAAGGCGCTCTCCTAGAATGAGGCACGTTCTATGGTGTTTGCTGCGGAGTATTGCTGTATAGCCTCGGTAAATGTGAGATGAGGATACGAGGAAGATGAGGATAATTGGCTATGACTTGGATCTATCTCAGGTATTCATCGGAAACATAAATACAAACAACAATAACAGCAACAAAAAATAAAATTCCGAGAAAGGAACTTGGCCAGTATGAACTACGTCGAAGATCTGATCCTTACTTGCCGACTTGATGAGCTAACCTTGTAGTCAGGAAAGTGGTTAGAGAAATGACAGCTCGTGGCCTCTGATAGAGGGGAAGGGGTGATAAAGAAATAGGGTCTTTCCTTGGAAACCAGCTTTCAAGGCTTCAGCACAGAGGCGTGGATGTTGATCAGGGGTAAATATGGCGGCCACGCACTGCACTTGACCATGGTGAAACTAACAAAAGTTTAATCCCTCGGGGGCAGAGATGGTGTCATGGCAAGCTCTTCCATTCCGGCTGCAATGCCAACATCTTTTGTCATCCTGAGAGTCTGAAACATTGTTCAGGACTTTCCCACAGTGAGGGAGATGTTTTTATTCCAGTCCCCAGAGAATCTGTTGGATCCAACAGAAACGTTGCTGCCCCCGCAAATGTCCCTGAACTCCTGTCTCCAAATGTGAGCTTTTCCTCAGTGAGCTGGCTGCCGCTCCGCGCAGCCTCGCCTACTGATCCCTGGCGGCTCCCAAAGACCGACAAAGGAAATTTCTAGATGCTCGGCAATTAGCGAGGTCTCTCATAAAACACGCTAGCAGCGGGCGGCGAGGAGATGGCGTTTCATTTTGCCGAAACGCGCCCAGGCTTCGTCCTCCGTGATAAATGACAGATCCTTTGGAGTATGAAAGTCGCAGCGCGCCTCCGGTTCCAGCCCCGAGACCTCCGCTCCGCCACGAAGCAATTTTCATTTCAGTGGAAGATATAAGAGTCACGTTCCAAACTGCTGCCGGATAATTCCCAGCATCCTCCGAGATGCCGGAGCAGCCACCGTTCTGTTTACCAACACAATTAAACCTCGACCAGTCCCAGCTGCAGTACAAATATAATCTTATCTCCTTAATGTCAGCCGATTAAGTCATCGGGGCTGCAAACGGCAAATAGATATTAATAACCCGGTGAGAAGTGAGCCATTTCAGTCAAGTGGGATATCGTGGCGGGTTCCTAGGCCCGAAGGCGGAAAAGTTCACACCTTCCTGACACCGCTATAAAACACTGCAACATTACAACTTTTCAACCATATCTAAAAGGCCAATTTAGGTTTATTCCCATCCAAGTTTATGGCCATGGTTCAGCAGGTGTAAAACCGGTAATAGCCGCCGGCCGGCTCTGGGTGGATACCAGCACAGATGTGTTCAGTCAAATGACTAATTGAAAACCTTAGACAAAATCGGCGGCCCGGCCATTTTGCCTGCATAATAAACCCGCGCTGATAACGGCGGCGGGGAAAAAAAAAATCCACCCATCTCATCATCAGTGCCATTAACAATCATGAGTAAAGATGAAAACAACGCATGGTTTATTCTGCAAATGAAGGCATATAACTAGATGGTTTCCCAGGGGCCCATTACCCTTTTTAATAATACATCAAGGAGCCTGAGCAAACAGTTTGTATGTGCAATCCAAACAGAGCAAACTATTTACAGTTATCGCAGACAGAGACAACTCCCAGCACTCTGGATTTAACAAATTTATAAAGGTACATAACATGATAGCTATTAGCAAAATTAAAAGAGAACCATTATAGACTTATAGTCTGCCACGCTCGCTCAGCAGTCAAGAAGCAATGCTGAAACCAACTTTCAGTCTAGGATTCCACCCCCCACCTTTTTTTTTTTTCCTTCCTCCTTTCCTCCAAGAGAGCAGCCCGACTTGGACTCAAATTATGTGCATGAATAATAAAATACCATCTAATTAAAAACTGTAGTTAAATATGCAAAAATTAATGGTAATGAGATTGGGTAATGCCTCCGAGTATAGGCACTCCATGAATCACTCACAAGAGCTCCTTTGCTTGACCTAAACAGGGGATAACGGGAGCGTCTTTGAACATTCTTGGTCCCGGCATCCCCACAGGGCCCCGTGATGTTTCACACATGCTCATAATCAGGGCATCGAATGGCCAACCTGGGTGGAATGTGGTTCGGCCAGAGCGTTTTCCTCCCGTCCTTGGGAGTAGCAGGGACGGGAAGGCTTTTGGTGGGAATTGTGCAAAAAGCTGGGCAGAGGAGGGGGACCAAGGCAAGGGCTTGTCATCTCCAAGCAACGAGGGCCTCTTGCAAAGTGATGATGGCCAGACAGACTCCTAGGGATAAGAAGCAGGTGGAAAGGCCTATTTTTGGACTCGTTTAAGGTTGTTTCCCTACAAGCTGTCCAAAGCCTACTTACCTTCCCGGTCACCAATGCAAGGTTCTGTCCCACCCCGGATGGTACCAGATCATTCTGGGAGAGCATCCCCACGCCTCCCCCCCTCCTTTTTTAATTTCTCCTGTTGTAAAAGTCTGGATTTCCTCCCTTCTGTCTCACAAGTTCTGCTTGACTTTCTCAGTCGGTAGCCATGTTTCAATGGTGGAAGCATGATGATAAGAATTTCTGGTGTTTGACATGGCCAAGGGTACAAGGTTGGACCGGGGAGCCTGTTGAAAATCCTTAGACAAATCAGACTTAGGTTTGGTATCCTAAAAAAGGATTGGTGCCTAATATGTATGTTCTTTGTTGATAGATCGGATGACTGACTTGTCATGGACATCTCCCAAATGAATGGGATCTGAGAATTCGGTTGAGCGTACAATCTCTAATGTCATCCAGCCTGGTGTCCATGTTTCCGCTTTGCTGCTTGCTAGTTCGCTCACCAATGTACTAGTTCAATGTACTCATCTATAAATAGAGATCATTGTAACATCTCCATCATAGAGTTCTTGTGTTGATTAAATAAGGTAGTGTACCTAAAGCACTTAGCTCATAGTGAATAGTCAACGAATAGTAGCTATACTATATAACCACAGCAACCACAATGATAATAATTACCAGGACTGATTTTTCCATACAATCGCTTAAAACAGTATAGGAAAACCAGAGAGAAAAAGTTAGGGGTGAGTCAAGAAGTTTTGGTCCAAGCGAAGAAGTAGATGTACTGAGAATAAACATAGTAATTATCACAACATGTATAGTTTTCAACGTGTTTTGATGTACATTAGTCCAAGTAACTAACAGTTAAGATACTTTTGACAACAAAAGTAGGATGCTCAATTATCAATGACTTTTTTAAAAGCTTAAGACATTGGTAGTCCTAAAAAAAAAAAAAAAAAAAAGACATTGGTAGTCCTATTTAGCGAGAAGCCCAGAGGTTTCCAGGGTTGAGTGTTCAGGAGTTCCTTTATCCCAGGGCTGACTTCCCTGCAAATCTCTTGGCTTCTCCTCATGGTTTCAAGATGGATGCCCAGCTCCAGCTCTCTCACGTCACCACAAAACTTTATCCAAAAGAAGGAAGGCTCAGGGGCAGGGGATGGGGTTGATTTTTCTCCTGACTCATCTCTCATGGAGGAAATCTTTTCCTGGGCTTCCCAGCAGACTTCTCATTATAACTCATTCAGCAAAATTGGGTCACATGTCCATCTTTGAAGCGATCTCAGGGAAAGGAGAATGGGATCATCATATTTGGCCTTGACCAGTGATGAATCCTTTACCAAGGTTGGGCCTACCTTTCCCAGCCACATTGCCATTGGGAAACTGAATAATACAGGACTTCTGTTAGCAAGAGAAAAAGTGGGGGATGACTGATAATGGGCCACCAAGGATGTCTGCCAAACACCACGGGAGCACATGTTATTATTATCACTTGTCAGATATAGAAACTGTGGCTTGGACAGGTTAAGTAAATTTTTCAAGGCACATGCAAATTATAAGTGATAGAACTAGACTCAGAAGTCAGATCTTCAGGCTCCTGATTTACTGTTCATTTCAATACATTCAACTGTAAGGCGGAATCAAATTTGAAACTCTGAGCTCACCGGCAGACAGAGTGAAAACGCCAAGAAGATGAACTTTATAGTTCATCTCAGGGTCTGATCAAAAGGAGCCCTAGAAGCTTATCTGGAGGGAAACATTTTCCTGGCACTAAGTTCTTGGAGGAATTTATTGCATGGAATCTTACATAAGGAACATAGAAACATAATGGATAATGTAAAACAAAATGAGAACTGACAGAGGCTCTTCTACTGTGAAAAAGAGGAGTGTTTTTAACATTTTTGCTTTCTGTTAAGATAGACGTGAATGTCACGCTCTCATGGGTGAACCCAGGTTTTGACTAACCTTACAAAATTTGGCAGAGACGTTAGTCTCTATAGTAATGGAACAAATCAAGACTAATAATAGTACATTGGGAACAATTACTCAGAACATTTTTTGGCATAGATAAGCTGAGCTTTGGGTTATGTGTAATTCCTGGTACATCCACGACCACATCCTTTCTTCTCCTCAAAAAAGCAAACGAGTGAGTGAGACTGTTCTGTGGATTACTTTGAACTGATTCTTACTTGTATTTAAGAGTCAATCACTTGCCAAACCGCACCGCTCTTATTAGTTTAATGGTTACGCCTTATTCCATGTACTATGGTCGCGAAGGGGACACAGGCCTCCCGTGATTTCAGCTCAATATTGGGAAGAACGGTGACTAAATTCCCCTCCCCGAGGAGGCATTTAATTAAAGAGAAAACTCCGACATTTCCTGACGTCTGCCACATCCTTGTTCTTTAAAATGACCCTAAATAAATTTTAAAGCCCAGTAATCACCCGCAAAATTAGACCTACGTACCCACCTCCTCAAGTCCGTATTGACTTTTTATTCATTCATTTAGAGAGAGTTTGGCCTGCATGGAGAGAGCCCGCACAAAACCCAGAGCTGCCTGTGGTCACCGTGGGAGATGTTGTGGGTCCAAGCACTCTTGGTTGCTTGGACGAGCCTCTGACCTCATGATCTAGTGATTTGGTTTATGGGTGAGAACAGACACTTTATTTTATTTATTTAGTTATTTATTTAGGAGGGGAGACGGAAAAAAAAAAAAAAGGAGGGGAGATGGGGGAGTGGGGGAGAGAGAATCTTAAGCAGACTCCACGGACAGCACAAAGCCTGTTGCGGGACTCGATCTCACAACCCTGAAATCAGGACCTGAGCTGAAATCAAGAGCTGGAAGCTTAACCGACCAAGCCACTCGGGCGCCTCCAGACACCTCATTTTAAAGAAGTGCCTCTGTTTGTGTATCAGGGAGGAAATAAAGTCCTTTCTACCAAGGAGGGACGCCATCTGATGCAGTGAAAGTATTGGTCACTCTGGCTACAGAAACACAGAGTAATTATTTAAATATTTCTTTACAAAAACAGTGACTATTTCGTTTCTGGGAGAAGATGTTTGTGAACACGTGGAGTGAGATGTATCTTATTGGTTAAGCGGAGCCCCTTAGGTTGAGAAATTTGAGATTTTCATAAAGGCACAAATGCATGAAAGTCAACAGTTTGGTAGCAAAGTGAGAAAATACGAGGAACTTTGTCCGGCTGTTGTATAATTACTGAGCACCTACTGCGTGTCTGGTACTTAGCTCCATCTTGTAGGGGACGTGCCAAGGAATAAGACCTAGCACCTAGCACTTGTCCTGAAGATGGTTCAGTGCTTCTAAGGGCAAACTTCAGTGCTTCTAAGGGCAGCATAAATGCATGACGCCCGCCAGCCAAGGACTGTGGCGAACTTGAGATTCCGTATCCTGCTTAAAGGGGTAGACGCTACTCAGGTTCTGTGATAATTTCCATCCGGGAATATGGCGCCAATGTAGCCAGATCATCCCATTTCATCAAACGAACTGGAATTGAAAATCTTGTGTAAATTCTACTTTTCATTGTTATTATCATTTAATCAAATAAAAACGGCAAGGGGCAGGGGGGAAAAAACACATCGGTTTGCTATTCTCCCTGAACCGGCTTGTGGGTTTGGCAGCGTGAAAACCAGACTCTTTTTTTTTTTTTTTTAAGATTTTATTTATTTATTTATTTGACAGAGAGAGAGAGAAAGATCACAAGTATGCAGAGAGGCAGGCAGAGAGAGAGGGGGAAGCAGGCTCCCTGCTGAGCAGAGAGCCTGATGCGGGGCTCGACCCCAGGACCCTGAAATCATGACCTGAGCCGAAAGCAGAGGCTTTAACCCACTGAGTCACCCAGGCGCCCTGAAAACCAGACTCTTAATGGCATTCATTTTCTGTCCATTTTGTCTTGTGAAGAAATTAATTACACTTATTCAGCCAAAAATACCTTTGGGTCTTTAAATCCTTTCTCTCTCTCTCTCTTTTTTAAGATGAAATATTTCTGCCTAATTGACCAGCATCTCTCTTTGTGAGATTCTGGCCCTCGTGAGAGATGCTGAAAGGTGGTATGAGGGCTGTCAGCTTATTTCAACTTGATTTCAGCCACCACTTAAGAATTACTTTTCTCCCCATCACATGAGAGCAAGCCTACTGGTCGAAAGCTGGTGACAGAGGGGAAGGACGAGAGAAAATAAGAGACAGAGAGAAAGCAGGACTGCCAGAGAGCTGGGAATGGGCAAGCAACAAAACCGAATAGTAAATGAATTTCTTACTTTTTTCATTCATGCGTTTATTCATTCATAGATATTTATTGAGCATCTACTATGTGCCAATCTTTATTTTCGGCCTGGGTGTGTTGGGTGAGTGGGGCAGATGCAGTCTCTGCCCTCATGAAACAGGATCCCAGGACCCTGAGATCATGACCTGAGCTGAAGGCAGAGGCTTTAACCCAGTGAGCCACCCAGGCGCCCTGCTAGCGTATCTCTTAAACAAAGAGCAAACAGATCCCAAGCCCGGAACCTTCAGCAAGCCATTGGAGCTGACCAGCATTAATAAGGTTATTTTATTTGTTCTTTGTTTTCGTAGTTTTTCTCCACTTTGCAGAAGCGATATCAAATTTCCTTTTTGAATGAACATAGTTAAGTGAAAAGAATAACTCAAATATACAGACAAATACGAATCACACTATAGCACAGGAATTTTCAGAGTTAAGATGACTAGGTATATTTTTCCCCTTCTGTTCTTGGGAATCACTCCCAAATATCCAGAAGAACGAGAAACCAAAATACGGTCTCCATCTCCACTGATGCTAGAGGCCATCTGTGAGGCTTACCCACAATATGTTAAAATGGAAAGCTGACAGGGAAGAGAGGACCAAGTCAGAACGAGGATATGCCACCACGATAAAAATATGCGGGCTTGGTAAAAGCCTGTGTAACTAACTATAGAGGCTGGTCCTCCCTTTGCCTGGTTCCCAGAATGCACCATTGGCCTGACAACCCGTAAGCTGAAAATGGAGGGTCAACAATTCCTCTGTGGGGAACCTGGAACTAGAGAAAATACATAAGACTGCACAAAAAACTGACCATTCACTACACTCTCGCAGGTACTCAGGACCCCCTAGTCTGTTGCTTTCATTAGTGCTGCAGTCCTAAATGCAGAATTCGCGGGTGTTAAAAGAAAACCCCCACCAAGAAAGCCAGAGACCAAGCAGGAAATCGGAAATAGAGAAATTCTGAGGCATCAGAGATAATGCAAGGAAGAGAAGAAAATGCCACAACGTTGTAATTAACATTCACAGAGAGATGAGAAACGTTTTGCACCCAGGAAGCTGTTGCTTTTTAAGTTTCGATCAGAGAACAAACAAGAAAGGACCCAATACGTTCCAAGTAGGGTTGAAGAAATAATAAATGCAATTGGCAGATTGGAAGGGTCTCTCTTTCTCTCTCTGTCTCTCTCTCTCACTCTCTCTCTCTCTCTCTCTGTTTCAAATAAATAAATAAATAAAATCCTCAAAAAACATATATCAGGGAGATACTCCAGGACTAAAGGACATGAGTTTTGTCATATGGGTTGAGAGGACCCACCCAGAAGTAAACACAGTGAATTTTAAAAATTCCACCTAAGGCTCAATGGTACATATTTCAGAGGACCGAATAAAGAGACCCCAAGAATTTCCGAGAGGAAAAAAGAAGTCATATCACACACAAAAGACTGGGAAGAAGAAGAAGATCAGAGTGTTAACACTGGTAGAAAAGAGATAGAGTCTTTAACATACTGAATAACAATGAGCTTTCAATCTAGAATTCTATATCCAGCCAAAATATCGGTGTCGGGGTAGATCTCATGAGCAGCGCCTTCCCTGGGCTCCTACCCAGGCAGTGACTAGAGAATGTACTTCATCAAAAAAGAGAGTTTGGGATCCGGGAAATAAATCTAACATGTGAAAGAAGTAAAAAGAATTCCAGGACGAGGTAATATTTATAGCCATACACCAGTCCCCAAGGGCGACTGGTCCAGGTTGAAGGACAGAGGGTTTCAGGAGGAGAGCCTTTAGCAAAAATAAATTAACCAGTAGATGATCCAATATTTTGAACACAGGGATAATTCCATTAAGAAGTTACTGGAGGAGATGGGAAGAAGTTTAAATGGATATTTAAAAAAGCAACTAAGAAAATGAAAAAAAAAAAAAAATGAGATAATTGATTCCAGCAAAAGATGCACTTTCCAAAAAGGAAACATAATTATGGCATTCCACTAGCCTCAACAGCAAATGATATTTGCAGTGTCATAAAAATGAAAATGTTGGATACTGCCTTAATTAGAAAATTATATATGGTCCTGCTGGGAAATCTGAGGGAAAGAAAGCAGGGCAGGTGTGTGTGTTTGAGCAAAAAAAAAAAAAAAAAAAAGCCAACTTCTTATTTACCGGAGTAGAAAGTCAATATAAAAAGCCTAAAATTAATGAATCAAGAGATAGCTGTATCATCATTTTATCTGTTAGAAGCATGGAGGTTAATGCCTGAAGAAAGCACTAAAAGAATTAAAGTTGATGCTTCTGGAGAGGTGGATTGGGGCAAAGAGCCAAAAATGCTATCCTTCTGTTATAAAATTTTTAGCATTATTTGACTATATAAATTATGTGCCTTATTACTTTGGAAACGTATAATATACTTAAAGTAAAAAATATATAATATAGGTATTTCACAATGGGGTAGAAGCTTCTGATTTTTCCCTATTGCCATTCTCCCATTTTCCTCTGCAAGAGAGCCCCAATTTTTCACTGGGCATTTGTCCACCTAGAGTAAAGATTAAGTTATCCAGGGTCCCTTGCAGCTAAATATGGCCATGTGACTAAGTTCTTATCAACCAATGACAAATAGCCATAGTATATACAATTTTGAGGTGTGTCCTTAAAGGATGTGGCTCTGTTTTTCGTGCCCTCCTACTTCCTGCTGGAGCTCCAGGAGCCATGATGACTCTGGAATGGTGGCCACACATGGCAGAGCCACAAAACAGAAGGGGCCTGGGTGTCTATTACCACACCATGCCCTGGAGTGACTACTTCCAGACTTCCGGAAGATGAGGGAGACATTCAACTTGTCTTCTTAAAAACCATTGTTATTTGGGGACTTTAAAATCCACACCAATACAAATCCAACTAATGCGCGTGAGTATGTCAACCATCATGGAGGGCGCGTGCAAATAACTGGGTTTGAGAAACACTGACCTGGAGGACGTGAGCGAGGGCAGTGGAGAGGAAAGAGCAGCAGAGCAGAGAGCCCTTTCTTGAGGACCAAGAAGAGTCATACAAGTGGAAGGACCCATGCTTTACAATATGATAAGCCCCATTCAAGAATAGAAGGTAGAATTCAAGAGGACAGTTGCTCACTAAGAGTCCGTCAGGGTGACCCACCTACGTAGTGCATGAGGCTCAGCCCTTGCCCTTCAGTGCCTGCAGTCTCGTGGGAACCTGCCAGGTATCCATGTACCCCTACCAGTGATGGTGGCCCCCAGCGGCCATGATGCTCTCTCTATGTATCATCCTCTCACGGAGTCCTTAGGCAACCAACCGTGTGATGTTGGCGCATCTATGAACATCCCCATTCCAGAGGATGAAACTAGGATTCCAAGAGGTCGTCCAAGTTCCCAAGGTCATGCAGGGAGAGTTACTGTCTGGCTTAACTGTGAGACCCAAGGCCGATGATAAAATGCTGAGTCTGAGGTTCAGACGAAGGAAGGGGATGAGACGATATCCTAGCTCGATGGTGAAGCAAGTCTTGGAGCCGGACCCCAAAAGTTATGAAAGGTGAAGCTGAAAACAAGAGGAATCCTAAGTGGTTGGAACAGCGAGCAAAGGGATGAAGGCTGGAAAACCCCAGGCTGGCTTGGGAAACTGGGAATGGATGAGTCTAGCTGGGGGAGAGAGTGTGGGGACGCCGTGGGAGATGAGGCTGGAAATACAGGGTGGGCGCCCGGTCACAGCAACCTCCCGCAGAGGCTAGACGTGTGCACTGGATTCTATAGGACGTATGTGGTCGCCGTGGAAGGTTGGTTGTTTGCTTGCTTTTTGTTTTTTTCTTCATTAAACCCATCAGATACCTGCACTATATTTAGTCGAAAAGTGACTGCTCCTCCATGAGCATGGATGAAGGCCACCGTTCCAGGGACGACCTTGGCCCCAATCCCACCATGGTCTCTATTCTTTTCTTTTTCTTTTTTTTAAGATTTTATATATTTATTTGAGAGAGAGAGAAAGAGAGAATGAGCAGGGGGAAGGGAGAGAGGGAGAGGGAGAAGAAGGCTCCTCATTGAGCAGGGAGCCCAACACGGGGCTCCATCCCAGGACCCTGGGATCATGACCTGGGCCAAAGGCAGACGCTTAACCGACTGCGCCACCCAGGCACCCCTCGTGGCTATGGGGGCCAGTGGGATGCTTCCACACCCCTGCCTCAGATTCCATTCCTCTAGGAACGATTTCCATGCAGATCAATGCCCAGATAGTGCAAGGACCCATCAAACGCGTATATATTCTCAAAATGCTTCCGTGTATCATGACCGTCTTATTTGTCATGAACGCTTCCCTCCTGTGCATTTTTTGCTGGATAGGAGGAACAGCGTGAGACCCAGAGCCAGCTTTGGAGAGGGGCCTTTATTGCCCTGAAATCGGGAAAGGATGGGTCTGGTCCACACGGCCCTTCCCTCCGTGCAGCTAGGACCCGACTCTGGAGCAATTTCACCGAAGTATCTTTCTCCTCGTTTGCCAGCTTCTGTCTGGGCAAAGGCTGCCAGCTGGATGGAGACGTTAGCTGCACTTAAAGAATTAAAAGATGAGCCAGGCAGAAAAGGATGCAACTGGCTCAGGGAGCGGTCAGGGGCAGAGCTGGGGGCAGGCGGTGAAGCCTTGGACTCTGTCAATGCCAGACGTGAAGCCTGGACTGCAGAGGAGCCTCGGATCGGGGCGCGCTGAGAACCAGAGAACTCTCCCCGTGGACCTGAGCCCGTCCGAATCATTCAATGGCTCCCTTTTCTTTAAGATCAAATAAAAAGGCCGAGGGGCCCTCCACTGTGGGCGGTCCAGCCGCTCACTAGGAGGACAGAGCCCTGTTTCTCTGACTCTGAAGACCTGTGCTGGCTGTCACTCGGCCACCTGCCACTGTGCCCCCCTCTCTGCTCAGCATCGCTCCCGTCATCCTTCAAAGTGCCATCAGTGCTGTTACCCCGTTTGGTGTGAGATGCAGCCCCTACCGCAAGTCTCTGAATAACCCACTCTTAATATGTGTAAGCCCAGAGACCAAGGGAGGCCCGCGTACCAGAAGTCTAAGGGTTTAAAGGATTTAAATAGTCTACATGCCAGAACGTTGTAATCTGTTCTATCCGTCTACCTGGGCAAAGAGAACTTCGCAGCCATCTCAGAAGGCTTAGCTTTGAATTCGGGATTCTTAACTCTTCAGAGTTAGGCTTGCAGCTCACTTCCCTCCTCTACCTGCCCCAGGCCCCTTGCACGTCAGGAGGGGCCTCTCACTCAGGTGTGTGGACCTCGAATCCTGTCTCTGCACACACTTGGCACACGCAGCCCAGGGCTGGGCACACGGAGGCACGGTTAACCCTCAGAGACCAATCCAAGCAGCCTTGGAAATGGGCTTGCCTGGTGTGGAAGGGAAGTTTCTAGCGTGCTGGGTCCACAACCAGCGTCCAGACCAGTGGTGGGCAAACCACGGGCTGTGGGCAAGTCTAGCCCACCGCCTGTTTTTGTGTGATCTGTCAACCTCAGAACATTTTTTCCATTTTTAGATGACTGAAAAAAACTCACATAAGAATAATTTTCTGTGTGAAAATGTTGTGGAATTCACATTGCAGTGTCCGTAAATAAAGTCTTCTTGGAATCCAACGACGCTCATTCACCTACGTACCGTCATTAGCTGCTTTTGTGCTTCTGGGAGGGAGCTGAGTATTTGAGACGGAGACCTTTGGGCCCACAAAGCCCGAATTATTTACCACCTAGCCCTTTGCAGAGGCCGAAGTGTGTGTTACTTCTGACAATTTACTAGGCAGTGCAGCCCATGTAGCCTCGCTTTAATGATTTTTTACATTTTTAAAAAATTGTGGTAAAATACATACAAAATTTACCGTCTTCACCAGTAGCTAAGTATATAGTTCAGAGGTATTAGGTACACTTACATAGTCATGCAACTGTCACCACCATCCATCCCCAGAACGTTTTCATCTTTCCACACAGAAACCATCCCCGTGAAACACTAGCTCCTCGTTCTTCCATCCCCCAGCCCCTGGCAGCCGCCAAGCTACTTCCTGTAGCTTTGCATTTAGCTATCCTAGGTACCTCAGATAAGTGCAGGCATGCGGTCACTGTCTTTTTTGTTCCTGGCTTTTTTCACTCCGCGCAATGTCCTTGAGGTTCATCCATCTTGGAGCAGGTGTCAGAATTTCCCTCCTTTTTTAAGGCTGAATTGTATTCCATTGAATGGACATACCACATTTTTTTAATCTGCTCATCCAGGGAAGGACACATAGGTTGCTTGCATTGTTGGCTACTGTGAATAATGCGATGAATGTGGGTGTGCAAGGACCCTCTCAGGACGCTGAGAAGGATCCACTCTTTCAGGGATACGCGGGCGTGCTTTGCTTTCTTGTGCTTTGCAGAGATGACATTTTTTTTTTTCTTACAAATTCACGGCTTCAGTGGAGGAAGTCACTGCAGATGGGGTAGAAGCAGCAAGAGAACCAGAATGAGAAGTAGAGCCCGGAAATAGGACTAATGGCTGCCCTATCGTGATACAGCCTCCGAGGAGAAGTTGCTTATGGATGAGCAAAGAAAGTAGTTTCTTTTTTTTTTAAAAAAAAAATTTATTTTAGAGAGAGGTGGGGGGAAGAAGGAGGGAATATCAAGTAGACTCCATGCCAAGTGGGGAGCGGGACACGGGGCTCGATCTCATGACCCGAGATCATGACCTGAGCCAAAATCAAGTCAGACACTTTCCTGACTGAGCCACCCAAGTGCCCAGAGAGTCATTTCTTGAGAAAGACTCTGCTCCTGGTGAAGAAGCTGTGAAGACTGTTGGAATGACCACAGAGGATTCCGAACTTAGTTGATAAAGCAGAGGCAGGGTTCGAGAGGACAGACTCCAATTCTGAAAGAAGGGCCACTGTGGGTAAAATGCTATCAAACAACATCGCATGCGCCGAGACATCATCTGTGAAAGGAAGAGCCAATCCGTGCTGGAAACGTCATTGTTGTTTCATGTTGAAAAATTGCCCCAGCTGCCCCAGTCTTCCGGAAGGACCGCTCTGATTAGTCGCCAGCCATCCGCATCCAGGCAAGACCCTCCCCCAGCAAAAAGATTAGGACTCTGTGAAATCTCCAAAGATGGTTAACGTTTTTAAGTAACAAAGTAGTTTTAAATTAGAATATGTACATCTTTAAGGAATAGTGCTGTTGCACACTTAATGGACTACGGTAGAGTCTAAACATAATTTTTTAATTTTAATTTTTTTATTTTTTAAATTAATTTTTTTTCCAAAAATTTTATTTATGTATTTGACCGAGAGAGACACAGCGAGAGAGGGAACACAGGGCATCCCTAGACACAATTTTTAGATGCACCGGGAAACCGGAACTTTCATCCGACTGGCTTCATTGCAGTGGCCTGGAACGGAAGCTGCAGTATCTCCAAGGTATGCCTGTGCCTGCAAGTAGAATTCCTGGCTCGTATGGTAATTCTGCTTGATTTTTGGAGGAACCACCCTCTTGTTTTCCAGAGCGACGGACCATCCGCCATTTACCATTCCCACCCACAGCGGGCAGCCTCACTGCGTAAAGCCAAAAAAGCTCTTGGAGGTGTCTGCCAGACGAAAGAGTTACCCATCTTTAAAAGAAAAAAAAAAATCTAATCTCCCAAAAACAGTAGTTTTCAACCCCGACTGCACAAGAGAATCACCTGGGGAACTTATAAAAAATAGCAGTTTGGGGGGGGGGGGCAGGTGGATGGACACTGCAGACCAATGAGATCGGAATTCCTGGGGGTACAGTGTGGTATAGCATATTGTCCGTTGGCCCGGGTCATTCCCCAAAGCAGCCCGGGTCAAGAGCCACTGCCCTTGGACGACCAGCTTGCCCTACGGCCAGCTTTTAAAATAACTCATCTTTCTCCTCTTGCTACATTTGCCTTTCCGAGGACCCAGCTCCAGGAAGCAATAGGCATGTCCCTGGAATCATGAGCGGTGTTGGGCATGGAGGTGGTGACACACAGCTTCCTGGTGTGATAGCGAGTGTGTCGAAGACAGACGCCATCTGGAGTAGAGAGGGCAAGGGCTGGGACTGCGGTGGTCACACCCTGTGCCTTCAGCACCTTTCCCCTTTCGGGGACATCTCTAGGGCCACCCTGTCCCAGACTCTTGGCATCTCTCCCTCTGGGAGTGTACCTCCCCCTCCCACCCCCCAGCCCCGACCCATCGCACGCACGCGTATTAAGCCTGTGGGGCTGAGGTCCGTCCTCTCCGTTCCCAGCCAGGTTCCGGACCTTCCTCCCTCAAGGGGTCAGAGTCAGGCAAGAGACAGGTGGAAAGGCCCTATTTTGTACACTTTTCCCCTACAATCTGAATAGGCGTTTTCTTCTGCAAAGTTGATTTCAGCTTGATTACCTTCCGAGGGAGGCGCAAACACGGAGAGAGATTTTAAGCATGGCTTCGGTGAAATATATTGAGGCATGGCCACAGTCTGCGCTTAAATGATCTAGAATGATGAAGACTGGTGAGGATTTTTTTTTTTTTTCCAAGAGTGGCCCTTGTAGGTTTAATTGTAAAGTGTAATTACTTCAAGACATCATAATTTGTTGTGTACAATATAAATCAGTAGAACTCCATGGAATCATGTTTTTAATGTAGACCCCAAATAAAATGTTCTTTTATGACACAGCAGATGTTTCTTAATTCACTAGCGCCATGCATTGGGGTATTAAGATTATTCCTTGGCATTTTATTATGAATAACATACTTGCTCCATCATTAAGTGGGCCATTAAAGACATAAACAAGCTTTTATGTCCCAGTTTTCAACAGCTGCTGGTGGTCTACCAAGTGATAATCCAGCTTTCAGCAAATATTCTTCAGCTCCAAGAAATAAATACATTTAACAGGGCAACCTCGGGTCACTCCACAGCTTCTGGGATTCCGGCTTGGGAAAATTCTCGAAGCTGGAAAAACGGACCCAAGGGCGAGTTGTTTTGAGAGCCCGTGTTTCCTTCAGAAAGCGTGTGTGTTGGTGAGTGCGGCGGGGGTAGGTGGGTGGGGAGGGTTCTCTAAGAGAAGCTAAACATTTTAAAGAAAAAAGAGGAAAATGCACAACCGAGAGAGAGAGAGAGAGAGAGAGAGAGAGAGTGAGGCAGTGTTTTGTAGAGGGTGTGGGAGGCTCTTCCCCTTCCTGATGGAATGGGAAGACAAGCTCGCCAGTCCTATAACCCGCACTTTGAAGGAAATAAATCAGCTGAGTCAGTTGTATCCAAGAAACAAAGAGAAGGGAAGATCCGTGTGGGTCACAGGCCCCTGTTCAGTCACCAGCGTCGAATCCTAGCGGATGTGACCCCTGTGTGACAATGTTCCCAAGGTGTGCCGAGAGGAGTTTCATGTCTCCAGCTCGGATGGGAGCCAGATAAGTGGTCCTCTCCCCCACCTTGGACTTCCTAAAGATAACAACTCTGGGCAGCCGGGGAGCAGGGCTAGGGAAAGAGCTGAGATAGGAAATAGCGAGCTTGTATTATCCTTGGCTCGCCTCTTCCTTGCTTCCTGTACCAAAGGTAGCCCCGAAGGGTGCGAAACTTTACAGTGCTAATGTACACAATGACATCCTCCTACAAGCAGCTGTTTGGAGAAGAAAAAGGAGCGGGGGTAGGTAGGGGGAGACCTGATGCAAATCTGCAGGGAGTCTCTGTCTCCCTCCCCCTCGGCCCCTTGCAAAGCTTGGGACACTGAATGAAAGAAGGAGAAGGGGGAGCGGAGCTTCAAGCCTGTTCAATTTCAAATCTATTACAAGATCTGTCATCCACAGGGAGGTGGGAGAAAGAGTTACAATCTATCTAGTGAATCGGGTGGCTTGGACCTTGGCGGGGCATCACTCCTCAGTACCCACGAAACACAGTTTCAGTCTTCCCACGCCCAAGGTTATGGGCCGAAAGACAAGTTGGGTGAAACCGTAACCACTTTGTCCTGAATGAGGAGAGCTACAGCAGAGAATGTAGGAAGAAGGCCTTTTGTCTTTTGTTCCTTTTCTTTAAATAGGATTTAGTAATAAATTTTCTTTTCCTTTTTTTTTTTTTTTTTTGGTGGTTGCTGATGAGCGTTTATTTTCTTTTTGTGTTCTATTTCATTTTGTAGTTGGATGGGCTATTGTTCTGGGACTGGTGAAAACAGGGGAGGGGGGCCGGAGGCAGGAACCACATTGTGAGTGAACTTGGCAAAAGTAGAGCTAAGAGGTAACTTTCCCATCCAGTCCGGTATCTGGGTTTGCAAGGCTCCTGCTTCACCGATTCCTCCACGGCGACAGTTAAAATATTCCACTGCCCTAGCAGAACCACGAATGGACCCAGCGCGGCCTCGTTGTTTTGTGTTTTTTGTTTGTTTGTTTGTTTTAATGCTCACCTGATTGGAAAGTGACGCTCGATACCACTTTTCCATTGTGTTAATTACAAATGTAATCGGGTTTTATTGTGCCCTCGATGACATCACTTTGGAAACATCATTCAATTGGGCGGCCCGTTTTCCTCTGAATGATTGTACAAAATAAACACGCAAGCCTTCTTTTTATAGCCTTCGACTGTGTCTCTAAACACACACATTCACACACACACACACACACACACATGCATTTTTAACCACGTTAGTAAGGAAACAGAGCTGCCAACTCCACAGAGTTCTCCACGAACTTGAATTAATATCGGTCTAGTAAAAAGAGCTGTAATCGGAAGAAAAAACTTAGCCCGATTCGCCCAGCAAATACATTTCACAGTTGTTTTGGACAAATGCCCTCAGTGAATATGTTTAAAGTCATGTACAACAGGAATATGTTATCACAAGTAACCATGTTTTAATAAACACTTCATCTTTTTGTATTGCTTTCTTTCCATCACAATAATAGAAATATAACGCCATATATCACTGTAAAACACATTTCCACATAAATGCTGATAAGCACAAAATATTTTTCATCATTTACATTTTAACTGTAATAATATATGGCAGGATTAAAGCTGCATCCATCATATGTCTAACTAACCTTGCCGTAATGAATTTTTAAATGTAATGGTTTCTGTCGCAAAGTAAAATCGTACATAATGTCTAGCGACACAGTACGCTGGCGGATAGGTGGTTTTTAAAATGTAAACGCAACTTCATTTTTAATTAGATTTATAAACTTTGCCACCTCCACTCCCGGCCATCACCATTCCCCCACCCCCACTCCCCCGCAGGATTATTTAAAGCAAGAAATACGGGAGGCAGGAATATGTGAAGTACTGCCAGACAGCTCGGTCCTTGAGTTATTTAAAATCACTAGCTGGTTGGAAACCCTGTGAATTCGGTGTGTGTGCTTGGGCGCGTGTTCGAGAAGAGTGAGGCACCCGGTAGAAACAAAAGCTCCCGGAAAATCAGAGTGAGAAAAGCATTCCAGGGCACCTGGTGGGGCTCTGCCACTTTGGGGGTACCCTCTTTCCACCCAGTGCCTGGGATCGGATTTGGGGGGAGGGTAGGGGGCACAGTGCGGGGCGGGGGGGCTTTGCGCCAGGAGGATCTGGGTCAAGGACAAATGCATTCCTCTCTCTCTCTCTCTCTCTCTCTCTCTGCTTGAAGTAACAAATAAGCCGACTCACTGGAGAAGAATCATTAAAAATAATTTGCACAAGCTTTCGGTGGTGTGAGCTCTTTTTTGATACAATATTTCCTTCCGTGATTATCACTGCGGACATGTTCCAGCCATATGGAGGCGAGCTGGGCTGGGAGCTTCCTCAATACCTGAGTGGTTAATTAAGAGCCGTTGCCGGGCCACAAGAAGCAGGTTTGAAATCCCTCTTCAGTCTCCGACAATGAGTAGCTTTTTTAGCAGCAGAAGTCACCAGGGACAGCCAGAAGCGAGGGTAATTATTTGAGATAACACACAGCTGAAAAGAGTGTGTGTGAGTGCAGAGGGGGGCGGGGGGGCGGGGGGAGCGGGGGGAGCGATGTGCAGTTGAAAGAAGGGCAACAGTAGAGAAAAGTCTATAATAAAAAGGTCAACATCTCCTATTTTTCTGTACAGTGTCGACAGTCTGTAATGCCTTTTTAGCATGAATGACAACGGATTCTGTCTTTTTTTTTTTTTCTAAAAAAAGGGAATATCTTATTTTGTATTCAAACTTTGCAATTGTGAGTTCAAGCCCGTCAGTTCAATCTGAATAGGCTATTCTCACTTTATCAGGGTTTGCTGAACTGACTTTGATTGCATTGTTGCAAAATAGCAGTAATTTTTCCATTAACCCGTACAAACCCTCAGCGAGCAGGAGAACAAAGAAATATCAGAGGGATGAAAGCCATGAGCGCCGGGAGGGAAGCCAGGAGTTTCCTAAATGGCTTTCCTATGTGGCTCATGGAACTGCACACAACCGCAGGCTTCTCAGGCTGGCTGGGGCTTGTTGGGGATGCCATTTTAGGCTCCCTTTGGGGTCCCTTGGGGTTTGAGTCTCAGCGGGCACCTCTCGTCCTCTCTGCCAATTTCCATTGTTTCCACGATGTTCACGGGGGCTGGGAAGCAGGGGGCTGGGTTTCCCTCCCTTCAGAGGGACCGTGTTTTATCCTGTATCCTGCATGTGCCAGGAACTTCAGTCGTCCTCTAGAACCCGACTCAGGAGGGCTCACAGCCCGTCAGAACCCAAGATGACCCAGGCACCGAGGGGCCTTCCTTTTCCCCAAGGAAGGTGGGGAGCCAGTTCCTTTGGCAGCTGGAAGCGAGCGAAGAACCTCGAAGCCTTCCTATCTGACATGTTGGTAGGCTCGCCATCACCACCCCCAACCCGGGTTACGGGGTGGCAGGTGCAGATCGATTTCGGGTTTCAAGGTAGCAACGTGAGACTGTTGTTCTACGTAAACGCGGCCGCCCTCGCCTGTCGTTCTAACGATGGTGGCAAACAGGGCGAGCTGGGGCTCCGGCTCTCCCCTCCGTGCTCGGGAGGTCCGTTTGGAAGCGTCAGAGGCGCCCGAGATGCTGCATTCCCACAGAAAATCCCCAAGCCGGGATGCTGACGGGTGTTAAGCTGATCAACATGGAAGCTTGGCTTTTTGGGGTTGTTTTTTAAATTCCAAGTGTCAAGTTCAGCCCATCTTTGGCATGTGGCTCTCTGCTGGGGGGTGAGGGCGGGGGGGGGGGGCGGCAATGAGCCGAGGTCTGCAAGGGCTTTGATCTCCCGGCGCGCCCCCACCCCAGCCCCCCAAAGAACCCCGCTCGAGCAGAGCATTGGTGGCTTCACCAGAAAGCCATGCCTCAGCTTTGTTTAGGAACTGTCCAATATATTAATTATCTCCTTTACCTCCGCCGCGTGATACTGTCACACCGCGCGCCAGTCTTTAGGAAATAAAAGTGAGCACGTCGAGCTCGCGGTACCCCGCTCCCATAATATCTCGGCCCTGACAACGCCTGAGCTGTCAGATGAGAGGCGGCATCACTGGAATAAAGTTGGGCAGATGTGTGATAATGAGACAGAAGCGTGCAGATGCTAATAGAACTCACTAGAACAGGCCTGCCTTAGTTAGACGGATCCAGGTAGCAGCTGCCGAGTGTCAGGATGCTGGGACGCTACTTTCTCTTGATTCTCATTTAAGAACTGCTTCGCGTGCGGCTGTCTGTCAGTGAACTTTTCCCTCTCAGGAGCTCCAACCCCTAGGTGATCAGTCACATTTCGACATAACTAGATGTCAAAAGAAGTTTAAGTTGTGTGACGACTGCGATGCCAGCCTCCGGCCCCTTAATGATCCGCCCGGAAACTCCGGCGCCTTTTCCTGCGTTTTGTTTTCTTATTAAAATACTGGCTAAGTCTTTGTCAATATCCATGTCAGCAACTGTGAGCTCAAGACAATATTATCCTAAGCATAATTTAATTTTAAATGTGCGGCTCAGACCCAAGCTGGCCGGAGAGGGGGAGGCTGGCGTTGAGCAAACAGGAGGCTCCCTCCGAGTGGCCCCGTGGTAGCATTCTTAATTCCAATGAGGCTGTCCTTTGGGTCTTTGGTGTCAGCCCTGGGTGGGACACTGGGGATCAGAGGGAGAAAGCCGGGGCTGGGTCACCGTGGGTGTCACCATGGGCTGCTGCTCCTGGATCCGGAGTGTGGCCGAGGGGCCGAGATGGCTAGATCAGACCTACGAGGTAGTGATTCTAACCCACGAAAGGCAGGAAACAGACATAACCTGGGGACTCTGTCATCTCAGACACCCACAGAACCTTTGAATGGGCGTGTGAAATTTGTCAGGTCCTTACTGGTCTCCGGGAGCCGTGGGCTCCCTGGGATGGCATGCTTGGTGATAAGCTGGAGAGGGGCATGGGGGGGCAGTGATATGTGACACACCCGCCACATATAAAGTGAAGCCAGCCAGCTCTTGCCCGTTTTTGTGAGGCAGGCGTCTCTGGGAGCGTGGAATTGGGTTGGGTCAATTAGTTCTCCAAATATGTTCATCTTCTCCCACCACTGTTTACATTTCCACTGGGAAAATAAATACTACATGTCGCTTCTGCCTGAGATATTTTCTTAGAGATTTTAATCCCAATTCCTCATGGAAGGTTTATACACACATACACACACACGCACATACACACACACACACACACACACACACAGCCTCCAACCCCGGTGTGAAGGCATCACAGTTCATCAAATGATTTTGTTTCTCCTCTTCCGATGGGGAAAGGATGTGCTATGGAAAACTAATGCTGCATTGACATAATGAAGCATTCGGACGAATCTCACGTTTCTCAATCAGAGAACCAGCCAGTCTCCTCCGGAACGTTCTCTGCCACCCGCCACCCCCCACCCCACCTACTGCCTCCCCCCAAATAGAGTTCTTCCTTAAACCTTTCACACACTGGCTGTTAGGGACTCATACGCTCTCACATAATACAAGACACCCCCCCC
>CM052888.1:25732215-25758455 GCA_028534135.1 Potos flavus | reverse complement strand
CCCCCCCCGCCACCCCCTGCCCCCCAGCCCCCAGCCCAGATTCTGATATTTAGTGCCTCGAAGCTCATTAGTACTTTGCTGCTTTACCCTGGAGTTTTAAATTTTTAAGCAGCTAGGACTCATCTAAGAGGTCTTAACCTTATAATTTGTAATAACTTAGAGATCACGCATCTTAAGTGTGAGTTATTTGAAAAAATGCTCCTTCTCCTTCGCCGGCCATTGATTTGCTTCCTCTTCTAGTGGGGGGAAGCGCTACTAAATCGGGCAATGGAAAACGCTCATTTATTACTCCGTAGTAAAACACAAGCAATTATGAGACATTTCCTAACGTGGATTGATCTCACCCGCAAAGAAGGCCCAGAGTGTCAGAAGCAAGTATGAGGGCAGCAGAGATGAACGGAGGAGGACCAGAGAGACAAGGTTCTGGATGGACTAACACCTGGGCCGGAGTATCTGTCTGCTTGCACCTTAGCCTCCCCCTCCCCCCGCCGCCGAAGTCAGCAACATGCACCTCCGGACTTTGGATGGCGTGGGGCACTGTGCCACTGTGCCAATCAGCTGCTTAATTCTGGTCAAGTTGCTTAACCTCTCTGGGCTTCAGACCTTCTTTGCTCTGAAACAGTAAGTGAATCTGCCCCTTGCTTGATAGGAACATTCAAGGAGATCCCACAAGTAAATTATCCAACACAGGGCGGGGGACACGCGAGCTCACAGTAGAAAACACCAACCTCCGGGCACGAGAGGGAAGGCACATCCATGGTTAGACCTGGCCCCCAGACCTCAAGACTGGAAAGTGCTCGGGGTTCCTGGGGAGCAAGAGGCCCACACCCATAGAGCTGATGAGAATATGCAAAGAGCGAACACGAGGAGATGTTTTTCCTTTTATTTCTGCCGCTTACAACAGGGCCAGGCTCCCGCTACACTGACTAAACTTTGTCTAAAAATTATCTAAGGACCCCCTAATGTGTGTCGATGCCACACATGTCAGATGTGTCAGCCTCTTCCAGTAATGACTCTCTGACATAAACAGTAAGGAAGAAATATTACAATTACCGAGGGGTGCCAAAGCCCGGCATGCATTTTCATGAGGGGTCTTGGTGAATGGCAGTGTGAGCTCCGTAATCAGCTCCCCCTGCCAGCAGAGCTGGCCAAAGAAGCTCTCATCCCCCCAAAGACAATTAAAATGAGTTAAATGAATTAAAAAGGCCCTTCCCAGTTAAAGTACAGTCAGAGGTTAGAAACAGTAGTATTTGGATTTATGGAAACTCCACGGCTGCCAAGCGTTCCGAGTTGTGGCTCACGGGGGAGTCATTTCAGTGGGAACCTAAATAACTTACGAAATTGGAGGCAATATGCATAATTTTAGATTTCTGGGAGGCAGTTTTCATCCCCCTGTCTATTCTGGCTCCTTAGGTCAAGAGGAATATCTTTTTACCTAAAATCAAATTGAGAGGGAGTGGGGTGCGGGGGGCCGGGGGGTGGGGAGGCTGTCTTGTCTTGAACACAATGGGACAACCAAATGGGAATTTTCCCTGTTTGGAGACAATGGGAGACAGGTTAGCTGCGGGAGGAAGCATGCTCTGAGTCCCTTTTCACCACTCACCGGCTGTGATCTCTTGCAAGCGATCTCAACCACTCCGTGCCTCAGTTTCCCCATCTGCAAAATGGGGTCGTTTCTACCTCGCACGGTGGTCGTGACAATGAAGGGCTTAGCGGATGGTCTGCCACAGTCGGCGGTGGCTATGACCGCCCCCGTCTCGGCAAGACAGTAAGAGAAAACCGTGGAGGTGTGAGGTAATGGGGGTCCTGGGGCCGCTCCCCGAATGTTCCCCAGCACCAGATGCTGACAAGCCATGGGGGCCATGGGAGACTATTATCCGGTGTTCCTGCTGTCGCCCCAAACGTCTGGTCACCTGCACGTCCGGATCTGGTCTCCTCGACCCCGGCCACATGCCGTCGATTTCATAAGAAATTCTATCGGGATTTCTGTCCGCTGCATAAGAAGGATGCCTCCTGCTTCCTCCACCGGCCCCCTCCTACCATTCCCTCCCTACCATCCCCCCCACAATCCCCCCCCGAGCCCTCAAAGTCCCCAAGTGTGTGTATGCACTTGCCCATTACATGAACAAACTCCATCAGAAAGCATTTGTCTACACCCTCTTTATTCACTTTCAAAGGGTTAAACAGCCTATTTACTGGGCTGTCAACAATCCGAGGCCCAAATCGTGAAGAAAGCCCCATCCAGTTTTGTGCCTTGTCTTTGCTGGCCTGTTCTCGTTACTGTCATGTAATATCCATGACAATCGTATTGGGCTTTTCTTTTTTTTTTTTTAGGGGCTCTGTGGGGCTCAATCTGAGGGGCCACTTTAAGCCAGGAAAGGCCTTTATTTACGTGGATTTGAAAGAGCCTTGAGAAGGTCCTTCCCCTCAGAACCCTCTTTCCGCAGGTCACCGTGGTTTCAAAAGGATTTAAATGCGGAGGCTGCGATCAGTACTTCCATCACGTTCTAATAGACTGACATGAGCATTTGTGCCTGGAAGACAGGGGAAAAAGTGATGCCGATTTTCCCTAAATTGGACTGACGCACAAAGCAGGGAGAGTCACGGAGCGCTCACACCCTCCTTTGCCAACGCCGCACAAAGGGAGCCGTGGGAAGCTGCCCAGGAGCCGGGCCGGGCCATTTCCATGGGCCATATGGAAATTTTGTTTTGTGTACAGAGAAAAGTGTCTGATAACAGTGACCTTAGCTGCCATATGTGGGCAGTGAATAGGGCCAGAGGAAACCACTCCACAACCTGACCCCCAACATATGGACGAGCGGCCCAAGGAGACTTTCACTTGCCATCTCGCCGGCAACCCCGGGGGATTTCATTAGATTTGTTAATGAATTGTTCTATTGACTTATATCTGAGCTTGCCTCATTAGAGGAGAAGAACACAATTTTTATCTCTGTTTTCGTGAAGGGACCAGAGCGTTCCCTCCTTTGTGGGGCGGCGGGTAATCTGCCGGGCTGTCATCGGCTTTGAACTAATTTATTGTGTCAGCGAAGAAGGCCCTTCCGCGCTTGTTGAGGCTCGAGCCCCACTCCAAGCCTCTTCAAATCAATGTTTTCCTTGTGAGAGGGATGTTTGCTCGGCTCCTGCTCGGTTTACAAATAGCCGGACATGATGCCGGCCTGGTGTGGCGCGTCGTCAGGGTGCCGGCGGCAAGGCGAGGCTGCGAGTCCCCACAGCATCACCTGTCACGAAGGGGGATCCGCGAGGTGACACCGCGCTTGGCGGCGAGGTTGCCCATTCATCGGCCCTGCCCACCGCCGGCCGCTGTACCCTGTACTCTACGCTGTCCCTGCAGCGCCTCGAAACACCGTCCGAAGAGCTTTGCATTGGAACCTCCCTGCATCGAGAACATTCCCTCCCCTCCCCACTTCTGCCCTGCCAAATTGGGAATTGTACAAATCTCCGCGTATCCGAGCCTCATTAGTAATGGCTCGATTGTTTGGGCTTCTCCATGCGCGGGAAAGCTTGGGTTTTAGAGCAATAAGAGCTATCAATTAACATATTATTAGGGGTAAACCAATAAAGAACCCATTATGGCTAATGGCGAGTGTGGAATCACGAGGAATTAGCAAAATGAGATTCAATAAAATGGAAACCATAAAGATAAGCTTCTGAAGATTGGATCTGGCTTTTTGAGCTTAAGTCTCAAATAAACAAATGAGTGAGACCCACCAAAGTCTCCCATTGGTTCCTCTCTCCCAAGCGGCCACGGACAGGCAGAACTTTGTGAGTTGGGATGGGGAAGAAAGTTCGAGAACATTGCAGCTGAGAGGTGGTTTATCCCATGGGGGAGGAAGGGAAGACAAAAGCAGGTTAAGTGTTAAGATGCACCCAAGTTGGGCTAGGAGTCCCCCATCAGAGGATGTGGCACCGAAGTCCCCAAGCCTGTGCACTGGCCACTTTGTCACTTGCCTTTGGCACACAAAGATCCAAAAAGTTAGAAAAAGCAGAAAACCTTGTGTCAGAGGGAAAACCTGGGACCTACATGGGTCCCGCAGCAGCAGCAGTGTTGGGCAGGGATGCAGAGATGTTGCAAATTGGAGCTATCTCTTGGCAGAGTTGACGTGAGGTGGCTGGGGTCACTGTCCATCCTCGCCCGTGTCTGAAGATGGAAACTAGGCTCTCCAGTTTAGTGCCTTCTTGTTACATCTCACAGGAGGTATTGGGTTGCTTGCCCTGAGTTCACACATCCTTGAGGTTGACTGTTGCCCTTATCATCAAAATACCACTCGGCTGGGTATAAAATTCATCCTCTCTCCCAGAACTTTGTAGACATTGCTACAGTGCCTTTAGGCACTGAATGTCACACTAATTTGTTGCCTTTTGCTTCTCGATGGGCTACATTTCATCACTCAACTATTTTATTTAAAAAGTTTTTTTTCAAAGAGGACTAGCGGTACTATATTTCATGATATGTTTTATGCTTGAAAAGTTTTCCCTATTGCTTTTATGTTTGCATGACAACTTGACTGGGTACAATTTAGTTGGGTCACACATTCTTTTCCTTGAAACTCTGTTGACACTCCCCCATCTTTTTTGGCCATGAATACTCCTTATTGGGATGACTACTCAACTACCAATGCCCTGATGTGCTTTCTGGGTGCCTGAAGAAATCTTTCTTTCCACTTAAGAGTCCAAGAACTTGACCAGGGAATGTCACCCATTCTCCATCAGTATTTCCTGGAACTCCATATTTTCACATGTACCCTTGTGAACTAGATTCTGTTCTTTCTTCATTTCAAGGAAAGCCTATGCTATTGTATCTTTGACTTTTTTTGGTTCCATTTGCGGAATTCTCTAATTCAGGGTCACTAATTGTCATTCTCTTCCATAGATCCAATAGGCTTTTAATCCACTAATGGCTAACATGAGCTCTCAGCTTATTATCTCCTCTGTACCCTCGAACTATACACACCTCAAAGGAAAAGAGCATCTTATTTATCGTCCTTTCCTCAGAGCCCAGTACACGAGCCACTGTGGAATGGACCCATAAGTAACCTTGGCAGTTAGAGTTTAACCTTCATTTTGGGAGATGTCAACAGTCATTGGAGGTTTTCGATGAGGATGGCGGTGGTTGACATGGCGTCACATAGCTTCAAAGTTGGGTGGGCTACAGGGTGAGACAGATGATCCTAATGAAGGGTGGTCATATCCGGTGGTGGCCAGAGATGCTGGTTTTATAGGAAAAGAAGATGTGGTGTATAAACATGAATATTTTGGACTCCCCCGAGGAGAAAATTCATGCTGGTACCTCTGCCAGGAGAGCAGGTGGCTTATGGAAATGGCTATTGGCCTTTGGTTCCAGAAAAATAACTGGAAAATTCTTTAGGAGCCTTTCCTTTTGGGTTTTTTTTCTTCTTCTTCTTCTTTTTTTCTTCTTCTTCTTCTTCTTAGATGTGTAATTATCACATTTATCAGATTTATCACAATTATCACAATTATCAGATTTCCAACACCAAACTCCTCAAAAGGTTGGCATGTTAAATTAAAAAAAATAATAATGTGTGTGGGGGTGCCTGGGTGACTCAGTCAGTTGAGCGTCCAACTCTTGGTTTCGGCTCAGGTCATGATCTCATGGGTCATGAGATCAAGCCCCACACTGGTTTCTGAACTTGGCGCAGAGTCTGCTTGAAGATTTGATCCCTCTACCCCTCCCCCACTCTCTCGCAACATTCTCTCTCTCTCTGTCTAAAATGAATAAATAATTCATTAAAAAATAATTTTTGCATCCATCAGAGTCCTGGCTGGAAAGAGATGGCACATTCAAAGGGTTTGAGGGCAGGGTTCAGGGGACCACAAGGGATGCAGAGGGACCAGCAGGAAGGGGCTAACTCTCCTAGGCCTAAAAGGGTGAGGATAGAGAATGATGTTCTGGAACCTGGTGAGAAATGTGACCATGGAAGAGGGTCTCCACTGAGATGGTGTGTCCTGGAGCAGAGTGCTATCCCCCTTGACCCCCAGCGCTGACCAGGACTCAGTGAGACCAAAGCCAGGAATGGCATCTCTCCTTTCCTCCTTCATCTAGCCTCCTCCTCCCTCCCACAGACCAACATCAACTAGAAGCCAGAGGTGAGGCAGCCCACGTGATGCGATCATTCGTAGCGGTCAGCCTCCCAAATCCAGGGCGGTGGGGTGGGGGAGAAGGGCAGAACGTGGAGCTGGAGGGGCCCAATCTTCCCCAAGGAGACCACCTCCCTCACAATAAAATAAATCAAATAATAAGATAAATCAGATTAAATTCCATTTTCTCTTACTAGATTGGCAGGGGTGAAAATGTTTGAAAGCAAACAGTGTTGGTGAGGGTGTGCGGAGAAAGAGGCTCCCTTGCACATTTGTTGGTTGAAAAGTAATCCGGAACTATTTTTATATAGGGCAATTGGACAGCATCTAAAAATGGACACATCCTTTGATGGAGAAATCCAGGTATCCATCCCACAGATATGTTCAGACATGCATACAATGCTACGTACACAAGGCTATTCATTACCACATTGTTGGTAATAGAACGTTGGCGAAAACCCAAGCATCCATCAACAGAGACTGGTCAAATAAATTGTGGTCAGCACACACAGTGGAATACTATGCAGCAATGAAAGAAGAATAAGAAGACTCTTTCTGTAATTTATTAAGTGAAGAAAGCAAGATGGTATCATTTGTACTAAAGGGCGGAGAGAGCGGCAGATAGAGCTACCCGATCTCTCTCGGACCATAGATACGCAAGAAATTAAGGACCAAGTTTGGGTCAGGCAATGGGATTGTGTGGCAGGGGGATAGTGCAGAGGAAGGTTCTCTCTGTGTGACTTTCAGGTTTTTGTTTTGGTTTTGAATACCTTTTGCCTATTCAAAAAAATGACTAAATTAATATTCTTTAAAGATCCTATTTAAAAGCTCAGACTTGACCGTCTACGGACAGTGAGAAATTGTAAGTGCCCAGTGGAGGAGCTCAGGGTGCTAGGACTTTCGGACTGGAGCTGTCAGGAGCAATGCGGCTGCTCACAAAGGCCCCCACTTGAGAGCCCCTGCCCAGGGCGTGAGGATCTCTGAATCGATGAAATAATGGGAAGGATCAGACCACCTTCCCCTAGAAGCTTTCTGACCTAAAATAGAACAGAAACAGCTACTCCCCAGCCCACCCCGGTCCCCGAGGATGTGTGTCACTGGTAAGGCGCAGTGGAGAAGGCAGGAAGAACTTCTGGGGGCTGCTGTTGGGACCTAACCCCTGCCTTGTATCCCCTTCATGAACATCTGCCTCAGCCCCTCTCCTGTTTCAAGCTGCCGTGTCCCATGAGCCGCTGTTTCTATCGCGAGAGCTTCAATCCCTCCCCGTCACTGACCTCCAGGGCTGCAATCTCCTTATCTCTGGATAAGGAAGGAGTGATAGCGCGAGTCATCATGGTAGCAAACATGAGAATACTTATCTTTTGCCGATTTCATATCCACTTTTATCACGTTCCTTCATCTCCTGCCTTTCCACACCCACATCCCCTTGCCGGAAGCTCTCACACTGTTGCTGGAGAACAGAAGCCCAAGCCTGAGGGCCAACACCAAGTGCAACATGATAGGTGAGACTCAATAACCAAGATGGGGGGGGGGGGTTTGCTCACTCTTTCCCACTCAACACTGCCTCCTTTCTGTCCTTTGAACCAACCAAGCAGGCTTCTGCTGTGGTGCCCTTTTCCCTGGTTGTCTCTGCTTGGAACATGCTCGACTTGGACAACAATATGGCGCCCTCCACCACCTACTTCTGGACTCTGCTTAATGTCTCCCTCACAGTGAGGGTGCCCTGCCCCCCTGAGAGCCCACCCTGGCAGTCTCTACTGCATCCCTAGCTTTACACAGCTCCATAGGTCTGATCACCATCCAACATGAACTATATTTCCCTTCTTTATTCAATAAATTGTCTGTACATTATCTGGAATGTGAACCTCACATTTGCAGGGATTTTTTTTTTCCCCCTGTTTTATTCACTGATGAATCGTTGGCACCCAGAAGAGTGCCTGGTGCATTTCCATGCTCAACATTTGTTGAATAACTAGATAAATGAGTTATAGTCCTTAATCTCACTACTTTGTTTGTCTGTTTACTTCTGTATCTCATCAAGTGGGTTAAGAGCTCCTTTTGCTGTTATAATTACAGAACCTACCACAATGCCAGGGGATGCTTGATAAATGTGTGTGTGTGTGTGTATGTGTGTGTGTGTAAATGAATCACTGAAGGCTCTTTCACGTACACTTTCAATCCCAGTTGCTTTCTGTTCTGAAGATACAGAATGGACATCGGCCACACTCCAACACAGCAATGGTTATTTAGGGTCCTTTGCTGATACTTCTTCTGTTTGGTTCTCTTATTTCTAGTTTGCCAGACACGTTTTGGTTCAAGGTGTGTGAATGAGACAATGAGCACAGTTCTAGAAACTGGAGAATTGTGGGCAGCACCCAGATAAAGGAAGAGTGTCTGGAACATTGACCTCAGGGACCAATCTCTTTGCTTTCAGGTTGTGATGTTGAGGGTTTTGTTTTGTTTTGTTTTGTTTTGTTTTGTTTTTTGAGAAAAGCAGTTTTTATGATGGATGTCATTCCTATGAGAAAGAGAAGCCCCCATTCGTTGATTGCATACCCTTCATCAGGAACTGCACTAGGCACTTAATTACAATCATTAATTTAAACTTCATGACAACATCACGAGATGGGTACTGTTTTTATACTCGGCTTTCAGAAAAGGTAACCAAGCTTTGGAGAGATAGAATTAACTTACTCAAGGCCCTAGTGCTAAAAAGTGGTGGAACTGGGATTTAAATCCAAGCCCGAGATCTCTAAATCCACTACTTCATCTACAACGCCCCTCCGTTGTGACGCAGAGTGTGTTTGTCCTAAGGGGCTGTATTCATTGAAGCTGGCTGCTGTAACAAACAAGTCCCCAGACTTCAGTGATGGTACACAATAACTGTTTATTTCTCATTCATGATATAGTTCCCCAAAAAACCTGCTCTGTGTGTGTATGTGTGCCCATGCATGTGTGTGTGTCTGTGTATGAGCGTACATTCTGCTCCATACAGTCATGCAGGGATCCAGGCTCCTTCCATGTAGTGGACTCTGGAGCCCATCCTTGGGGTCCTAGAGTCCTCTTCCCCTAGACACTCTTCCTGTGTCCAGCTGGTGGGGGAGCCAAGAGTGAGCAGAACTCATAGCACATGGGAGAGGGTGCCGAGGAGCCAGGCCTGGGTAAGGGGTATTCATCACCTCCCATCACCTTTCTTTGGGCAGCACTCTTCATATGGCTGCACCCAATTGCCATGGAGAATGGAAAATACAGTCTAACGGTGTGCCCAGGAGAAACAAAATTTGGGATTTGGGATTTGGTGAACATGGAGTAGGTTCTGCCACAGGAGAGAGTGGGTAGAATGTTCCAGAACTGAGTTATATAGCCAGGTTTTAGTTCTCCATGTCACTAAAACCAACAACAACAATGACGATGATGACGATGACGACGATGATGAACAGCAGGGATATGAGTCAGCCATGTATCTGGCAGAATCTCACCTGATCCGAATTCTTTGTTAATGTGTCATTTCGGTTAACATGATATTTTGGTTAAATGTGGCCTAGGTAAGAAGTCTTTTGGTTTCAAATCTTATTGCTGAAAATCTTTCCAAGATGTGGTGTTTCACGTTCCCACCTCAGGAAGTTCAATGTGGTAAATTCGGCAAATATTTTCTCAGTAACCGAGGCTCTCACAGGGCTTCTGGGTTGCCATTCTGAATAAACATCAATCTTCACGACACAGGTTTGGGTGTGTGAGAGAGAGCTGATATGAATTAGCAGTGATCCAAAAACGTCGTCTTTGATTGTTTTGCTCCTAACTCCTGCTGTTCTTTATTTCATTTTTTCTGATTACCGAAAACCACCCCTGGTCATTGTGAAAATGCTGGAAAATACTGAAAGGTAAAAATTACAGAACAAAAATAGCTTCTAATTTTACAACCTAGAAACAGCCACTATTAACATTTTTGGTTATATTTGCTTCATTTTTCTTTCTCCCTTGCTTTCTGCATCTGTTCCTCTTTTATATGTATATAAGTGAATTAATAGTATAAATACAGTTTTACATCTTGTAATTTGTCTTATTATTAATTACACAAGAAGTTTCCCTTGCTGTTAATACTGCTTTGAAAATATCATTTTATACCCATCATAATATTCCACTCTAAGTAACTGTGATATTCCCAAATCTTTCTCTGCAAATCAGCAAATTTTTTTTCATTCAATATTACAAATAGCATTTCAATAAATAGCTCTGTACACAAATTTATATTTGCTTCTTTGATTTTTTTTGTTTAGGAGAGATTCCTAGAAGTGGCATTATAAGGCCAATGGACATAAATATTTTCATGTTTGGTACCTGACAAGCATGGAGAATCTTTTCATCTTTATTCATTTGCCAAGTGAAAAATTGGATTTTATCGATTTTCGTTTACATTTTTTGATTAGCAAAATGACTTTTTATGTTTATTAGTCATTTGCATTCTCTAACCTAATCTATTCCTATCTTATATTTTTCAATTGACTTGATTTTTTAATTGATTTTTATTTTATTGATTTTTATTTTATCTTATTTTATTGATTTTTATCTGTTTATTCTTTAAAAATCATATTTTAGTCATTCTTATGGAAAATATTTTCCCATTTGTTTTAAAATTACTGTTATCAACTTATTAACTTATCATTTCTTTTTTTTCTTTCCAGTGAATGGTGAAGGGACAAGTTTCTGGTTAATTGAGAATTCTAATTAGTTGACTTTTGGTTGATTTAACAACCAAGATTTGGGTGGGGGTTAAATCGGGGATATGTTGCAAAGTTATATTACATTTTCAAATGAGAAATGAAGCTAGAGGGGAACGTGAATTGGTTTCCTTTCTCCTCTCCTGTTCAATAGCCATTAACATCTTCTCCATCTTGAGGACAATGTTGTTTCTTGGGGTTGAAGATAAAGTAAGTAGAAAGCATTGAGATATCAACAGAGCTATAAATAACCCTTTTTGTTAAGGTCATTAAAAAATCTGCATGAATTTCTAAAGACAGTAGAGTTTAAATAGCCCCCCTATCTCCCCACAACCCAAAATCCTCGATAAGTAAAAACAGAATATTTATAAAGCATATTTATAAAGCATATTTATAAAGAATATTTATATTTATAAAGTCTCTGATCCAAATTCCTAATGCCCAGGCTCAGTTAGCTTTTGCAGGCATAGTTCTCCGACACAATAGTTTTCAACTGGGAAATTCTGAGATAGTACAACATGACCCAAAGTGTAATAAACTACATTAAGCTAGTATATACTAGATCCTTAGAGTGTTAATAAATGCTACATTAATCAGGGTATTCCAAAGCAAATACATTTGAGAATTGCAGGATTAAACAAAGTTAAATAGGTTCCTTTACTGCAGAACTTATCAGGGCCTTTGATGGGCTAACATATGTACGAATCCCTAAGACAGGAGGTTCCACATTTCCACACTGATTTGATCACAGAGCTTTTTACAAGGAATATCCTTTGAGAATAGACTTAGAACAGTCTTTGAAAACTGTTACCTTAACCCAAAACAGTATTTCTAATTGTGTATTTCTGGGGCATTATAACCAGCTGATGGAGGAGGTATTTGGTGGCATACATAAATAATTAGGTAAATAAATCCAGTGCTCATAGTTGTCAAAACCTTTTTCTGATTATCATCTCAAATTACCCCTACAACAACCACATGAGCAAGGCACTAAATCAGTAATGAGACTCTGAGGCCTACACTTGAATCCTGATTCCACATAACCTGTGTGACCACAGGTGCCTTACTTAACCTCTCTGTGCCTCAGCTCAGAGAGCAATTGCACTTACCTCATGGTGTGGCCATGAATATTACAAGAAATAACATTTGTACTGCACTTAGAATAGTATCGAGCATATCCTACACGTTCCTTTCATTTCGGCCATTTTTATTCCTGTCTTAGAGCTGAATAAGCTGGGGCTCGGAGAGGTTAACGAACATGAACAATATCGTAATGACAATAAGACGAAAAGGTTGGCTTTGAACACGGACGGTCTGACTTTAGAATGCTGTTGAATATTATACTCACTACGCTCTGTTTCTGTGAATAGCCTGGCATCTTCATACTTCTTTCCATCCAGTCTGTAAAAACACAGACCATGTCTGGTCCAGTGGGGTAGGGATGGGCCAGCTCCCCAACAAAATTCTTGCTCCCTCTTTCACAGAGTAGAGTTCTTGAAGTGGGGCAGATGCTACGCCCAGGACTAAACTTCCCAGGATCCCTTGCAACTGTTTGCGGCCACGTGACTAGTTCTCGCCAATCAAGTGCATCACTTCTGGGACGGGCCGTTAAGTAAATGGGGCTTCAAGTCAACAGCCCTCCTCCTGCATTTGGCAAATGCATGCAGATTACTATGAAGCCCCAGGGGGTGGTGGAATCATAAGACAGAAGGAGCCTGGGTCTCTAAAAATCGCCACTTGCAGGAAATATACTCTCTGGCCAGGTTCACCTGTATTCAATATATAGGTGAGCCAAAAATAAACATCTACTGTGTTAAGTGGTCGGAATGTGGTGGTTTATTTGTTATAGCAGCTAGCAAAACATTCCTTTACTAGTGCCCGATCAGTGTAAACATGAGTATTCTATTCAAGTGTCTCCTAGTATTCCTCCGGGCGTACTCAGATAGCCCCTTGCATTCTCATGGAATTATGCTCTAATCTAAACTATCATAAAAAGGAGAGTTCTGCGTTAGACCCAAAACTCAGACGCTGACAGGGCTGACCTTGAGGGTAGGGATGGAGGGCTGGTTGATGAATGACCTTGCCTTTGGGAAACCTCTGGGGTGGGGAGGGGAGGGGAAAAAGCAGTTGGGGGGGGCGGGGGGGCACTGGGCTAGCAGGCATTTGGAGATGCTTCTGTTGCCTTCCGATACCGTGGAGCACATTTTTAGTTTGTCATCAGATGTTTACTGGCAAAGTAATGGAGGGCGTTAATAAGGAAAGGGACGCCAAACAGCCCAGCATAAAAGCCAACAGTGGCCATAAAGCCGAATTTGCCATATATGGTGTCTCCATAGTTGGAAGAAACACTTTTCCCCATACAAAAGATATAACTATATATCTTCTGATTTTATGGGCTGCAGATTACTCTAATTATCATAAAAAATTACTACCGCTAATAAAAATTCTATTATAAGTTACTTATAGTAATCTCCAGGGTACTACACTTAGCCAAGAAAAGGTCGTAATTACATTACACTGCAGGGATTTTGTTGCTCAAAACTCCCGAAACACTAGCCGTGTCTTTTAACACACCTTAGCAGCCCTCCGGCCCCCTGGCCGCTTCTCCTACCTCCTCCCCAGTTTTTGGTCAAAGGTCTCCTCCGTTGTTTTCATTCTGCAGGATGTGGTTTGAGCCTAGAATAATGACCCATCTTGGACACAAATGACGCAAATGAATTTTTAGAGTTACAAATGTCTGGGTGGATTTGTCGTCCCCCCGGGGCCTCCAGGATGTCAGTGAAAGGGTGTAATAGAAGGGAGACCTGACAAGCCCCGCCCAAAGGGAAACGTGCTTTGCAAAATTGGTGGAAGCTACTGAGTGTTCATGCGATAACACAATGCGGAGTTTTTTGTTTGACAAGACAACAATTGGTTATTTTCCCTTTTATAACTACTATTTTTTTTGGAATCGTCATCCGTGAGGCTTGATGACTCCTCGGTGACCTTACGAAGTCCTGCCAATGATACCAATTCTAACTGGTAATTTCATGACCCTCCTTCATTCCTCTGCCTTTGAATTAAATATCAAAATAAGTGCTCTCTCGCACTCCCTGAATGACGAAGTAGTAAATAAGCTCGCGGTCCAAGGACTTAAGCTAAAGTTGGAACACTGGTCATGCTCCTAAATAGGGTTTCGATGGCTTCTGCAAAGGGGTGAATCAGCATTTTAATGAACGGGCCCAGAAAACGAAATAGCCATTTGGGTTGCTTTAAAATAAGCAACTTATTTCAGCAATGACTTGTGGCACATTAATTGCTATCAGTAAGGGGGAAAGTATGTCTCGGACTTTTCCTGGCTCGTTTTAAAGAGACACTCTGGAGCTGGGCTGTAGAGGGAGGTCCCGAGCGGGGATGCCTGTGGTCAGTCCGGGTGTGGGGTGAGTGCACAGAGCTTCTTAGTCAGGGTGCCCCAAATAGTCCCTAACCGCAGCCTGGCCTCCTGGTAGAGGGGCAGCGGGCAAAAATCAGTACGCACAGAGATTTCATCTCAAATGAAATTGTTTGGATTTTAACAAATGAGAAAGGAGGCTAATGGGGAGTTTTGCTCTTTTTTTTGTGCTTCTCCACACCATCCCGAGCTTATTTCTAATTAGGAGGAAAGCAGATTTGCTTGGAAGAAAGCGACCTATGCTCTATTTCCTCCACTAGAACATAGATCTCATAAGGACAGGAATTTTGTTTCCTTCCTTAAAGCGTCTTGAATTCCTGGAGTAGAAAGCATTGTGACGAGGTGTGTGGTTAATAGATACTGTCAGAGGAATGAATAAATTGAAGGTCCTATCAGAAATCTGAAAACAGAAGTAGACCAAGAAGGAAAACCGGGTATCTTATTTATTACACCCCGATTTCTGTAGGATCGTACGCTTGTGTTTCTTTGAGCTAGTCTACACACCAACTTTATCCACTGATTCAAGGTGCTGGCGGGAGACGCATGGCTGCTTAGAACGTTGAGGGCCAAGCCTGAGAGGAACGGGGCCAAAGGAAAATTGTCTTTGCCCATGAGTATGGGTGCCCATGACTTTGGCCAGTCATGGAAATGGTCTTCCGTGGCACCATTCCTCCCATAGCCCCACAGAGAGAGAATGCACCTTGGCACTGAAAACACCTGGATTTGAACTTCTCTGCCATTTATTGGCTATGTGACCTTGGGTGAGTGGCTTAGTTTCCATCTTCATCTGTAAAACAGGACAAATGTCCCCACTCCCTAGCATGGTGTCAGACAGAATTAGGTCCCTAATAAGTCTCGCCCTTCCTTCTCTATTTGGAAATGCTTCTCTGCCTTCCTTCTGCCATTCTGCCTATACTATGCTGGCTCCAGCCCAAAGTCATGATCATCCCAAGCCACACCTTGCTGTTCATTTAGCTTCCCAAGTTTGCAGGCAATGACTTGCCTTTGCAAATCATTTTTCTGTTTTCAGAGCCTCGTGTGGCCGGTGCAAGCCCAGTATAACCTCCCGAAAGGAGGCAGGGCACGGCACAGAGGTAAGCCACTGGGTATCTGGTCCAGGTTCCTGTCCTCCTAATTGAATGGCTTCGGCTAAGTCACATCCCTTCTGGGTGCCTCAGTTTCTTCATCTGAAAAATGGGGATCTCAAGAGAAATTTCCTTAAAAGATATACATGTCCTGTGCCTGGCCCCTCACAGTGGTCCATCATGGTAGCTAAGAAGAAAAATGAATACAATAAAAAAAAATCCCCCTTGGAATTTAGAAAGGGGAGCGCACCGGTGTCATTTCTCCCTCCCTCATCCTCCACTCCTCATTTTTCCTTGGAAGTGAAAGAAGTAAGATGTCAACCTGGCAAAGAGAAGGCTTTTAGTAGCTACTTCCGACTCCCCAGTGAGCTTCCCCGCACACATGTTGGGAGCTGCTTCGAGGCCTGTCGGGGAGTAAGGCTACTGATGAGGTGTGGAACTCTCGAGATGTCATTCCTGACAGTCCAGCTTTGATTTGGAGTGAAATGGAAGCAATTCCATCAGCTTAAGCTCAGAAAACACTGGAAAAAAAATGCCTTATTTCAGTTATCTATCGCTGTGTAACAAATCATCCCCCAGTTTAGAGGCTTACAACAGCCTTTCGCTGCTCGCTGCTCGTGATCCTGTGGGTTGGCAGTTTGAGCAGGTCTCAACTCAGCAGGAATGGCTCACTTCTGCTTTTCGTGGAGCTGGCTGGGGAGGCTTGACTGGGGCTGGGGGATCTGCGATGGCCTCCTTGGGCATCCAAGGGCACCTTGGTTCTCCTCCACGTGATGTCTCTCTCCATAGGGTCTCCCAACATTCAAATGAGCTAGACTGAGCAAGAATGTTCCGGAAGGAGACACCCAAGTTGCCAGAGCTCTGAAGGCTCAACCTCAGAAGTCAAACGATGTCACCCCTGACACATTCTAAAGGTCAGAGGAAATCTCAGGCCATTTAGATCCAAGAAACAGGCTCTATCTCTTGATGGGAGAGGTGGCTCACTTATACTATAAAAGGGCATTCCGGATAAGAAGAATTGTTATAGCCAGTCGTCAAAACTCAAGCCACTGAAATCGAGTCTCGATGCAGATAAAATTCCCCGGGAGAATGGTAAGTACAAGGAGAAGTTACCTGCACTCTTCCATCCAACGAACAATGGCAGATCATGGGCAGAATAACCCCCATTGATATTTCCTTTCAAAAAGAAGAATAGGGGGGCACTGGGCTGGCGCCGTGTGCAGAGCATGTGACTCTTTTTTTTTTTTTTAAGATTTTATTTATTTATTTGACAGAGAGAGAGAGATCACAAGTAGGCAGAGAGGCAGGCAGAGGGAGAGGGGAAGCAGGCTCCCCGCTGAGTAGAGAGCCCGATGCAGGGCTCGATCCCAGGACCCTGAGATCATGACCTGAGCCTAAGGCAGAGGCTTAACCCACTGAGCAACCCAGGTGCCCCAGAGCATGTGACTCTTGATCTCAAGGTGGTGAGTTCAAGGCCCACACTGGGCATTCGGCTTACTTAAAAAACAAAACAAAACAAACCTTAAAAATGCTCACTGACTGAAAAAATAAAAAAAGGAAAACAAGGAGGATAATCGAATTCCTTAACAAAAAAATAAAAATCGTATAAAAAAAAAAACAAAAAGAAGAATGGTAAGCACTCATTGGTCCATAGCAATCCTGAAATCCTACTGGGCACCCATCTCCGGGCCCTGTCCTCTTTCAGCACGGAATGTTAGCTGATCATGACCCACCTCTTCTCTCTAGAAAATTCCTACTTCTGTTTTCTTCCCAGCTTTTCCCTCAGCTCTCTGCAGTCTTGGCTCTGCCCTCTCAGAGGTCCTTCTTTTCACAGAAAAATTGGCTCATATTTGTAGCTGAGTTTGCCACTCAGCATGCTTACTCCTTGTCGAAAGTTGGGCAACCAGAAGCTTCTTTTCGTTTTGAGTGGTTCAGATCCCTTTTGATGCAAGCTGGCGGTGAGTTTACCAATAAAATGCTCTTAAAAACTCTGTAAGTTCTGGGGCACCTGGGTGGCTCAATCAGTTAAGCATCTGCCTTTGGCTCAGGTCATGATCTCAGGGTCCTGGGATCGAGCCCCACATAGGGCTCCCTGCCCAGCGGGGTGTCTGCTTCTCCCTCTGCCCCTCCCTCCCGGCTTCTGTTTTCTCTCTCTCTCAAATAAATAAAATCTTTAAAAACAAAACAAAACAACTCCGCAGGTTCTCTATGAACCTCGATGGTTTTGATTTCATGACCCAAAAGCCTTTTTCCACAATTCTTTCTGAGACATACTTTAGGACAATGGGCCTACAATTCTTAGTTTTGTCTAGCTAAGAGGATTTATTACGTTTAAATAGCTTTAAACCTTTCTGAGGCAGTAACAAGGGTCTTAAGGATCTGATTTGTACCCTGAAGTTATTCTTTATTTTGAGAATAGTTTTGCCAACTCAAGAGACTCTTCTGAGCCTATTAAATTTTCTCTAAATTCTGCTTGAAAACTGGCTAGCTCCTTCCATAGCTCTCTTTTCTCCTATTTTACCATAAAAAAAGCTATAAGAAGCGAAGTTGGCACTTTCAACATTCTTCCTGGGGGCCTCCTTTTTAGTCAGATTCACACGGTCTCAGTTATCTTGTGATAGTAACCAGCCACGTCAAAATAGAGTCACGAAAAGCAACAACTACCGCTCAGCCTTGCCAGATCAGCTGGGGAGCTCGTCCCGGTTCCACAGGGTATCATCCAGAGAAGCTCAGGTGGAGAAGGAGGACCCAGGCTTAAGTACGGCACTCTGGCCATGTTCCGAGAAAGCAAGAGTGGGAGATTTCACGTCAGCTAAGATATAAGCCCAGACTGGCTCAGCCTCACCCCTACTGCATTCCCTTGGTCAAAGCGAGTCACGGGGCCAGTCCTGATTCAGGGGGAGAGAAAGGAGACTCCATCTCTCGTTAAGTGGAGGAACATGTGGATGCAGACATGGGAAGAACTACTTGGCCGCCATCTTGGCGGCAGGCTGTCATCCCCTCTCAGCCTACAGGCAGCCCTCAGGGTTTTGTAGTTTCCCTTCCATGTGCTGGCAAGACCGTGCGCCCACCTGACCTGCAGCAGACCCTTAGTACACACCCTTAAATGAATGAATGGCGTGAAGAAGTACACAAGGGAAAGCATGAATGAAAGAGAGTGGGGGAGGGCTCACCTGAACAGGCTAACTAGGTACCCTTCTACCTTCCCAATTTGGCGAGGCTGACCCTTGACAAGATTGGGAGCAGGCATCGCAAACCCAAACACCCCAATTGCCAAGCAGAAAATATAAATGAGTGAAGTGGACCCTGCCGCCATTACATGGCGGGCGCTCCTAGTCTCGCGATAGGACTGAAGATCCCACGTCTCCCGAATTTCTCATTTCCGGAGATACATGGGAAATCCAGGTTGGTTGGTTGGTTTTTTTTTTTTAAGGAGAGATAGAGAATGCGAGCAGGGGTGCAGAGGAAGAGAGAATTTTTTTTTTTTTTTAAAGATTTTCTTTATTTATTTTGAGAGAGAGGGCAGGCACAAGAGTGGGGGGGGGGGGGGTTGCAGAAGAAGAGAGAGAATCTCAAGGGGGGCCAGTCTCATGACCCTGAGATCGTGACCTAAGCCAAAATCAAGAGTCGGAAGCTTGAACAAATCGAGCCACCCAGGTGCCCCGAAATCCAGGTTTTTGTAGGAAATCTCTCTATTTTCCAGTCTTGCTGATGGTATTGTTCAGGAGAGGTGCCCCCATCTTCTGGGATCCCCCAACATGCTTAGCAAGGGTCTGTGATCTCGTCTGTCAAGTAGGGGTAACCCTTCGTAATCTCCCTCCATGAATAAGATTTCATGAGGCTAGAATGAGAGTTGGAATACCCAAGAGCCTGTGTAACACTAGTAGGGTTTCAGGGCCTGTTTATTAGGGTCTGGCCCAGGTACTGCTCCCTGCCCAAGGCCTTTCCCTCAGATAGAAATTATCTGGGGGCTCTGCCAGCTGTCGGGGGTCCATAACAACATCTACCATCGTAGTAATTACTGTTGCCGTATATCCGGTGCCTAAAACATGCCTGACATCATGCCGCCATTTATATTCACTATCTCAAGTAATGGACACAATGGCCCCCAAAGGGAGGGATTCTTGTCCCTGTTTCCTGGTGAAGCTTCAGGAAGGTGGCGCGACCTGTCGCAAGCTAGGAGGTGGTAGAACAAACCAGATCCATTATTTCTCCAGGGTGGTGTCTCTCTCCGCGTAGTAAGAGTGTCAAGGAAACAGAGCCACCTGGAGAGACGGGACGAGGAGGTGGAAGGGTGCATTGAGGGTCTGGGAGACCTTCTTGGTGCAGGTCCTGGAGACAGCGGCTCCCTAGCTTGGACCCACCTCATGACGATAACAATCACTTCCGTTTACCAGACGCTCACTGTGTGAAGAGCCGCGCCTGAGGGATCTCATCCAATCCTCACTAGCGGGCTAGGGCACCAGGGTGACTATTGTCCCATTTTACAGAGAAGAACCCAGCGGCCCGAGTGGCCCCCAGTCTCACAGTAAGGGGGTGGTGGGGCCAGGGTTCCAGCCCAGCTCTGTGAGGCTCAGGGTCCCTTCTTTATATTCGCACCCAGTCATACACTGGCAATGTCCCAGTCGCCCCGTTTGTGCCCAGGCCCTGCTCTGCCTCCCTTCACCGGCACCCCCGTGAGGTAAATTCCAGGCCCATTCCTCAGGGCCTACTCCAGCACCGACTACGGTCTCAACCCCTGGCCCTCTCCTCCCTCCCAGCGGACAATGCTTTCGATTCTCCTGACATTTTATTTCTCGTTCTGCAAGCCCCATGGTGGGCCCAGGAGGTGGCTGGCAGGCACGTGATCTAGGCGTCAGGTAGAATTATGGTGCTCATTCACTAAAAATTAATGGCGGCGGGCGGTCATCCCACCCTGGCGGGGCCTTGTCTTCCGGGCCGTCAGCCCACAGCCCAGTCTGCACCCTCCCACCCAGCGAGGGCTCACACTGCCACCGAGGGAAAAATAACTGTCCGACGCCCTTTAGGAAGGAAGGAACTCTGGGACTGGTGGCCGGCTTGGGCCATGAATGCGTTTCCTCAGCACCCGGATAAACAGTTTATAGTTCTGAAATCCTGTTTGATTTTCACATCTGCTCTCACTCTTGACATTGGCACTGAAGGTGGCCAACTGTGCCCTTGCAGCGGCAGCTAAAACTCGAAATATGCTTCCCCCACCCAGCCCCCTCCCCCATGGCCCCAGCCCCGGGGGCCACATTTTTGCGTCTTTGCTCTATTGGAATGAGTTTCCACTCAGGGAAGGTAGGCTGTTCCAAAAGGGAGACCTCTACTTCTCATTTCATCAGAAACTTAGTGAGGGCCTACTGGGTGCCAAGCGACTCCCCAGTGGGGTCACATGGAGGCACGGTTGGGAGGGGTGGGAAGTCGGCTTGGGCGTGTATGGCCACGTCATCCCTGGGGGCGCTGGGCCAGTGGGCGAGGCTACTCAGAAAGAGCCAGACCACGGGTTCCCAAGTGAAACTCGTGCTGATGTTTATTTTTTTTTTAAAGACTCATGCCTTTCAAAGTATATGAAATGGATAGTTTTCAGATAGAAAGATCTAGAAGGTACATGATGGGTTTCCATAAGGTTTTTTGTTTTTCGGTCAATTGCTTATATATATACATATATATATATATATATAGTCATTTTGGTTCACTGCCAAACTGAGAGGAAGATACAGAGAATTTCCATATACCTCTTGCCCCAACACATATGTTATCAACATCCGCCACCAGATCGGGACATTTGTTACAATTGATGAACCTACAGTGACACAGCCTTATCACCCAGAGTCCAGAGTGTCCATGAGGGTTCACCCTTCGTGTTGTATAACCCATGGTTTACCCAAATGCTTGATATGCACATTCTCTTTCTCTATGTGCCTTTTTCTAGATGTGGTGGAAAACGGTCAATGATAGAGCCAGGTCTCTTATGCCATCCCCAGAGACGACCTGCCCATCTTTCCTGCTCTCAACTTGAAAATCCCAAGGAAGGTCTTTGATGGGTCTAATTTCAGCCAAGTGCCCATTTCTGGACCTAACAACTATGACCCGTGCGGTAAGGTCTTATAGCTTAATGATTCCTGCATATGGTAAGGGAAGAATTTTCCAATGGAAATGGAGGGGTAATTGGGCACACAAAACAATTAGGTGTCCGTGGCCCTTGTCTGCAGCTTTGAAACCACGTGACCCACAAATTCTCAACCTTCTGTATACATAAGAATACCCGGGGGCTGGGGGTGGGGGGGAGGTGGGTGGTGGGATTAAGATCTGGACTCTCGGGCCACAACCCCTAGAGGGTTTTGCTTTGGTAGGTCTAATGGAGGGCCCAGGAATCATCATTTTTATAGTAAGCTGAGTGCATTCAGTCTCACCGATCCTCAGACCACAACTAGAGCAAGGCAGCCGTGGAGAAATCTCAGCTTTTTTTTTTTTCTTCAGCTGTGCTGAAAAAAAAGGTGTTTATGGTGCAGCTAATCCTTCCCCTTCCAGAAACGGAGAGGAGGGAAAGCTAGACACGGAGACCCAGATCGGGCACTGGCATCTTTCGTGCCACCAAACATCTAAGTCGTAAACATGGCTTCTGCCCAACCCCTTGAGAGGGGCACATTTCTCGAAGCTCCAGGAGAAGCTGATGAGGACGTTGATGATGGCCAGTGGGAGAAGGGAGAGGTTTTGGAAACAATAGGGCCCTTGGCCACCCTGTGTGGATCTGAGAAGAAGAGCCCTGAAGGATGAGGAGAGCACCCATGAACCAAAGACACCGGCCCTAGGATTTGGGTCCAAAGGATCAAGGGGTGAGCTGTCTTTACAAAGGGAAGATAAGGAGCCTACTATGTGTCCAGGGAGCAAAGACGAGCCCTTCGGTGGAGAAGGTTGATGGTGGGTAAACAGGGCAGATAGAGCACGAAGTCACAGGAATGGCCCACAGTAGAGGCATGTTTTGGGTTTTTTGCTTTTGTTTCTGTTTTTTTCTGGTTTACAAAGAGGCTCAGAGACTTTATGCAGAGATCTCTTACTGTTCAGCTTTGGCACCACCAAAGCCAGTCTCTGCTGCCATGAGAGTCTAATCAGGGAAACAGAACTCCTCCCAGTTAGTTCAGTCGGGGGCATTTTTTTTTTAATTGAGATATAATTGACGTATAACATTGTATTCATTTTAGGTATATAACATGATAATATATACATATCATTATACATGAAAATTAACAACCCTCCCTACATATAGTTATGAATTTTCTTTCTTGTGATGGGAACTTTTATTTTCTTAGCAACTTTCAAATATAAATAAGGTATTTTTAATTGTAGTCACCATGCTGTGCAAGATATCCCCAGGACTTACTTATCTTATAACTGGAAGTTTGTACTTCTGACCATCTTCACTCATTTTGTTTATCATCTATCCCCTCTCCCTCTGCCAGGCTCCCCACCCCCCGGCCTTGGCAACTACCAGTTTGCTCCCTGTATCTATGAATGAGTTTTTCTTTCTTTCTTTCTTTTTTTTTTTTTAAGATTCCACATATAATTGCAATCATACAGTATTTGTATTTCTCTGTCTGACTTCTTTCTTTTTCTTTTTTTTAAGATTTTATTTATTTATTTGACAGAGGGAGAAGCAGGCTCCCTGCTGAGGGAGCCCGACGTAGGACTCGATCCCAAGACCCTGGGATCATGACCTGAGCCGAAGGTAGATGCTTAAGAGCTGAGCCACCCAGGCACCCCCATGTGACTTATTTCACTTAGCAAAATGCCCTCAAGATCTATCCATGTTGTTACAAATGATAGGATTTCCTTTTTACGGCTGAATAATATTCCATAGTGTATATATACCCCATTTTCTTTATCCATTCACCTGTTCATGGACACTCAGGCTTTTCCCATGTCTCGGCTATTATAAATAATTCCTCAGGGAACCCGGAGGGGCAGATCTCTCTTTGAGATTATGATTTCGTTTCCTTCAAGTATATTTCCAGGAGTGGAATTTCTGCATTCTGGATCATTACTAGCTCTATTTATAATTTTAATTTTTTTTTTTTTTTTTAGGAGACCTCACACTGTTTCCCGGAGAGTTTGTGCCAATTTGCATTCTCACAACAGGGCACGAGGGTTCCCTTTTCTCCACATCCTCCCCAACACTTAACCTTTTGTCTTTTGGATGCTAGCCACTCTAACAGGTACCAGATGCTATCTCCCTGTGGTTTGGATCTGCATCTCCCCAAGGATTAGCGATGTTGGGCACCTTTGCATGTACCTGTTGGTCACCTGTGTACCTTCTTAGGGGAATTTAACACAGCGAAACAAAGTCGTTGGAGGAGCTGCAAGAACAAACAGGGGGAAAGGCAACCTGGATAATAACACCGGGAGGAAGCTGCTTCCGCTCTTGGTGCAGGAAGGAGGCGGGGTCCCCTCGGCCACCCAGAGGGGGCTGGGACCAGAAGCGATGTGCTGCCCAGAAGGAAGAGAACCAAGGCAGGAGAGCTGAGCCAGGGTGGAGATGGAGTCACAGAGAGGCCGCCTGAAGCGGGAAGGCAGAGAGACATACCGTGACTTCTCTTGTCCTGCGGCAATCCATATGTCCAGCGCCTCCCATTGGCCAGTATTCCCGGAAATTACCCAACAGCCTGGCGGGAGTCAGCCTCTGCCCCACAGCTCAGAGCAGAGCAAGAACGGGGAATGGGTGTGACTCTTTACAGAAGGTGACCCGCACATCATGTCCTCTGAGATTTTTTATTTTATTTTATTTTTATTTTTAAAATTAAAAAAAATTTTTTTTTAAAGATCTTATTTATTTATTTGACAGCGAGAGAGATCACAAGTAGGCAGAGAGGCAGAGGGGGAAGCAGGCTCCCTGCCGAGCAGAGAGCCGGATGCGGGACTCGATCCCAGGGCCCTGAGATCATGACCTGAGCCGAAGGCAGAGGCTTAACCCACTGAGCCACCCAGGCGCCCCGTCCTTGGTGATTTTATACGACTCTTCTACCTTGGGATGAGGCACAGGATATTGAGATTCAATGATTCTGTTTTTAAGTATATTCATCTGTTTTTTAGTGTATTGGGCTACTTATGACTGACCTTGGTCAACTGTTATTGTATGAATCCCTGTACAATCTGTGCTCCCATTTGTTTGCTTCGATTGCTAACGAAAGATTATTTCCTTGATCTTGGAGGACTCGGTAAGCTTCTGCATCCCAAACATGATTCGTATCTTCAAGACCTCTAGCAATCAAGGGCAGAGACTGGCTAACGGGCATGTGCCATGGGCTGACCTGGCCACAAGCTTGTCTTTTTTCTGCCTTTGTCAGAAAGGAGAATCAACAAAGAGAAATGCCAATACTCCTTCTCCGGTCCCCCACTTTAAAATTTCAGGGGCGCCCGGGTGGCTGAGTCGGTTAAGCGTCCGACTCTTGATTTCGGCTCAGGTCAAGATCTCATGGTTGTGGGATGGAGCCCCACGTCGGGCTCCACACTCAGCAGGGGGTCTGCTCAAGATTCTCTATCTCTCTCTTCCCCCCTCCCCCTTCCCCCGCTCATGTGTGCATGGTCTCTCTCTCTCTCTCTCTAAAAACAAATAAACTAATCTTTAAGAAAAACTTCGTCTTCTCACCATTCAGATCCCTACTATAGTACTTTTTTCTTTAGGGCTCATCACTATTTGACTTACTGTACATTTTACTTCTCTTATACGCTGATTATATTTTATTGTATCTTATTTACTGTTTGCCTTCTCAACTAGAATATGAGTTCCTCGAAGGCAGGAATTTCGACTTTTTTCATTGCTACGTCCCCAGTGTCTAGAGAGGTCTCTAGCATACACCAGCTGCTCAACAAAAAATTGTCAAATTAGTGAATGAACGTAATGGAGAGGACTCTGGTTTATTGGATCCCAGCTAAAGGTTACCATGGTCAACAGTTTCTGGTCAACAAACATCACGTTCCAGGCCAATGTCTACATTCTCGAATGAAGGCGATCGGTCATGGATTCGACCAGTGGCCTGACAAGGAATCTGATTCTGTTCCTCAGAGTTCATGTTGCCTAATTCTGGCCACTTTAGATGGGATAGAGATGGTCTCTATGGTCATGCCATGATGATATTCCCCACAATTATCCTGCTCGGGTACACATACGGCCTGACTCCTGAGTCTAAAATTCGTCAATGGGGTGCCTGGGTGGCTCGGTGGGTTAAAGCCTCTGCCTTCAGCTCGGGTCATGATCTCAGAGTCCTGGGATCAAGCCCCACATCTGGCTCTCTGCTCAGCAGGGAGCCTGCTTCCCCCTCTCTCTGCCTGCCTCTCTGCCTGCTTGCGATCTCTCTTCTCTCTGTCAAATAAATAAATAAAATCTTTAAAAAATAAAATACAATAAAATAAAACTCGTCAATGGAGGGAGGCCAGTGGTACCCATTCTCGTGTGAAAGGTCATGCATCTTTTTTCAGTAGATTAACTTTTTATCTCTTAATGGTGTTAAGGAAAAGGTCAAAACATCTAACAGATGGGATGTGGAAGGCTTCCAGTGAAGGAGATCAATGTTTCCAACATCAATCTAACTCCAGAAAGTTCTTAATGCTCGTGGATGCAGTTCATGGGACACAGCAGTTGAATCGAGAGCATAGCACGGTAGCAAAAATGAAACTTGTGTAAAGCAGTGAGCCTCCTCCTGAAGGCTGTGGGCTCCGCCAGCGTCTATGCTGTGGGGTCAAGTTTGCAAGCCTAGACGGCTCTTACGACAAAGTGAGCAATCTTTATGCCTTGTTAGCAGTTGGACAGTGTTATTTGTTGTGACTGCCCTGGTGCACATAAGCCGAGGACGGATGGACAAGTCAGGACAACTGAGTTAGTAATAGTGACTC
>CM052888.1:25730137-25731715 GCA_028534135.1 Potos flavus | reverse complement strand
TTTTTTCTCTTTTGGTTGGTAGAAGCATCCCTTCCCTTAAATCTCTTTGATTGAGCAAAAATGCTTTTGGAGTGTTTCCTTTAATCCATACATCATTTTCCTGATTAGTGGCTGTTCAGTAACGTCCTTGCTCATGAGGCAAGCTTCACCCAGAGCTCAGTTTGCCATCGGAGTTGCAGAAATGGATCTACATTAGATGGACCCCATTGCGTATCTGTCACACCGGGCTAGATTTTGAAAAATGTAGTTATCAGTTTTGGGGGACCGAAATGTATCTAGCCCTACACTGTCCTCCTATGGGTTTTCTCATAGAGACGAGTCTTTTCTTAGGTCAGTTTTCTGGAAATACACTCTGAGACGGACACTCGCTGGCAGGACACGTTTTCCGAGACACCCACCTGCTGGGGAGTGGGGCAAGCAGAGGGTTGGGGACTGGTGCATCGCAGAGACCACACCGGATATGGGGGGGAGCACGGGGTCCACGATGACCTCCAGAGGTGTTCCAAACTGGGACGAAAAGCCTGGGTTTTGGGGACCCAACGCTGATCAGGCTTTGGATCAGAACTGCTGGGGAGGGGGTATAACTTTGGGGGGGTGGCTCCCCTGAATCCCCAGAGAGGGAAGCAGATGTGAGCAGTTAGCAGCCGTCACTCCAGGGTGGGATGGGGCTGAAGGGCGCAGGGAATGAGCTCTCTGTCCAGAAGGGGCGGCCAGGTAGCACACGACAGCGTCCCCTGCGCCCATATATTCCCAAACGTCCTTTATGTGCAAAGCACAGACTGACGCACGCTCTTCTTGAAGACACATCTGAAAAGCCAGTGGAAACCTTTCCAGCTTCAGGTGCCTGGATACTACAGTCCTCAAACTCCTTCCGGATTGGAACTCGGCAAAGCCAATGGTAGCTTTGTGTATTCTGGGCAGACGCAAAGAAGTTGTCTCTGAACGTCTGCCGGCGATCGCAGGAACCGACGATGTAGAACATTCCACGGGCCGTCTCCTTCCTGCCCGTCATCTATCATCCCAACCCTCAACCTCTTTTCTGAGTGATGATTGCACCCTAAACACACAAAATTAATCACCACTCGAGGCCAGCCAGGTGTCTCGCCTCCAGAAATTATCTCGCTGTAGCCAAAGAACAGCTCGGATCGGAGAACGTCTCATAATTTCACATCAAGAGCACTGGCGAGTCATACGGGAGCCCCTGACAGGTTTTGCAAAGTGCTGAGAAGCAAAGATCCCTCTCTGGCTTCACGCAAAGATCAGGGGACAGTTGTCGCAGGTAATGAAAGGCCCCGTTTCAGGTAAGGAAGGCGCACTTTGGCTCAAAGCGGCGCTAATGAAATCACCAGCTTCCGACAAAGGAGAAGGCTTGTAGGGCAGAACCGGGTGCCCACACAGAGTAGCAACGTTCCTTCCAGAAACTTTAGGATGGCTTCGCAGAAGTCAGGCACAGGCTGGAGAAAAGCCCTCCGACTCCACACTCTGCAGCAGATTATTACATAATCCAATGAAGCCCCGATTTTGAAATTCCATATGACAAGCCCTGCTTAGCTTAACAGTGGCTGATAGCGGCAGTCT
>CM052888.1:25587637-25725137 GCA_028534135.1 Potos flavus | reverse complement strand
CCCCAGGTATAGATTTTTTTTTTTAACTTGACATCCTTTTACATCAAAATCCACTGCTTTTAAACTCAAGGGGAGCAGAATCTCCCGTCCAAACTCCCCTGATAGGAACTTGGCAGAATATCTGCCTTGTCACATCCCACTTGTCTGATGCATACCTGGATTTTTTTTTCCCTTAAAGTCTACTTCTCCAAAATGCCTAATCTTAATATTTTTGACCCTCATTTGTCCCTCAAGCCATTCCCTCATTTGCCTGCAGACACAGCCCTTCTCATCAGTCCTTTTCATTTCCCACTGACACTTGCTCTCGCCGCTCTTTGCGGCAAAAAAATCTGTGCCGTGAACACAGTTTGACATTTCCTGACATTTCATGAACTAATTACACTACAAATAATTAAGCATGTTCACATCTGTAACAAACGAAGGCAAAATGGTTGTCAGCGGGCGTGATTGATGACCTCCCTGAGACTTGATCTGATGAGATTCTCCCCACCCTGGGCAGGAGCCCGATGCCACCGTGTTTGCAATCATGCCTTCAGCCCTTTTCATCAGATCACACCGACGAGACGCTTGAAGAAGAGGATGGGAAAATTAATGACTACAATGAAATATTTGCATTTTTCCAGGACTGGAGAAAACAATGAACAAGAGATGTGACAACCTCAATTATTTGGTGGCGCTAAGAGCCGGGAGACAGCTCCTGCTGGAGAGAGCTGTTGGGAGGCCCGGGGGTGTCAGGCTGGCTGGAAAAATGGCAGGTGACAAGGACAACATTTTTTTTTTTTTTTTTTTTATGCTACACAGGCCCACAGAAGCTCAGCTAAAAAGACAAATTACAGGAGCAATTTCTTATGGAGGGGGAAATTTGTCAGCATTTAAGCTTGTTCCTGTACAAAGGTTGGACCGGGGTGGGAAAAGAAGCCGGGCAGCAGACAAAGGAATGCGATCTGATATCTGCCAATCGATGCACCTGCCAATGGCTGGGTCTCCTTTGTTTAACGTGGTTTGGGGGCTCTCGGCGAAGGCTGCACACCGTACCGCCCAGAACACTCCCTGCCCACCGGGAACTCATTTGGAATGGACCCCAGTCTGCTGGAGACCCAATTTGGCTTTTTCCAAAGCCAGCCCCAGCCAGTTTTCTGGGCAAATTTCCCTCCCAAAGTTGCCCAAACAAATGGATTCATCATCCAACATGATGTCTGCATAGTAGCTCCGTGAGCCAGAATGCAAGCATAAAATAAAATAAATACCTTTGGATCAAGGAGATGGCAAAGCCTCTCTTTCTCTCTCTCTCTCTCTCTCTGGGGGCCCTTGCCAATGACACCCTGGCAACCGAAAATGGTAAAATGGAGTTTTTGGAGATCCATTTTTAAAGTGCAAAACAAATTCCATTATACGAAATCCTCCCATAATTTTAATTTCACAATGTATTTGTCGGTTGTTTTTAAATGAAATAAACAAGTCAATTTACAATCCAATTAGCTGTTTGGAATTTCGGCGATGGCAATTCATTGAGTTACAATTGGACACGCAAGGACATTTGACGGTGCTGGGCACATGGAAGGGTATGGAACTACTGCTTTGCTGGTCACTTACTGTGTGCCAGACACCATGCAAGCTGCTTTAATTACACCTGTCATCTTCCCTGCAACCCCGCAAGGCAGATACTGATGTCCATGTTACACGGATAAGGAAAGTGAGGCTCAGGAAGGTCAGGTGACTCGCCCAAAGTCACACAGCTGTTGCGTGGCAGAGACAGAACTCACACCTACATCAATTTGGCTGCAAAGCTTGGGGAACCTTCCCTTCTTATTCTTTGGGTCGCCAGCGCTCAGATCCTGTATCGGTCGGTCAAGTTCATCCGTTCCCTTCAGGGCTGGTGCCCACGTCAGAAGGATGGATGATTCATTGTCCTCTGTCCTACTCACTGCCCTCCTGTCAACCCCCAGCCACTCAGATCGAAATGAACACCTTCTCCATTACTGGCCTCCAAGCGCATCCCAAGTGCTTGCCCCCAATCCATTAGTGAGATGGAACTTTCTCTACGCACAAGAAAGAAATCAGCCTCCAGGTTTGGAGGTCTCTGGCTCTTCAATTCAAAATATTCCCAGCCCGAGGGCCTCAAGGCAATAGTCAGTTCCGTCCTTTTATACCTTAACGGAATTTGGGCTGCAACTTTTTCCGTTTTGTGTTTGAATTCTACAGGGAAGGCGAGCCAACGATCAGACGTTTTTTCTTCTTTAAAATCGGTGCTGGAAGTGGCCTTTCTAGCTTCTTGCTCAAGGCGGTGCTGGGAAGCAGAGGTTAAGCACAGCAGAGCAAGTCCTAAGTGATGTATCAGGATTTCAAGGGTGGATTTCGGTGTTTTTAAATTACTAGATCATAGTGTAGATTTAAAGCTCTTAGCTGTAGCCTTTCTTCTCTCATGGAAAAACTCCAATGTTTATCTGCAATTTGCCCAGATTAGGCTTTTAAAAAAGCATTGTCGTTGGTTGTACTCGGACCATAAAGCTGGGCAGTTTTGACCTTCATTCCTCAACTTGACTTCAATATCCGCTAATTCCTTTTTATAAAACAAATTGCATCAACGGCGTCCGCATTTAACCAACCGCGGCTTAAATTGTTTTGTTCTCTTTCATAAGTTCCTTCTCCAGATTAAATGCCGATGCACCCAAGGAACTGCTCTCGGCTGAAGTGGGAAAGCGCGATTCGATTAGTATAGATTCTGGAATCGGGTAAGTACTGTGTCCGTGTCCTCTCTAGAAAAGAGGTGACGTGTCATGGGATATTAAGAATGGCCATTTAATGTAAAAACTCGGATAATACATGAGTTAAATGGAGAAAATGAGAGAAAGCTTTTAAGCATTCTCCCAAGACGGATTGCAGAATAATATTATGGTACACGCCAGGGGGGCCGAGTGACACCGTCGGGAGGGAGGCCATTACAGAAGGAGGGTTTAAAATCATTACGGCAAAAAGCATTTGCAGAGCTGCCGCGAGACAGCAGCGACACATAATGAATTATCAATAGTGAGCTGGTGATTCGGTTATATTACAATATGAACAGAAAACTTCCTGTTACACAATTTTAATCTGCCACTCTGATAAATGGCTTGAGGAGGGAGCCCCATTTCCATGGGACCAACGGAAGTGGGGGGCCAGGGGGAGGAGAGGATGAACGCAAGAGTCACCGGAGAACGTTTCGAATGAATATTCGGTGACCCAAGGATTCAACAAACACCTGAGCTTCTGGATTCGCCTGAAAGGCACCCTATTTCCGAATGTCATATACTGAACGAGAGGCTCCACATAATCTGCCTCTACGTCCAGCAAAACTGTATTTACCAAGACCAGTGGCCAGCGCTCACAGCAGAGTCTGTGAGCTTGATTTTGGGAAACACTGCCTAAAAATAGTATTTATCTTGATTACTGGGGTTATCTTGATTACTGAGCAACTTTGCTCCCGAGATGTAGGTCTCTTGCCCCGTCCGAGTCTGGTCTCGCCGACCGTGAAACAGCAAGGTAGGAAATGATATCCCAAGTTCACAGCCTGGGAAGTTGGGTTTCGGAGAGATTTTGTAACTCAGGTTCATGGTTTGTAAGCGGTGGCGTTGAGATTCACATCCAACCTTCGGACTCAAAATCCCAACAACTTCCTACTTAACGGCGCTATCTGTGCGTGCGTGCGTGCGCGCGCGCGCGCGCGCGCGCGTGTGTGTGTGTGTGTGTGTGTGTGTGTAGTTAAATCTTTCCTCCCCTGTAGTATCACCCCAATTATAAAATCCTTTACAGAGTTGCAAAATACTATTTGCCTCCCTGCCTAATCCTAGGACAACGGAGCTATTCCTCTAGTTCACTTTGAAAAGTGATTTGATATTTTCTAAGAGGAAATGTTCTATCTTTTTATTGAAATATAATTGACATATTATATGAATTTTGGGTGTACAATGTAATGACTCATATTTGTATATATTGGGACTATCTTCATGTAATGAGAATTTCTGAGATCTATTCTCCTAGCAACTTCAAATACACAAGATAGTATTATTAACTATAATCACCACACCATACAGTACATCCCCCAAGACTTATGTATTTCATAACTGGAGGCTTGTACCTTTCAATGACCTTCACCCATTTTGCCCATCCCCACCCCCTGCCTCTGACAACCTCCAATCTATTCTCTGTATCTAGGAGTTTGGGTTTTGTTTTTGTTTTGTTTTCAGATTTCATGGGTAGGCGAGATCAAACGGCATTCGTCTTTATCTGTCTGACTTATTTCACTTACCGTAATGCCTTCAAGATCCATCCATGCATGCTGTCCTAAATGGCAAGATTTCATTCTTCTTTATGGCTGAGTAATATTCCATTATGTATGTATGTATGTATATATATCCCACATCTTCTTTATTCATTCATCCATTTGTGCATCCTTAGATTGTTCTCATGTCTTAGCTCTTGGAAATCATGCCTCAGTGAACGTGGGGGCACAGATATCTTATGGAGAGTTGGTGTTTTCATTTCCCAAATAAAGAAGCAGAGCGGAATTGTGCTCCGTGTGCTTTTAAGTTTTGTAGCATGGGTAGGAACTAGCTATTTAAATCAAGACAAGGCAAAAGTTGGGGACAGGGTGAGGATTAATGGGTTTCTCATCCTTGTTTATATCTGACTTGGAGATCCCCCTCCTGAGAAGTCACCCATGACTACACTCAGTGTTGGAGGAGGCAGCAGTGTTGGCAAAAAGGAAGCATGGGAGAAACCAGGGAAAAAAGGAGAACTAATACATTTGGGAATATTATGCAGCTATTAAAATGAAAGACCAGATCTATAGGTGTCAATGTAGGAAAATCTCCAAGATAAATTATTTGCTTTTAAAAGTCAAGAGCCACAATAGTGTGTATTTTGGAATTATTTTCAAAAGGACACGCACACACAATTATATGTGTATGCACATACACACACATACATAAATACACACACACACACACACACACACATATATATATATATATATTGCATGCTGATATGTGCATGGAAAAGTCTTAGAGGCCTATGTATGAAACCGATGAACTGATGATCACTGGTGAGGACTGGGAGTTTCAGATGCCAGAAAACAGGTGTCATTTTATTGCAAAGTTTTAAATCTCTGGTGATTGTTATTGTCTAAATTATGCTGCTCTAGACTATCTAAATGTTTTGTAATAAACAGATATCATTTATAATCTGAAAACGGTGTTGGAAATGTTATCGTCTGGAACCATAAATGACATGCATGGCACAGATATTTAAAATAACAGCTTTATTGAGATATATTCCACATATCATAAAATTCACCTGTTTAAAGTGTATAGTTTGGTGGTTTTTAACATTTTCTTTTTTTTTTTTAAGATTTATTTATTTATTTATTTGAGAGAGAGAGAGAGAGAGAGAGTGTGCACACCAGCAGGAGGGGCAGAGGGAGAGGGAGAGAGAGAGAATCTCAAGCAGACTCCCCCACTGAGTGCAGAGCCCAAGACGGGGCCCGATCTCACGACCACATCACGACCCGAGCTGAAACCAAGAGTCGGATGTTTAACCGACCACACCCCCCGGGCGCCCCAGTTTTTAACATTTTCAGCATTGTGCAATCATCATGGAAATCTGCTTTAGAATATTTTCATCACCCCAAAAAGAAACCTCAAACTAATCAGTCATCACTCCCCATCATTCCCATCCTCCAGCCCAGTCTTGGACAAATACTCGTTTACTCCCTGTCTCCGCAGATTTGCCTATACTGGACATTGCGTATACATGGAATTGTACAATATTGGGTCTTTCATGCCCGGCTTCTTTCACTTTGTACAGTGTCCTTAAGGTTTATCCATATTGCAGCAGGTGTCAATGCTTCGTTCCTTTTTGTGGCTGAATAATATCCCGTTGTATAGCTATATTGCATTTTATTTCTCCATTCATCAGTTGATGGACATTTGGGTTGTTTTCACTATGGGGCTACTATGGATAATGCAGCGATGAATATACCCACTTTGGGGATGGAATTGCTAGGTCATGTGGTCACTCTATGGTTGACATTTTCAGGAACCACCCAACTGTTTTCCAAAGTAGCTGCATCATTTTACAACCCAAATCCCAGCCACACCATGCCCTTGCCAACACACAGTAGCATCTTTTTAATGCCGATGTGTTTTTAAATATTATATAAATAAAAATGGATGCATTTTCTTTAAAAAAGTCAGAGTGAAATGCAATTCGACAGAGCTGAATGGGGAAGTTTCACTCTTCACCATCCTGTCCATCATGTTTCCCTTCTAGAGGTAAACACAATTTTGTTCACATCCTCCTAGTAACTTTCTGCCTTTTTCTTCATACTGATATACATGTCGATGATAAAAACATCTCTTGTTTTTAAGTAAATGCAATTTATGCCACATGTATTATGAATTTCCCTTTTCATCATAGTGAGTCTTCGAGATTACTAAATATATCATCTACGTTATTTTTTTTAAATGCCCCTTTACCTCGCTCTCAGAACATAGAGCCTAGATTTGTTCAAGGGTGACCGCTAGGCTTACTTTATAGCACAGCAAATTGCCTGGAAGCTTGCAACTCCCTTTATGACCTTCCTCCTACCTTGGCTCCCATACGATTTTCTTCAAGTTTAACGATGCTCGTTGAGTCAAACCTATTGAGGGCAAACCATGACTCTGCCATGTACAAGTTCAATGGCCTTGAGTCTGGGCCTCAGTTTCCTCATTTGTAAAATGGGGATAGAAGCAACACTTACCCTCCTAGGTTGTTGTGAGGTTTCAACGAGGTCATAAAGGGAGAGCGCTCCACCGTGCCTGGCATTCATGCTATTAGCCATATACACGCGGTCTAGAAAACGAGCCAGCAGAGAAACCGGTTTTTTTAGTGTAATTCTCTCTGCCGTTGAGCCGTCTGGCCAGTAAATCAGTTCCATGTGTGTTCCTCGGGAGCTCCCAGCCCAGGGAATTAAGATCTCCACCTTGGGGAGTTGGGTAAGGCCACACCCTTAAGCCTAACTCTTTTGATTGGAAGAAAATTGCAAAATGAACGGTAATCACAATAGTAGATCATTATGCATTGTATCCAAGCTGGGCCATAGCGAAGGATATTGACATAGCCACAAAAATGAGCTCGGGTCCAGAGGCCAAGCTCCTGAAAGAGCCAGGATGGGGGGAGTGTGATTGCCATCACAATTAAAAACATCACTGCCTGCCTTTGGATCCCGCTAGTTCTGATGTGTGCTTACCATTGTTGCTCCGGAGCAAAGGAGAAGTCTGCTCCGTGAGCATTTGCTGATGAAAAAGATTGGCCCGTTGGTTCTCTGTTGACACTTCTCCTCTCTGGGATTTAACCCGACCCCACTTACTTTATTTTGGGCAGTTTTGTATGTGAGCGGTGATTATTGGGTCCTGTAAAAACAATCAATAAATATCTGCTAAATTGTGTAGAATCAACTGACCTCCTCCGTACTTTTTAATTCCCAAAGCTAAGTGCTAGGCCCTTTGTAAATATTCATTGTGTGTGCTAAAGAGTCTGGAACATTTAATGAACCATTAGTTTGAAACCAGACCCGCCAACTTGGAAAACTGGTCATTGGTCAAGTTGGTCATTTAATGGGCAAGAATTGGTTGAGAACTATCAGCCATGATTATGGGGCTTGGTTGCAAAAGAGAAGAAGCTGCATTCGGCTCTGACTGATCCCATCCTCCTCTGTGGCTGATCCAAATGCCGGATCTTAGACATCTTTGAGAAGAAGAATCTTCCAGCAACCAGGATACTGGGCTTCTCCTGGCTGCTATTTTCTCAGGGAAGATTCTGCTTAGCTTGCCAGTGCAAACCGGGAGGATCCCATGAGCGGCTGTAAGTTCACACGATCTCTATACTCTTTCATCCCTATTTCAAAATAGAAATACATTTTGTTTGTTATTGCCTGAATTGAAATTCACCCTAATTTACTTTGCTGGCTATCATACATTAAAAATAAAAAATTACTTTCCTGTTGTTAAAAAAAAGGGGGGGGCTCCTGGGTGGCTCAGTGGGTTAAAGACTCTGCCTTCGGTTTGGGTCATGGTCTCCGGGTCCCCGGATCGAGCCCCACATCGGGCTTTCTGCTCGGCAGGGAGCCTGCTTCCCCCTCTCTCTCTGCCTGCCTCTCTGCCTACTTGTGATCTCTCTCTCTCTGTCAAATAAATAAATAAAATATTTATAAATAAATAAAGGCAAGAGGAGAGAAGACACTTAGTGGTAAGATCAGGTCCCATCTGCTCCATGTGTTTATTTGCTGGAAGGGAATCAGGCTGTCGATTTCACAGACTAGTGAAGGCACACGTGTAAAGCTGAGGGATGGAAGAGAGCCGGGTGGTACGAGGCCCCCTGTACTCCTCAGGCAGCCTAGGCTGGGCTGCAGTACCAACCGACGGCCAGAACTCAGCAAAAGGTGATTTCATACTAATGCTACACATTTCCGTCATGTCAGCAGGGGGCTCTGCTCTAATCACTCAGAGACCCATCCACCATGACTTCAGTAATGGGAAGGGAACACGGGAAGCAAAAACCGTCCTGGCTCTAGAGTTTTCCTGCCCGGAGGTCACCGCTGCTCACGTTTCATTGGCCGAAGCAAGTCACGTGACCACGCTAACTGCAACGAACGCGAGGAAACAAGTGGTTTCTTGTGTCACGAAGAAGGGGAGCCGGATACGTTTGTTGAATGGCAGAAATGACTCTCCCAGACCCCCAGGGCAGAACACAAAAGAGTCTGCAAATACCTCCATGTGAGTGAAACCCGCATCTAGGAGGGGAGCTGAATGTGGAACGCAGCCTCCCTAACTCAACCTTAGGCAGCAACTTTATTGCACCAAACCCCACTCCCGTCCCTTTCTTGTCCTTCTCTCAGCTCTTCATTCTCTCACCCCACCCATGTGTAGTGTGTAGAGCACTTGTCACGGTGGTTTACCCAGCCACGGGTAGAGATGCGGAGGGGAGACGAGGAGGCGTCTCCCGCCAACCTGTAGGGTTTTTTTGTTTTTTTTTTTTTGGAGGGCAAAAGACTCGAACAGAAGTTTCACAAAATGTATGAGAGTTTATGAATGCCCATAAGCACATGAAGAGGTACTCAACATCATCACACATCAGGAAAATGCAACTTTTTTTTAAAGATTTTATTTATTTATTTGAGAGAGACAGAGTGAGAGAGAGCATGAGAGGGGAGGAGGTCAGAGGGAGAAGCAGACTCCCCATGGAGCTGGGATCCAGATGCGGAACTCGATCCCGCGACTCCGGGATCATGACATGAGCCAAAGGCAGTCGCCCAACCAACTGAGCCACCCAGGCGCCCAGGAAAATGCGACTTAAAACAAAAATTAAAGAGCTACGCTACCCACCCACTGGAATGGTTAAAACTAAAAAGACTGACAACATGAATGGTTGGTGAGGATGGGAAGCGATCGGAACTCTCACATCGTTGATGGGAGCATAAAATGGTACTATCACTTTGGGGAAAGTGAGGCAGTTTTTAATATAACTGAATATACAGGGATCCGATAACACAGCATTCTGGTGCTGGGTGTTAATTTAGCCCAGAGAAATATAAGCATATATCCATCAAAAGTCTTGAACAAGAGCGTTTACAACCACTTAATTCCTAATAGTAAAAAATCTGGAAATAGCCTGGGTGTTCAAACATAGGAGAATGGACAGACGAACTGAAGTATAGGCACGTAACAGAATTCAACAATAAAAGAGTACAACAATATTGCAGGTATCAATAACACGGATGTATCTCAGAAACATTACGCTGAGTGAAAAAAAGCCTAAGACAGATATAGCGTCTGAGCTCATGTTTCCGAAAGTTCTAGAACAGGCTAAATGAATTCATAGTGGGGAAGAAAAAATTGGAAGCGTTACCCGCTTCTGTGCTATGGAGGCTGCAATCGACTGGAAGAGGCACAGGGGAACTTTAATGGGAGAGAGTAATGTGCAATATCTTGATAGGGGGCGTGTGTAGCAAGTATATGTGTGCATTTGTCAAGACTTATGCATTGGCATGCTTAAAATGCGTGCATTTCATAGACAAAAATTTTATCTTAGAGAAAGCTGTAAACAGATATCAAACCCTTAGTTGAAGTTACACAGGCTGATATGTTTAGGGGTAAAACGTAGTTGTACCTGCAACTTACTTTGAAATGCACACACAGAAAAGCAAATAAAATGGCTTAATGAGTGGAGAGTGGATGGATATGTAATGAGGCATCTATGAAGAAATATTAATTGTAGAGTCTAGGTGCTGGATGCATGGCTGTTTGCACGGAATTCCTTCAGCCCTTTTGTACGGATGCAAAAATCCCCCAGGTTCTGGCGCTCAGTCCTGCTGGATTCGAGGCACGGCTCCTTCCGCTTACCGGCCGTTCTTACCACATCGAACCCTGGGTTTTCTTGCTAGCACCAACCTCCTGGCCTGGTGGCGAGCATTAAAGGGGATGAAGCTTGCAACATCACTCACCCACCCCTCATTAATGCCGAGAATTATTTTAATTATTTTAATTATTAGTCCTGTTATTTTAATTATTTTAATTATTAGTCCTGTTATTTTAATTATTATTTCGATTATTGTTGCCCTGTTGGTTCTTTGTCTAGTTCTCTGGGGATGAATCACTTAAGGACCGTTCTGCCCCTGTCATTCCCAAGTTCCAAACCCCCAAGGTGAACAGAGAGCCTCTGTTTACTTAGCATGATGCCCAGCACACAGGACTTCGGGAAGAGTGGGTCACCCAGAATTGATGGGGCTGCCTTGGTCATAACGACATCGTGACAAACTCTGAATACTTCCCTCCCCCCCACCAGATAGGGGACTCTCAGGATAACCTCGGCAGCACTGAAACAAGATCTGGCTTTCGTGAGAGGGCATTCCCCAGGTGTGAGGGCTCTGGATCTTTCTGGGAAAGGAATACCCAAGACACGTTCTTCCATTCTTTTCCTCATTGGGAAGCTAACACCCCACTGGACCATCATGTCCCAAGCACTACGCTCAGACCGTGCGCTCACCTGGAAAGGGAGAAGCACAGACCCAGCCCCATGGCGGCCGTGATCGTGATCGTGGCCAGAGCTCCCCCCCAAGTCTCCTCCCTTCCTCTTTGCATCCTCAAAACACAACGCTCCTTTGGACGTTCAAGGGGCAAAGCTCAGAACTCCGTCCCTCTTCTACTTTCTTCCAAGCTGAAGAGAGGATTCTGGAGAATGCTATTGATTCACATAATAGATTTGTTTAGTATACCCATTACTCCCCACCCCGTCCCCAGGGGGAGAGAGGCCAGGGGCAGCCGAGGCAAGGGCACAAGGCTGTAAAAACCACAGCTACATTAAATGCCATCGAATGGCTAAAATCTATCCCCTCTGGCCCACATGTGTGCCCCCAACTCGAGCCCCAGGGCCTGGAATTCCACCATTAGATTCCTTCTTTTCAGTTAAGCACGGTTCTCTCTACTTGGTCCTCTTTTAAAATATAAACATCCTCAGAAAAATAGTCACTCAACACATTCCTGAGAATGTGCTCAGTAGCGGTGACACGCAGCCACTTTGGGACCAGACAGATCCCTCACTCTGAGTCTCAGCTCTGTCCTTCAGTAGCTGTGTGATCTTGGATTCGTGACTAAACCTCTCTGTGCCTCGGTTTTCTCATCTGTAAAATGGGGATGGCAAGAGTACCTACTCTCAGGACTGCTGTTAAGTGTGAAATTCGAAGAAAGCTAATAAAGACTAATCGGTGGTCGGTACAAAGGTGAATGAGTCCGGTAGGGACCCAAGATTCGCTTGCAAACAGCTCTTACGCAAAGTGGAAAGTTGTCGCTGATCCGAGAGATGTATAAACAGTGGGGAGAGACGGCGGGTGCCGAGGGGCGGCGCGCAGCCACGCAGACTGGCCAGAGGAAACGGCATCTGATCTGGGCCTTAGAGGCTCTGTGGGGGGCGTGGGGGAGGAACTCAGGGTGGAAGGTGTGCCAGGAGCTGGGCGCCTTGCGAGCAGAGATCAGGGTTGCCAAACTGAGTGTGTGGGGAGGCCACTGCTCAGGGACTCCTGCGGAGGGTGACAAGGGGCTGGAAACCAGCCCCTCGTGGTTCACAAGCCTTGTCCGTCTGGACTGCAGCTAATGGAGTGCTTTCTGCTAACCTGTGCACGGGTACCCTCTGAGCCTTTCATCTGAATCCTGTCCGGGCAGAAGGCATGCTGAGAAAACAGCAGGAGACAGCAGGAAATTTGCTCCAGGGGGGCAGACCTCAGACCCTGGACGGTCAGCTGAAGCTGGGGGGATTTGGGTGGGCCTGGAGCCACGGATTCCCATGAAATCACTAGGGCCCCATGTAGTAGCAGGACCCTGGAGTTCGACAGTTATGCATCCAAACCCCCATATGGCCGCCTGCTAGCTGTGTGCCTTGGAGAAATTCACTGCGCCTCTCTGGGCTTCATCTGCCTCTTTGCTACATGAGGATTCATTACTCCAGGCTCCTGGGACATTTGGGGACTGAATGAGATAATGTTTGTGGAGCTCTAGGATGGTACGGGTGCCCGCTGCACTGAAGTTATCCTTTATATTTAATGATAGAACAGGACTGATGGGTGTCGATCGGATGGATTATACGTGATCTGTGCGCTAATCAGACAAGGACCCCAAAGACACCAAGGAGGGTCCTGGTGACTTGTGGGCGGGGATGGGGGGATGGCGGTCAGAGAGGGAAGGTGGCAGCGCCCAGAAGGCCAATGCCACTGGCTTCCTGAGCGTGCAGAAGCCCCAGCCAAGCCCCCTGTTCTCTTGGGAGGCTGATACATGGCACAACCAGCCTCGGGACTTGGAGAAAAGCTTCAGGACACAGAAGAGGGTGTCCGTGTACGGTCCACATTCATGTGGGCACTGGCGGTCTTACTCTGCACTGGGGTCGTCCCCATTCATGGACAGGGCACACACATCCAGATTTACGCACATGTCTCCCACGTTCGGGCACGTGCATTCATAGATATATACGCTCCCCCGATATTCTGCGTCTGTGGGCGCTGACACCCGCGTCCCCACCTCTCAAGTGCAAGCGTAGGACCCCCCACTTCTCTCTGCACTCACCACAGGACTCCGAACTCCAGACGAGAAACCACCTTTTTGCACTCAATTATAACAAGCTGCCTTAACCATAAATTAAGTTATAATGCCTTTGCCCACCAGATGAGCTGGCAAGGCCCCCCTTGCCCTTGTCATAAATTAACTCCTTGATCAAATTTTAAATGAATTATAAAAGTTGAAAATTAAATCTGGCTAAATTAGGGGCTTCCCCTGTTATTTTAATGAAGCAGGAGCCACCGGTGGCGTAGAACCCAGCTGTGACGACTTCCAGCCCCGACTTCAGCGGCGGACTCCCACCAGCCGCTGGGTCGGAGGAGATATTCTGAGCTTTCAGCCTGACAATGGGTTACTTCTCTCAGTGTGATTTTTTAACTCTTTATTTTTAAAAAATATTTTATGTGTTTATTTATTTGGGGGGAGGGGGCACCGAGGGAGAGAGAGAGAGAGAGAGAGAGAGAGAAAGAGAGACTTTCTTCCAAGCAGACTCCTCGCTGAACGTGGAGCCCGACTCGGGACTCGATCTCAGGACCCGGAGATCATGGCCTGAGCTGAAGGCAGATGCTTAACCGACTGAGCCACCCAGGCGCCCCAGATTTTTAACTCTTTATTACGGAAAAACATAAGCAGACGTAGAGAGACTGGTAAGATGAGCCCACATGCACTGTTACTCAGCTACGAGATGAAAAATATTTTTTGAAATTAAACTTGCTACTGGCTAGTTTTCCTGTGGTTTCCCCTATCTCCGAATTTATTGTTTCAGGGGAAGAAAAAGATAGAGGTCGCTGATTAACAATGTGTCTCAAAGTAGATTCTTTTGAGTATGGAAACAATAATCATTGTTGGGGAAAAAAGAGATATTCAGAAGTTCCCTTGATATGTCAGGAGCTAGCTTGGAGGTCTGAACATAGAGCTTTTTATAGACATAGCCTAGAGAGACTGGGGCTCATGATGTCAAAGGGGTTCCCATCCGAAAGGAACCGTGAATGTTTCTTCAGTTGCTTGAGATCGACACAGCACAGCATGACGTCATGCCCGACCTGGAGCAGGACGGTTCGAGGACATTGTCAAGGTGGAGAGGCGTGAGGTAGGGCTCCTGCTTGTCTATAGCCAAAACAAGGCATGTTGGGAATCCAGAAATTCCCACATGACATAGTGAAGGGATAGAAAAATCACGGGAAACAGTGTGCCAGGAGAGAGAGACAGGGATAAGAAGAAGCAGCTGCAGAAAGCAGATTTTATAACTAGAGGCCATGGCAGAGGCCAACCCAACTTCTTTGGGTTCAAGCCTGATGTCCCAAAGACCAGAAGGAATGGGTCCCACCTCCAGATGCCAGTATAAGGTGCCAGGTTGCCATGCAACGGGCTGTCGGACTCCTCGATGAGGCCCCAGAGAATAACCTAAGGGTTGTTACCCCCTTTCTCTTGACTGCCATGGAGTCACGTAAATTTCTGCACCCAGGCGCCATATTGGACATGGCAAGGGAGAAATTACCGGAATGTGAAGAAACAGCTCTGTCAGAAACTTTGAAATGGGTTTCATATTTACCCAGAAGAGAAGATCTTAAACCCGAGGACACCGCAATCAATGAGAATGGGACCCTAGGGAGAGATGAGGTCCGTTATGGAAAATACAGAAAGTGACGTTTCTTGCTATATCTGAGTTTTAGTGTGTAGACTTTAATTATGCTATTTAAGGTCACAGAATAGCATAGGATTCTTGCGGTTTGCTGATCTTAAACAAAGCTCAAAGTGCATATTTTCTAGTTTTCCCTTGGCCCGGAGTCATGATGGTGATTTAACAGACATCTATGGTATTCTGGGCAGAGAAGCTTGGATGGTTGTTCTTGTTACTTTTCTATGGGTGCAAGAACCGTATGAGATGGGGGTCACTGGTCTTAAAACATCTGAATCAAAGTCTAAAGGGTTTGGTTCCTCCTGTGGGGTACCCAGGGACACTGGGGAGGGTGATTGCTGGAATTTTCCCAAAAGCATCTTCTCTACTTGCTTTCTTCCTTCCCTCCCTGTCCTGCCTTAGGGATGGTGAAGGGAAGAAAGATCGTGTCTGGGTGAAAATCAAGAGGCACCTCTCAAAGTGAGCAACAAAATGCTGGTGGACAGGCTATTTTAAATTTGCTTACTTTAAACAAAAATCTTATTTATTTATTTGAGAGAGAGAGAGAGAGAGAGTAGGAGTGGGGGAAGGGCAGAAACGGGGAGAAGCAGACTCCCCACTGAGCAGGGAGCCCGATGCAGGGCTCGATCCCAGGATCCTGGGATCATGACCTGAGCCAAAGGCAGATGCTTAACTGACTGAACTACCCAGGTGCCCCTAAATTTGCTTGCTTTTAATGTAAACCTATAGAATCAGAAGCAGAGAGGGCCAAATATTGAACCCCAAACCCAGAAATGCCAATTTTAAAGGGGAAGGTATTAAGATCACCAGTTGTCTCTCTCCTTCACATTTCGACGAGCTTATCAGCACTCGGAGGCCAGCAACCACGTCCTCCAGGTCCCCAAGCCGAGCTGCTGTGGAAGACAGACCCCGGAGAATCCTAACCCCAAACGAGGCCTGTCTCTGAGAGCAGCAGCTCTAATTAACCAGAGCAGGCTCACAGAGGTGCCAGGGACGAGTGGCCACTCAGCCCAAAGAGACAGAGAGCAGCAGTAGGGTTATTGAGACTTGTGCAAAGCCCCCTTCAATCAGGCTTTCAAGATAATTAGGAAGCAGAAGGACAATTCATTAGCGGCCTGTGCCGATGGAGCTCCAGCCCGGCCTCCTTTAACGGGAGTTTCCACCTCTACTTGTATCAGCTTGTTAATTTCGGGACAAAGAGTACCGTAGTGTTTTTCAGACTTGTTGACTGTGGCCTACACATTAAGAAATACATTTTACACGGCAGCTTGGTACACACGCACACGCGCACACAAACACATTGAAACAAAAGTTGCACGGTCATACTGACCTTTCTAGGTGCAATGCACGCTGCTACTTTCTTTTCTATAGTATTCTGTTCCATATTTTTTTAATGCCAGTCATGGGCCCACTAAACTGAATTTGCCACCCGCTAATGGGCTGCAACTAAAAAATACTGATCTATAAGGACCCCTGTTTGTCTTGATCTATCATACCCACCCGGAGAGTTTCCAGGTAGGCAATTTGTTTGGGATTTTACACTCTGATTATTTTGAGCTTCCTCTTTCTGAGATCCAAGACACATAGCTATTTCGCAGGACTGTTGGGATTGAGTTATTGCTATTATTACTTTGAGTGTTATTGCAGTTATAAAAAGCCCCATGATTTCTGGTTAAAAAGGCAGTGGGGATACAAATACAATTTCTAGTCAACTACATGGAACAGGTGGGATTTCTAGAAAGCCAGTACTTTCTCTGGGTTCGTCAATGAGCTCGGTCTTTCTGGGAACGGCGGTCATTGGAAGAAGACTGACATATTCTCGTAAAGTTAGATCAGAGCTATGTATCGGGACACCTGGGTCCCTGACTAACTGGCTAGCGTGTGATCTTGAGGGAGCCCTCAGCCCCCCGCAGTGGGTGCCATTGGGTGGGCCCTAGTTCAGCGCTCATTCCCTACCCCCGCTACTTAGCCACCCCCCTTACACCGTTAGGCAGCTGGAAAGCTGATTCCTCCTCCCCCCGCCCCCAGTGTCCTTTGCACCCAGACGTGGTCATGTGACACAGCTCTGACCAATGAGGTGAAAGCAGAAGTCTAATGAGCAGGGGGGGGGTTTTGGTTATCTGATAAAAAGTACAGGGGTGCCTGGCTCCGAGCCTTTGCTCCATTCTTCCTGTTTTGAGTGCATGTGATTTGGGGACTTGCAGACACCGGCTAACAACCATATGTTGACAGGCATAAAGATAAAAGCCGGCCTAGGAGGGATCACGGGAAAGAGAAATAGGGCTAAGGTTTCTTAGGTGCCTTCCCTGAGCACAGAAACATCAGCAACTGCCAGTCCCTGGATTTCTGATTATTTGAGAAGAAATGTCTGTTTAGTTAAAGCACTGGGGGTTGAATTTTCTGCTTCTTGGAGCTAAGTACCTCCCTGGTTAATACAACCTGTGTGAGCGATGTCAGAGAAGGACACGAATAAGGAATGTCTCCAGCCCTATTCTTCACAGAGATATCGTGAGGGTCAAATGCAGGATTTCTCACTCTCAGCACTATTGACAGCTGGGGCCAGATAATCCTTTGTTGGACGGGCTATTCCTTGCACTGTAGAATTTTCAGCAGCCTCCCTGACCTCTATCCATTAGATGCCAGTAGCAATCCCTCCCAAGTTGTGACCACCAAAAATGAACAAAACTGTCCCTGGTTGAGTCCCACTGATCAAACATAATGATGGCTGGGAGCGCACTTTAAAGCTTAAGATTTCTTTAAGCACCTACGTGGTGTAGTAAGTTGAGCACCTGACTCCTGGTTTCGTGCTCAGGTCGTGATCTCGGGGTCATGAGATCGAGCCCCGCATCGGGCTCCATGCTCAGTGTGGAGCCTGCTTGAGATTCTCTCTCCCTCTCCCTCTGCCCCTCCTGCTCATACCCTCTCTGTCCCTCTCTCTCTCAAAAATAAATAAACACATATTTAAAAAAGAAATACAGTTTAAAATTTCCGTGAATGGAAAACATTATTGTCAATGTGTGGTATTTCATTTTAGAGTTTCTTTAGTTGTTAAAACTAAAGTTATTTTTTTCTTTAATACATTTTACACTCAGATTAAAATTTCCCTGCTAAGTGAAGAAAAAACAACAAAGTTTCCTAAAATCAGAAGAAAAACTCGGCATTATAACCAACAGGATCCATTTCGCGGAGGAACGTGAGTTAGTGGTTAAGCTGACCGACAGGGATGCTCTAGGATATGTTGCGTATCGATTAAAAAATGACATTGAAACAAAACCATTCCTGCTTGCTCCTGAGCTTCTGTAATAAAAGAGTCTGGCAAATCTATTTCCTTCAGCAATGCCCCATTCCTCCGGGACTGGCGAAGATCAGGTGTACCACTTCCAAGTTCTTCCTTCAAGGAATTGCCTTAAGACGTTGGATCTTTGGGAGAAACATACTTACTCTGGGTTAACGATTCATTCTTATGAAAACAAAAATCTGTATCTCTTCTGAGGTCCCCCTCCCCTCGCTCCCACCGGCTGGCTCCAATTTTTGCTCCACATGGCTTGGGAAGAGCCGTTCCATTTCTGAGTGCAGGGTGAGAGGAGATCCGGGAGGAAGCATAGAAGATAGAATCGGAATGACTTCAGGGAAGGTGGTCCTGGTTAGCGACCAGCCCCCCAGGCAGGGAGGGAGGTGCCGATGCATTGGGGCGATATAGTTCACTTTATACCATGAAACCTCGCCGCGCACAATATTGAGGAAGAGGACGGAGAAGAAGAAGGAGGAGAAGGAGGAGGAGGGGGAGAGGAAGCGGAAGACGAGGAGGAAGTTCAAATCATAAAAAACAAACAGAGAAACTCAGGAGTCTGTGTGCCCAAGTATCCCCTCCTCTCCCTGCAGAATCTATCGGAGATATATGGGAGACTTGACCCCGAAAAGCCACACTCTGGAGTCGGACATTAATAAAGATGTCTTTGGGGGACCTCGAAACTCATAAAACAGGATCTGGCTGAGTCTCGAGGTGTTGGTGGCAGCTTGCCCAGAGCCCCGGCAGGAACCACTCAAGCTTCTGAAAGTCTAGAAATCCGGGTTCTGTCTCATTCTCTCTCCCGCAAAGAGGCACCCTCGACCCGCCTACTACTGTGGAATGGCATGTGCCGAGCTTGCTGGCCGAGGGTCCAGGCCTCCCACCTGCCGTATGCTCACCTCCGCGACAAACGGGGAAACCACAGGCCCGTAAGGCAGCTGCCCAAACAGGGCACCTGGCTCCTCTCCGAGCCCCCGGGGGCGCGGGGGGCACGCGGGCAGCTATGCGGCTGAGTCGGGGGGGCCTCTGGGAGGCTGCAGGTCTGGCCCCTTCTCAGATTCCCCGGCTGTGCCCTGGAACTGGCCGTTTGGTTTTCACCCACTCTGTGACTCTCTTTTGCCCTGTGGCTCTTAGCAAGGTGTGTCCTCTCTGACGTGGCCACTGGTTTCGTGATGTGCGTCTCGGTCATTAAAAATGGCATCACACACCGGCAGCCCGGGGCCCTCTGGGCGCTGGGGCTGAGAGATGTCTTCTCTGTCCTGAGGAAACTGATCTGGGCAGGGGACGTGGTCATGGTGACCAAGTGCCGGAACACTCAGGTTCCCACCCCGATCCTGAGATCTTGTGCAAAGGAACTAACCTCTCAGAGCCTCTGTGTCTTTATCAGAGAAAAGAGGCTAATCGGGGTCCTTCCTTCACCGAGATCTTGTAAGAACTGTGTGTCCAGCGAGGACACGTGCACGAGTGGCCATCGCCGGGATTCATGTCATCGTTAGGACCTCGATTCACTTCTGTGCTCACCCCACTGCGGGCCAGAGCTGGGAAGTCGGGCCCGGGGTCTTGGGGGCCACTTCCAGAGGGCGGCCTGAGCGACATCAGATGTGCGTTAGCGCTGGTTTGAAATACACGAGCGTTTCTTCCAAAGATTCACCCCGATATGACGGGATTTTTCTTTTGTACCGCCCACCCCGTCACACTTTCTGCACAGCCGATGTTCAGCGGCATTTGGTGGCAAAACATCGTTTGCGGGTGAGAAGTTATATGGGGGGTGGGGGGGGAACCACAGGGTGTCCTTTGGCTAGGGCTGGGCAGTGACGTCATTTGAGTAGGACTCCGTGTCCCCCCCCCCCCCCCCCCGGGTATAAAGCGCTCCTTCCCTTCTCCAAACCTGCCGTCGGGCCACAGATGCCCAAAGAACTCCATCCAGAGCTCCGCTTCATAAATAATGGGTCAGACACAAGTTTGACTTAATCAAGAAAGGCTACGGAAAGCAGATTAATGACATTTTGATGAACTTTTCAACTCAATTTGAAAAGCCATGCTACGTTAAGCACAGTTTCCAATTACCCTCCAGGAAAAACTCCAGGGAAAGTCGAGACCTCCCCAAAGTACAGAATGTGCTCGTGGAGAGATGGTGATCTCAGCCACAGTCATCTCCCGAGACCCTTTCTACATCGATGGTCAGGGAAAAAAACAACAGAACCGAACAAATGAAATGAGTTATCTTTCTTCAAGGAAACGATCCAGTCTGTTCAGACGGACGGTGCAAGTCAGCGCCGTTTGGTTGGCGATTGTAATTCGAGGGGGCCAAATCAGGATAAAGGACCAGGGTAAAACTTTCCTCTAGACGTGCCTCGGTTTCCCCTCTGTCAATGGCACTGAGGGTAGTGTGGCCTGGTGTAGAAACAGGCACTGCGGGAGAAGTCAGCTGACCAGCCTCCCCAGCGAAAATATACAGATCCCCAAGGGCAGGGACCTTTGTCTATTTTGTTTATCGCAGCGAAATCATCAAGGACAGGAGGGATGAAGGGCGCCTAGGTGGCTGAGTTGGTTGAGCACCAGCCTTCGGCTCAGGTTGTGATCTCAGGGTCCTGGGATCGAGTCCCGTGTGGGGCTCCTTGCTCAGAGGGGAGCCTGCTTCTCCCTCTCCCTCTGCCCCTGCTCCTGCTCCCTCTCTCTCTCTCAAATAAAGAAATAAAATCTTTAAAAAAAAAAAAAAGAAAAGGAGGAATGGGACCTGAATTAACTTTTTAAATGGTCTGTTTAAATGGTAAATAAATGTGGGTTTTGGTTTCCAGAAAAACATTAAAGGAATAATCAGGTTCATTTTATTTCCTTCCTCATTTTGGCCCTAGGTGAAATGGTAAACCGAGGTTTTCATTATGATTGTGCATCCATGTGACTTATCTGGTCAAGCTAATTTCTTTTTTCTTTCTTTTCTTTCTTTCTTTCTTCCTTTCTTTCTTTCTTTCTTTCTTTCTTTCTTTCTTCTTTCTTTCTTTCTTTTTTTTTAAGATTTTATTTATTTGAGAGAGAGAGAGAGAGAGAGAGAGCACGAGCAGGTGGAGGGGCAGAGGGAGAGGGAGAAGCAGATTCCCTGCTGAGCAGGGAGCCCGATGGGATGCAGGACTCCCCTGATCCCAGACCCCTGAGATCATGACCTGAGCCCAAGGCAGACGGTTAACAGACTGAGCCACCCGGGCGCCCCTGGTCAAGCTAATTTCTGATCGCCTCTTGGCACTCCTATCTGTCTAAACTCATGTGCAGAGCAGAGTCATAGGCTGCAGCGTTCGGAGGCTAATGTCAACAACAGCGTAATCCACATCCTTGCCGCTGCTTGACGCAAGACCTACGGATGTAAGAGCTTCTATAGAATGATCTAGAGTCACCATCTGCACAGCCCGCAGCCTGAAACGAGCTTCAGTGGATGTAAGCAGGACACAGGAGGGACACGCTGTAATTATTACTCTGAAGGATTTTCTGAAGCATGTTTCCCTTTCGCAAAATTATTTTCAAGTGAAAAGCTTCCTTAAACGTTTGCGGGCAGATATCTCCCGGAAATAGACCCACTGCTGCCTCCAAGCCTTTGTGCCTGGAAACCCTTCTTTCTCCCACATATGGTTCCCTACCCTTCACCTGTGAAAGCAGAAGGAAGACAAGCAGGTGCCTGTCGGGACCAGGTCAGGGCTCAGGTGAGTGAAGCAGGCTCGGTGGGTGTAAGGCAGGACCCAAACCCCTTGCTTGAGATTCCCAAATGCAGAAGCCTCTGGACATGGCATGTTTGCTATCAATCATCTTTGGCCAAATCTGTTCTGACCTCATCTTGTTTGGCAGCAAAACCTGACCAGGGTAGATGAGAGGCTACTGAAAGGTTATATTTATCCCACTTACTGTGAATATCCTTATGTTTTACTACAGAAATAGTAGTTGATTGATTATGGGGCTGCTTGCATCAGGGTCATAAGCACATATAGATAATATAGCCACCGTATTACCTGTCCCAAATCTAAAAAGGTCTGAATTTGGATATGCCTCCGACTCCTAAAGCTTTGGATGTGGAATCGTGCGCCTGGACAATAGGGAGTGGCGAGGACTTCGGAAAAGTGAGCTTGGTGCCTACTTCACAAAGCACCCACCAGCCGGCCGCCGCTGTTTAGGAAGGCCGGCTCGGTGTTGCCAGAGCTTTCCATTTCTCAAGAGAAGCTGAATATACAGATAATGATGTGCTTTCCCTTCCCATTTTAAGAACGCCGTGCGGACCAAACAAATCCAGTCTGCCTACTCGCAGCTTGCTTGTTAGAATCATTCATTCAACCTCAAACGTTCCTAAGCCTATTAAGTGTTCCCAGAAGCCCCATTTGTTATGGACTGAACTATGTCCCCTCCCAAATTATATGCTGAAGTCCTAACCCCCCGTGGGACTGTATTTGGAGACACAGGATTTAGGGAGGTCACAGAGTGGGGCTGTATTTTGACCGGTGTCCTCAAGAGGAGAGGAGGAGACATCAGAGCACACACTCTCATTCTCTCTCTCCCTCTCCCTCTCTCTGTATCTGTGCGTGCGTGTGTGTGTGTGTGTGTGTGTGTGTATGCACACACAGGTGCATAAAGGAAAGGGGACACAGTGAGAAGATGGCCACCTGCAAGCCAGGAAGAGATCCCTCACCAGAAACCAACCAACTCAAGGGCACCTTGATCTTGAACTTCTAGACCCCAGAATCACGAGGAAAAAAAAAAACAAAAAAACCAACCCATTGCTTAAGCAACCCAGTCTGTGGTATTTGATCATGGCAGCCTGAGCTGACCAACACAGCATTCATCATGAACTTTCCCCTCCCTCCAACGTACGTTCCTCAAAACTGGGTATTTTATTCCACTTTGGCGATATTTTTCTCTTTCGCGATGTCCTATGCATGGCTGGCGGTTTACCCACATAAAACCCTTAGCATAGTGCCTGGGCATCATCAAGCATCTATAATTAGTGTTTACTATTACTGTTATTACCGTGTGTTGTTATTGTTGTTATGTTATTCTGGGAAGCATAGACAGGTCTCACACCTTTGTGACTTGATTCTTTGGGTAACAAACCTTTAGGCTTCTAACTCCGGGTAGCTAGCGTCGGGAGATCCCGGCCGGAAGGTTTCTTGGAGGGGTCGACCCTGAACCAGGACACTGGGCAAGTTCTTTGTCTCCGGGTTCTTCAGTCTCCCTGATGCTAAATCCTCCTGTTCCTTTTCTGCCTCCCCCTCCCCACAATCACCCTCCACGCCCTATGTGCGTGCACCTCCGCGCACACACAGATACACAAACACAAGCATGCCCGCGTACGTGCACACAGTGTGGGGACTGCGAGAGAATCACAGGACTAACCAAAGACTCCTGCAGAAAGGTGGGGAGCCAAGGGGCAAAGAAAGAAACGGACTTTCGGTGAGGGGCAGATGAGTCAGGATAAGCTGTTGGGGTGGCAGATCAAGGGCAAGTACAACCACCACCACCACCGCCGCCCCCCCAGGGTGCCTGGAACATTCTGTGGCATGTAGCAGAGAGGTTGAGGGTTGACCCGGAATTCTTGGGTTCAAATCTCAACCCCTTGACCTTGAATAAATTTCTGAACCTATCTGGGCCTCAGTTTCCTCAGCTGTAAAGTGAAAATTATAGCCTACCTTCTTTACAGGGGGAATGTGAGTCATTCATGCATGATACCCAGTAAATATGCGAGTAAATCGGCTGTTATCGTTGATGATGCCACGCGATCTTGGCACTTCTTGTTAATCACTATCTGATTTTCAGTGTAGCATATCCCCTCTCGGTGTATTTAACTTCCTGCGTCGCCAGGAGATTCAGCTCCGTGGGCAATTAGAGTGCCACAATATGTAGGAGCATTACTAGCCAATCTATATTCTGTTTTAAAGTATTAGTATAGGGACGCCTGGGCGGCTCAGTCAGTTGAGCGTCTGCCTTCGGCTCAGGTCATGATCTCAGGGTCCTGGGATCGAGCCCCGCCTCGGGCTCCCTGCTCAGCAGAGAGCCTGCTTCTCCCTCTCCCCCAGCTCCCCCGCCCCGCTTGTACTCTCTCTCTCTCTGTCAAATAAATGGGTAAAATCTTTAAAAAAAATTAAATATTAGTATAAAGTTTATCATGTAACCGTATCAAAGAGGAAAGAACACTTTACAGGGGACAAGTGCCCAAATATCCTTACTCTGGTTCGGCCGCCCAGCTCGGAGGGGCACCAGAGAGAGGGAGCTGATTCTTCTGGCAAGAAAGTCTTTGCGGGAAATTACCGCTTCCCACCAGAGTTAGCTGATGTGCCTGCAGTAGGTGTTTCCCTAGAGGGCTTCGTGGCCTCTCGGTGCCTGGGCAAGTTTCCTAGCCCCTTTCCTCACTCTTCTCATCTGTAAAATGGGGACAGTAACAGTAGCTACCTGATAGAGCATTTGTGAAAATTGCACAAGCTGATAATCATAAAGGGCAAAGCACAGAATAAAAATGCCTGGTACAAAAAAAAATAAAATAAAAAAAAATAAAAAAATAAAAAATAAAAATGCCTGGTACATTTTGGTAGCCCGGAAATGCTAGCTAAGCCTTATGTTATCTTGCTTGGGGCTAGGGAGAGATGACAAAAAAAAAAAAAAAAAAAAAAAAAAAAAATCTGTTCTCTCTGGGATTTTTGGAAACTCTACAGCTCCTATTATGGGAACTCGGACAGCCGATTCGGCCTGATTGTGGGTCATCTCGGGAATCGGTTATTTTCATTTTTTATAAAAAAAAAAATTTGGCTTTCCTGCCCTTTGCCAACCTCAGCACCACCACTGAAATCCAGCCGGGTGATTATCCTAGGATAAAAGCTTTTATCATGAAAAGTTTTGTTTGAGAAAGCAGGAACTGTGCTTCTCACTGCTGGCTTTCCTGCACCCCGGGATTCTGTCCACACTCCTACAAAGGCCAAGATTATCTCTCTCTGTTAAGGGTTTAAAATCCTACAAGCCGGCCATGCAAGTGACCAGTATCAGATTATGATAACAAGATCATGTCCAGTTATAAAAACAAGTGTCTAAACTTTTCTCATGTCACTTTCGCCCGGGGTCCCTTCTGGGGGTGGGGTGGAGGGGCTCAGCTCATTTTGAAGGCAGCGCTTTGAACTGAATTCATGGGGTATTTGCATAAGAAGATTTGAGTCTGAAGAATGGCCTGCTATTGCATCTGCCCATTAATATGCCTGCTAATTCAGCACATTGTAAGCCTATTGACGGCCCACAAAGGGCTCAAATTCAAGGACAGTTATCCTATGGCCATTGTGAGTGCTTCAATTCAAGGAATATGTTCACTGGAGGAATACAGTTGTTACAATTAGATATTTTTCATGAAACATTATAAAGAACTAATGACAACCAGGAACACAATACTGCAACAACCACCAAAAAACATTCAGAACTCCATGTCTCAGCTTGCCTCTCTCTCTCCCTCTCCCTCTCTCTCTCCCTCTCTCTCTCTTTCTCACAATCTCCCACACACTTGTTTTCCCAGATGCAGCCGGCTGGAGGTGGATGGAGATCTCCAAACGTGAAAGCACATTTATCTGCTCCCTAAATTTAAATAAAAAGCCAAATGAAATAAACAGATCCCAGCAGAAGAGGAGAGACCCACATCACCGGCATAAATAGTGGTTAATTTAATCCCGTTTATGAAAAACGTCATACCGTCCCCTCCGAGGAATCCGCGAAGCAATATTTTAGAGCAAAGATGAATTATTTGAAGGGAGAAAACTTCTCTTTTTTTCCCCCCCCCGAAGTTGAGAAAAGATGTTTATGCCAATCTAGGAAAATTCAAAACAACTGGAGAAATAGTGCTGAGTTGTGGCTGTGTTTAGGCGGCTGGGGGACAGTGGCATTTTAGTGAGAAAGTCGCGTCTCTCTGTCTCTGTCTCTGTCTCTCTCTGTCTCTCGAAAGGGTGCTGGCAGAAAGGTCTGGTCGGGAAGGGAAGGCAGGCGGTGTAGCTGGGCTGGAGAGGACAGCAGGAACTTTCTAAGAAACCGGGGGCTGAAATACTCTTTCCAGCAGGGGTGTTTGTGAGCGAGCGGCGCGCCCAGGGACGCCTGGGATTGGGGACATTGTCTGGGCATTGTGCTGGGCTCCCGCTCCGCCGGCCATTGTCACAGGGGCCCGTGCAGCCCCTGGCCTGAGCACCGGTTGTGTTTTTCTCACTCTACATCCCTCAGAAAAGACATCAAAGACCAGGGAGATGTGCTTTTTGCTTTGTTTGGTGTCTAATTCTCAACATGTGGCTTCCCGGGCCAAACTTCGGCACCTTTTAACCTATTCTGTTCAGCTTAGGCCTGAGCTGTATTTGAGCATTAGGGAAACTATAGTAACCAATAATCTGCCTGTTGCTGAAAAGAAACTATGTATCTTGTCACACAAGAGCTGTCGGTCGGTCACCGTCCTAGACCAGACCCTTTAGGGGCTCCTGGCTTTTTTTCCTGGGGCTCAGCCTGTCCCTCTGAAAAGGCGTCCGAACCCTTTGCCTTTCTAGCATGGAGGACCCGTGTTCATGTTCATTTATATTTAACAAATAAGGCATTGTCCCTTGCAACATATCGGCATTTGATTATCTATTACAAATGTTTTCATCAAGTCAGAAATGAGGCCTCTTAACAAAAGGGGGGGGGGGGAAGCCCTTTGGTGCAACCCGGGGATGGGGCAGAGACTGGGATTTTCTTGGTGGGATATTTAGGTTCTTTGGCATATCACATTAGACCTATTGCCTACAGCACAACCAAAAAAAAAAAAAAAAAAAAAATGGGGGTGGGTCGGGGGGTGCCAGGGGCATCCCAAAGCAGGATAACTGAAGATGCGATTAAATGGACAAATGTGGGCCGAGCAAAGCAGTGTGGGGTATTTTTTGAGAGTATAGGTTCCAAAGCCTGATTCCAAGGGCCCAGATCCCACCTCTACCTCTCACTAGCTGTGCAACCCTGAGCAAGCCTCTTGAGGTCTCTGAACTTCCTGTTCCCTAGAAGGGAATGGCGGTATTAACAGAGCCCTTGTGGAAGGCCTGTAGGAGGATTCATTCGCTGAGCTAATCGCTGGGACAGCACGAGGCCCAGCCCGCAGCAAGTGCTCAAAAAGGGCTGGGGCTGAAAGTGTTGCTTCCCAGAGGAAATATTGCACGAGGGGCTAGGCAACGCCACACCGAGTTCATTTATCCAAATGGATAAATAACAGTGGTAACTATTATTATGATTGCATTGCACTTTTATGGCTACCCAAAGGAGGAAAGAGACATGAAATAAACATGGCATAAAATAAAAACAAACAGAAATAAAAAATCAGTGCCCAAACACTGATATGGTTTCAATAAACAACTATTTATTATTAGAAAGAATATTATCCCGGACAGAAATAAACAACAAGTGTGAAAATAACTAGTACCATAAAATAGGAAGAGCATAGTAAGTGATGTTTTCACAGACCCTCACCCAGGATCCTGAGCAAGCACGGGGATGGAGTGAGGGGACAGAAGGTGCAGATTGAAGGGGGTGCTGGCTCTCAGGGTCCTGCAAGGGCAGATTTTGTGCCCTGGGAGCCTCACCCCTGTCCCCTCCCCACTCCGGAAGTGTAACCTATGGCCTGGCAGAATTTTCTCATTTTGCATACCAGCATTTCATTGACAACACGACCGCCCCAAGCAGACTGTTGGAGAATTCATTTTTTCATTTACCCAAGAGATTTTGGACATCTTTCCATGCTGAAAGTATATAAGATCTGCCCATCCTTGTTTTCTTTTTCTTCCTTCGGGAAAAAAAAAAAAAGGTCTTACCTTTTTTGTTTGTCTCACACTTATGTAACACAAAAAGAATTGGTGACCGTGGTTATGATTTGGGTACAAATCCTCCCTGACTTTTTTTTTTTTTTTTAGTTTTATTTTTTTAAAAAGATTTTACTTATTTTTTTGACAGAGAGAGAGATCACAAGTAGGCAGAGAGGCAGGCAGAGGGAGAGGGGGAAGCAGACTCCTTGTCAAGCAGGAGCCTGATGCGGGGCTCCATCCCAGAACCCTGAGATCATGACCTGAGCCGAAGGCAGAGGCTTTAACCCACTGAGCCACCCAGGCACCCCTGACTTTTTTTTTCTTAATGCTTCTACGGAACCCATAACAGCTCCCATTTTACTGGGTGTCTATTAAGAGCCTCTGATAAGAACCTTATTCTGTAGTGACTCAGTTTTTATAACAAGTAGATGAGGCTAGGGAGTGTCACTATCATCCCCATTTTACAGAAAAGGAAACCAAGGCCGCATCCTGAAGTAACTTGCCACATCCTGAAGCTACCGAGAATTCAAATCAGAACGCAGTGCACTTCCCAGAGCCTACGCCCTGCTAGATGTGTTAAAGATGTGAACTCACGCCGTGCATATACACACATACACACACATTTTACAAAGACACCATCATATTCCGTGCATCGTCTGGAAACGTCGTTATAACCGACCTTTGCATTACAGACAGCGACATTCGCTGATGGCAAAGGGGTCTATTGCTTGGATGTATGATGACGTACTTGGGTCGTTTCAGGTTTTCTACTCTATCAGGCAAACTTGCTGCCTGCGGTCTGGGAGGGCTTAGCTAAACTATCAGCTCAGGGCTCAAATGACATGTCCTTACGAAGGAGCCACGCTCACAAGCCAATCAAACACTTGTCCTAGCAGTAACACGTATTTCTTACGCTCCCTTCAGAAGTGGGCGGTGAGGCTCAGAGAGTCTATACGATGACGGGTTCGAGGTCATGAGTGAGTTAGCAAGGCTGGCTGGGGAGAAGCATATCCAAGCAACATTCCTGGCTCTCCAGGGAGGCCTGGTAGAAATCTCCAAGCTGGAGCACCCCCTTCCTGAGCCAATCAAGCAGGCAGGACTTAGGGCTGGGACATGAGCAGCAAGCACCTCCTCCTGGTGTTTCCATAGGTAAGGCTGTTGAAAATCACCGAACGAGATGGGCAATGATATCTTTTTCAGCCAACTCTGAGCTTGGGACTCCAAACCTATCTGGTTCTTGCTCTTTCCTGCATCCCTGAGCTCTGGAAGGCAGCCCAGCACCCCTTCCCCAGCCCCACCGGGCAGACAGGGCTGTAACACCACCCATGTGTCCCCTGTGAGCCCTGCGCTCCCCTAACCCCCAACTCTAGTTGTCTAATAAACCATCTTGGCACCTTTCTGCTAGCTCAACGTCATTTGGAGCCTTTTCCTGCTGCCTGGGCTTGGGAAAGACAGCAGCCTCATCCTAGCTGTACTTGTCCCCTCACCTTGCTCTCCCCACCTCAATCTTTGATTAAAGGCCAAATCTCACAGTCTCTGAGACCCTAGAAATCACCCAGTCCAGCCGGAGGGTGCTCTACAGATGGGGAAGCTGAAGCACAGAGAGGGCGAGTGACTTGTCCAAGGTCACAGAGCAGAGAAGTAGTCAAATGAGCACAAGAAAAGGCCCAGGGCTCTCTGGACACACAAAACTATGTCCACCCAATTATGTATTTAACAGGTACTTACTTAGCCCCCACTGTTGCACCGGGCACTGTGCTAAGCCCCCAGTGTACAAACCCAGTGAGTCATGGGATCTACCTCCAAAGAATTTCATTGTGTCATTGAGGAGACGGACATACATAAATTATAAGAATAGGAAACTCTGACGGGTGGGCGTGTTAGTCATCTTGGGCTGCGGTAACAAAACACCATAGATGGGGTGCTTAAACAACACAAATGTGTCTTTTTACAGTTCTGGAGGCTGAGGAGTTCAAGAGCAAGGTGCCAGCCAACCGAGTTTCCGGTGAAGGCCCTCCTCCTGGCTTGTCGATGGCCGCCATCTTGCCATGTCCTCACACGGCTTTTTCTCAGTGTGGGCGAGTGGCCCTCATCAAGGCCCCAGTTTTATCGGATTTGTACCTCAGCCTTATGACCTCTTTTAACTTTAATGATCTCCTGAAAGCCTTATCTCCAAATATAATCACACTGGGGGTAGAGCTTCGACATATGAATTTGAGGAGGGCATCATTTCGTTCATATCAGTTAGTAATAAATACGATAATAATAATAATAACAAGAACTCGTATTTATTGAGAACTTCTGTGCCAGGCATCGTGCTAAGTAACTTTATCTACATTACATAATTCATTCTTCACAACAACCAACGGGGTTAGAGCTCTTATCATCCCCATTAACCCCGTGGGTTGACTGGGGCCCCAAAAGGGGTTGGGTATCTTGCCTAAAGGATGCATGGGGTGACCCCAGAGCACACCCCCTCCTCCGGTTCTGGGCGGTGGGGGATGGGTGGGCACAGCCTCATAGAGCAGGTGATACCCGGGAGAAATTTCGAGAAACCAGCACGAGCAAGGGTCGACCCACGCTCCCTCCCTCCGAATCCAGCGGACATGTTTATTTTCCCAGCCCACCTTTTCCTTTACAAAGTTGGTAACTGCGGCCAGGCCGGAGGGGGAAATGCTGCATTTGCAACCGGGTCTCTGGGCTCCAAACTTAAGTTCGCCTGTATTAAGTGCTTTCCCAGTGACCCAACACCGCCTGGCAACTGGCCGCCTTCTGCTTTTGACTGCTTGGCATATTTGGTCATTTACTGGGTGCATGTGAAGATCAGATGGGTTAAGATTCTTCTCTTTAAACAGCAGGGAAAAGAACATCAAAAAGGTGTACATTTCATTTCCCCAGTTTTGATTAAGTCAAGCATGAAATGAAATGTAATACCCTCAAGTGGCCGGGGTTTACACCATTCATGCTCTTACTTCTGCTTCACGAAGCCCAATCAGCCCTGGGCGAGGGGAACAAGCTAACAGAGTTTTAGGGTGGCCAGATGGACGGGGTTTACCGTGGTTGAAAAGGCAGCTTAGTGCTTGCCTCTTCAAGCCAACTGTGTGAAATCCTAGTGTGGCCCCTTCCCCTCTGGCTGGCCCTCCCGCAGCCCCCCGCCTCCCTCTCTCTGCCATTCTAGAAAGAGCCACCGGCTCTCGGATGCCACAGCGTCCCGGGCTGCTCTGCCTGAGATGTTTCCTGCCCCAACAGGCAAGAAGGGGACCCCCACCCCCCAACCCCAGCCCTTGGAGTGTGTCTGCTGGGGCAGGGTGGCCCCAAGAGGGAATTAGCCTTCAAGGAAGGACTACAAGCCTGGGTCCCTGGATGCTGTCTCGGGAACTCATTAATGAGTAAAATCATTGTGTGGGAAATGGGAGGTGGGGGGCCCCCCCTTTGTGCCAGGTCCTGAAGACATGAACCCCACCACCTGGCTCGATTTCGTCTAGCCAAATCCTAAGAGGTGAGCTTGGAGCCCCAACTAAAGATGGAAAAGCGGCCCCTGGGGTTTACCAGCTGACTCAACGGAAGCTGAAAATAATATCGAATCAGTATCAGGGAACCTTTTTTGCAAGTCGAAGCCATTTTATTCATTGGCCCACTTTTTGAGAGCCAGGGGATTGTTTCCTATTAGGAAACCAAAGTTATGGTATTGGCTTCAGATTATAAAAAAGACAAAACTTCAAGACCCAACTTAACCAAATGTTTAATTAAAGATCGAAAGAGGGAGGATTAGGTTGCTGCCTCTGAAATTTAACCCTCGTCCGATGGTATCTAAACAATGAAGAATCAATCAGAAGAACCAAGCGGAGCATGATTTTCGCTAAAGCATACTGAAATGCTGAAAATACTCTAAAAATGCTTTCAGAAAAGATTTCTGGAGTTGAGGAAGATTACATCTGATGTGCGACGTGGAAGCAATTTATATAGGGGATAGAACGTGTGTGTGGGGGGGAGGGGGGGAGTGTCTCCCAAATTCAAAACTTTGGGGGCTGAAGAAATTTGGAAACAGCAATGCTTGGCAGCGGGGAGATGCTTCCGAGCTGGGCTCTGCGGTCCCAGGCCTGAAATCGAGGGGAGAGAGGAGGTGTCTTTCTTAGGCTGGAAAAGACCCATTTTCCAGAGGTGCTTTCTGGAAGGTTCTGCGCCCGGCTCAGCCGAAAGCTTCAGGCCCTCAACAGCTGGAGGAGAATAGCAGGGCTTTGGGAAGAACTTAATAGAATCCTTAATGCCGCTAACAATCCGTTGCTATTGAACTGCATTAAGTAGATATTACGGAAGGACAAAGAGGTAAATAGCTGGACATCATCCTCATTCGCATGCGGGGGTGGGGGGGGCCCTCGCCCCCCACCATTTTCTGGGCCTTGCCATTGTTCCTGCACTCCCCAGGTTAGCTTTTACTTGCAAATGATCCCCTGAAAAGGAAAAGAGAGGTGGTTTTCTTTTCTTCTCCCTTTCCCTCTCTCTCTCTCTCTCTCTCTCTCTCTCTCTCTCTCTCGCCCCCCCTCCTTGCTCTCTCCTTCTGTCTCTGTCTCCCTCTCTCTCAAAATGGCCCTCCCAGAAAGAAAATCATTTTAGGCCACAAGAAAATGAAAGGCATTGTTACCACGGCTTGGACCGTAGCAAATGAGATACATCACGGACTCGGGAGCTGAAAGCTACACTCGAGCTGTTTTATTTTGGTGCTTTGGAATGTGGCCCACATGAGAACAGAAACAATGCCAAATCTGTATGAATTAATAGGCAGGGCTTGACATATTTCTCTTTGTTTGAGGCCAAACAGGCGGGGGCTGGGGTGTGGGAGGGGAAGGAGAAGGAGAAGGGAGAGGAGAATCTTATTTGATTAAAAAAAAAAATCCAATAATCCAGTTGAATAGGAGGAACGCGCGTGGCCACCCTTCTTAAGACGGGCCTTCGGAATCAATGGCGAGCCAGCGGCCAGCCCGTGGAGTCTCATCACTTGCTACGATCAAAATGCTTTTTTTCAAAAAAAAAAAAAAAAAAGAAAAAGAAGAAGAAGAAGGTCTCCGTAGAATTGTTTGCAAACTGCAAAGTGCTTCAGCGGCTGACAAGAAAATGCTGGAAGCCGGAAACCTATTCCCAGGCAGAGGCCTCCCCTGTCACCTTGGTGGGTGAATAATTGTGCCTTTTGCATACGCCTTGTCATCAGCAGCAGGAATGAGGGGGCCCCAAGGACCGTGCTGGCAGAGCGGGTGTTGCACCAGCAGAGTAAATTAAAACACGGATTACAGCAAGTATGATTGGGGCTGACAAGCAGGGCGGGTGTAGCCACAGAACCAGCCGCGTTGCCCATATGGTCCTGGGGAAACCCACGCGGCGCGGCTAGCTCCCCAGCCTGCTCCAGCTGCCCGTCTGAAGGGGACATTTAGGAGGCCTCGAGCCATTTTCTGGAACTGGGAAAATTCGTTTCCCTTCTTTGCAAGTTCAGAAATGCCGCCAGCTGCCACCAGGTACTTGGAGGCTTGAGGGGCGATACCCAGGCCCCCCAGCCTCCCCCCACGCCCCCCTCACCCCTGCCTGGGACTCGGCGGAGGGCGGCGTGGGGCCGGGTGGGCTGGCTGGCGGGCCGGGCCGCTGCTTTTTTTTTTTTGTTCCCCTTGCTTGAATCGAGAGAAGGAGTGACCTGCTGGGCCATTGGAGGCTGGGTTAAGGAGGCACCCCGGCCGATCGTGGGTGCTGTGAGCCAGGGCGGACTTGGTAATGTCACTTAGTACTGCTGGCAAGTATTTATTAAGCACGTACCATGTTCTCATCGTTGTAGATTTCTCTCTGGGACCTGTGTGAACAACCCGGCGGGGGGGGGGGGCGTACCCTGTGAAAGATGCCCGGGAGGGACCAGGTAGGGCTGAGATCCCCATGTTCTGCTCACCAGGCCATTGCTCCCGTGTGGGGTCGTGCCCCCGGGAGGAAGAGGTGTCTTTCCCCTTTTGCACAGATGCCCCACCCGGGCGTGCAGTGGCCCCATCATGCCACGCCTCTGTGCTGCGACCTCTATGGCCAGGTCTGCTCCTCTGTCCCATTTTACCGATGAGCAAATCGAGCCTCAGCATAGTTCGACGATTTGCCTGAGTCACACAGCTAAGAAGTGGAGAGCGAGGACTCCAACCCGTGTCTTCTGAGCCCAGAGCCTGCCCCTCTTAACCACCGCATGGGAGAAAGGATGGGGTGAGACTGGGAAAACTGGGGAGCTACTCCTTGCCCAGAAGCTTTGTCAGCACAGGGGCCCGGAGAGGGGTGTTTGGGGACAGGAAAGGGCTGCAAATGCACAAGGGGACAAAGCAGGGTGAACCTCCCCAAGGGCAGCGAGGGGAGGGTCACTTCCAGCAAAGCCTAGGAGCATCTCCCAGCCCTGTTTGATTTCTGTGCCGCCCACGCCAGGTCCTGGGGCGCTCACACACACGCCTTCTAGAACACGGCACTTCTGAAACCCGTCCGGGTGGGCAGCACGCTCCCCAGCCCTCCTGCTGAGGAAGAATTGTCACTCACGTTCTCCATGACAAGGGATCATCGCAGGGCAGCCCTACCCTTTAGCAGCTCGTGCTAAACTTATCACTTGAAATAAATCTTCCCCATCACATCTTATATGGAGAAAATTCCGTACAACCAGATCTTTCTCTACATCTCATCAAAGGGCAAGAACTCGCGTGTGATCTCCAACCCTGATAAGTCACAAATTACATCTCATTGACTTGATTCCTCCATGACCTTCAACGCGTAGCAAAACAACAAGAAAATGCCTTGTAAGGTATTTGCCGTAAAGGGCGAGAGTCTGGTCAGGGCGGCACACAGAACATTCGTCTTTAAAATACTCAACTATGAGAGTCCGGGAGGAACGGTCACCTCTATCGCCACTTGGACGTCGAATGCGGGTTTCACGGCGCTCAGAGATGAGCTCCCGTGTCTCCTCTTGGCTCATTCTCTCGCCAGAACCAGCCCCGGCACCTTCCTCATCTCCGTAAGTGACAAGTCTGTCCTTCCGGATGCTCAGGGCGAACACGACAGACCTAGCTTAGACTCTGTTCTCTCCCACATCCCATGTGCCCCCCACCCACCGCAAACCAGGGCAGTTCTACCCCCAAAGCACGGCTGTCCCCCTGGGGCCCAAGCCCTCATCAGTGTCCAGATTGTTGTAATATCCTTTCAATGGCTTCCTGGTTTCTCCCTGCTTCTACATTCCAACCTTGGAAAAGATTCTTCCGCTCAGAACCTGGCCATGGCTGGTCATGTCACTCAGACTAAAAGCCAGAGTCCTCACCAGGACCTACAAGACCCCACATTCTCTGTTCCCTGGTCACCGCTGTTCTTTGCCTCTCCCATCATGGTCCTCCCAGATCCCTGTGCCGCGGCCACTGTGGGCCCCGAGCAGGGCCTCACATAGATGGCGCACATTTCCACCGAAGGGCCTTTGCACTTACTTACCACCCCCCCCCCGCCCCCAGGCTTTTCTTCCCCAGATGTCCACTGGCTTCCGGCCAGCATTTCCTGCCTGCGGGGCTCCTTCTCAATGCCACCCCAGCAGAGAGCTCTTCTCCGGCCTTCCTAAAAGAAATAGCCACGCCACTCCCACTTCCGTGTCGCTTTCTAACCCCCCCACCCTTAGCCCACTTTGTTTTTCTTCCTAACACCTATCCAGGGAGACTTGTCTGGTTTATCGGCTAGTTGGAGATAGAGACCAGGAGGGCCGGTCCCCTTTATGCCCACTCACAAGCCCAGACCTGAATCACAGGCCTGGGGTTCAAACGCGGAGATTCTTAGAAGGAATGAAAAAAGGGGACCTTGAACATTTCCAGAAGCCCCTTTATTCTGTGCTGGGACGGAGAAGGAGGCCTTGAGGGAACAGGTCATCTACTTAAATCACTTAGCAGAGGGCCTGGCACAGAGTAAGTGACCGATAAAGGTTTACTTGTATTACTGTTATTTTTACTTCCCGATTCTTGGATTCCACATACGTCAGTTACAAACGTTGGTAAAAGCTTAAACTTTGGGTATCTAAATTAAACAATACAGTGATTTACCAAATACAATCTTTTTTTTTAACTAAATATATCCAAAAGCTTAAAAACTGATATAACTTTAAACTGAAAAGGGTATGACGACCCAGTGCAATAGCCAATCCTACTCTGGGTCTTGTCTGGCAAGGGGAAATTGAGTCTACCGGCAAAATTGAAACACAGATGAGAAATGAGATAAAAGTTACTGTAGCAAGATTCTTCTTACTGAAGTTGAAAACCGTATTGTGACTATGTGGGAGAGCATCCTAGGTAGGAAAATCTCCAGGAAAGTATCGTGGGTATGTAACGTGAGCTAGAGAGTAGTCTCCAGTGGCTTAAAGAAGCAAATTTGGTGTATGTGTGCGTGTGCGTGTGTGTGCGTGTGTGTGTGTGAGTGATGAGCACAAATGATAAGGCAGTAAGATAAAATATTAACAGTACGTGGACCTAGGCAAAGGGAAAGGGTTTTCTTTATACTCTTGTTAGTATTGTAACTTCTGTGAGTTTGAAATTATTTCCAAATAAAAAGTTAAAAACAACAACAACAACAACAACAACAACCCAAACACTGCTTATTGTTTAGGACTATGATTTTGCGTGTTATTTTTTAAAAACACGAGTGTAGGGTACCTGATCAAACTGGATGAAAACAGAGGAAATTTGCTTATCAACCTTAAAACCAACAAAAGAAGATAAAGTTCCAGCTGGACAGGGAGAAGGTAGGCGCTCGGTTGGTTGGTTGGTTGCTGGGGGGGGGAGTTATGGGGGGAGAGGGGGTTGGGGTGGGGGTGGGGGGAGTAGGGGGTGGGGATGGATTTCGGTTCTTGTTTTTTGTTTTTTGGGTTTTTTGTTTTGTTTTTTTGAGTGTTTGCAAGGCCCTTAAGACTCTGAAAAATGCGATTTCGTCTTCAAGTATCAGAAAACTTTGGAAGATTCTGAAATGAAGCCTGCATTTAGATGCATCTAGACAAGGGAGCTTCCTTTGAAGTCGTTTAGCATCGCAGCGCTTCACATGTTAATTGTATGCAAAGAAATAAAACACTTAAGCAAACTTCAATCTAAGGAGATTTGCATAAAGGATTAGGACCCATTGGCCCTCCAAAACACTCGTTCATCTGAAAATGGGTGCGCTCTGCTCTCAGATCCCCCAAATTTCTTTGTGCTCTCATTGAAGTCCGGTTTAATCCCGCTTTCTTCATTTACACCTTCTCCCCAAACCTCCCAGGCCTGTGCTTTGAGAGCGGGGATCATTCTCCTTCCCAGTTGAGGGGGGTTTTTCCTTCATTAATTTCTCTAAGAAGATTACCGAGTGCTTGTTTGTTGTTGTTGAAGCAACTAATTTCCCTAAAGCTCTTTGTTTTTCCAACTGGTTTACACTTTAATGCCCTTGGATTGAATTTCGACAAGGGATCAACTTGACCAACCAACTCTCTTTAGGAAGAAAAAAAAAAAAACTGGGAACTTGGTGTAAACTATTTTCATCACTGGCCTGCTTTAAAAATATATATTCAGCCCTCTCGACAGTTTTTCAAAGAGATGTGTCCTAATTAGCATATCATTCAGGCCTTGTTTCCTTCCTAAAGTCAAGGTGACCTTCACTGAAACTGAAATTTCTCCAATTCCTCTGGCTAAGTGATGTGAAAAGTAACATCCCCCAGCATCCTGCCAGCAAAGCAGGATTTTAAACAGGGGGCTTGGGTTTTCTTTTTCTCTTGTTAGTTTATTGGTCTCTTTCCTTCGCGTATTTAGTGCCTTTGACAGCCTAATGGCAGGTCTGCTGCAAGAAGTTCAATATTGTTACATTTTGAAAGTGATCAGAAAATGTGAGTGAGATCTGGTTTAGAAATCCCTTTTTACCAGGATAATTGTGTGGAAGCTAAGTGGTAACCCCCTTCGCTCTGATTCACAGCCATTCAAACATTTGTGCCAGTTAATTACCATAATTGGTTTGTGTAATTAGCATGAGGAACACTGGCGCTTTCGCACGGGGACCCCTTTATTTACTTGGAGATGCCGCCACTGTCATGCGCCCCAAGGACATCAGCCTGGCTATTGAGGGCCAAGTGTGGCTTCGGATCTCTGGGGAGTTGCTCCGGCCCTAAGCACCTTGAAGATTGACCCTTGAACTTTCTAAGCCTAAAATGCTATTGATATTCTGTACTTTGGCAGAAGAAAGGAGGCGGGGGTGGGGCCCGCAGAGGTGCCCTGTAGGGGGTGTGGAGCCCGGTGTGGGGGCTACTTGCAGATCTGGGGGCTCACCAGTCCCACTGGCAGTGTTCCCGGGAGCCCCGTCTGAAGGCAGGATCTGGGGGACCCCGTGCTCTTTTGCTCAGAGACTCTTAGCCCACACGTGATGAGTTTTTCTACTCTGAGTAGAGCAGATGGGAAACTCATGGCCAAATTATAAAGCCCGGGAACAATTACTGAGTGCCTACTATGTGCAGAGTAATCTACTAAATTGAGCATCACCCATGAGGAGAGATTGTAAAGGCAGAATTCCCACCATCCGGGTGTAAGCCCCAGCATCAAGCCCTGCCCTGGGCTTGGCAGGAAATGGCAGGGAATGGTGGGAATGGCCCGAAAAGTTGGAATCAGGGACCTCCATTGAAAACATGCCGTTCTGTGTCCTGTTAACTTCAAGATTCAATTATAGGGCTCAGCAGGTAAAGGCCTGTTATGCTTTTATATTTTATTTATTTATTTATTTATTTATTTATTTATTTATTTATTTATTTATTTTTTCTGTTATGCTTTTAAAATGTTGTGAGTCTTTGGTTCTACATTGCTATTCATTTTGGACTGGGTTCCTCCTTAAAATAGTAGAAACATGTAAGAGAGAGGATTATTAAAAACCATTCCAACAAAAGGAGTCCCACCTTCCAAAGGTGAATTGCCATAGATTTCCAATGAATGATCTTTGACCCGCCCTAAAATATTCCAAGGAGAGGGACGGAAGTGTTCAGAATTCTGAATGGCTCAAGTGTAAATCGAGGACAGAGCACCTTCTTACGTCTTCAACCACGCAGAACCTGCAAGTACATATATTTAAAAAGGACCTTGCGATAAATATCTTCAAGGACCTCTGGAAGAATAACTTCAAACAATTTGTAATCCATTTGTCGTGGTTTTGGTTAATAAACGAATTGAGAGCATTCAGTTAGGAGATAATTTTGGGGGGTTTTTTGGGTGGGACAGAAATCACACATTCAGATTCTTTTTTATTGTGTTTTATTTTTTAATTTTTTTAAAGATTTTATTTATTTATATTTGATAGAGAGAGATCACAAGTAGGCAGAGAGGCAGGCAGAGAGAGAGGGGGAAGCAGGCTCCCCGCTGAGCAGAGAGCCCGATGCGGGGCTTGATCCCAGGACCCTGAGATCATGACCTGAGCCGAAGGCAGAGGCTTTAACCCACTGAGCCACCCAGGCGTCACTTTTATTGTGTTTTAAATTTATATTTGTTATCTTTTTTTTTTTTCAGTGGAATCCACCATCCTGATTTTGGCTCTGATACGACTTAGCTAAAAGTTCATGGCCGAACGGTAGCCTATTGCACGCAATCATATAATGTAATGAAAGTGAGAGCACTCCATCTTTTAAAAACCGCACCAGCGCCCAGCTATCGATCTGACATTCATCCAGGCGTGTCTTCTTATCCAAGTGTTTTAATAATCTAATTTGAAAATAGGACTCTTCTTTGAGAATATCTGAGTTTGACCCCCACACTTCCCACAACCTATGGTGATGTCCGGCTAATATAATTAGGACACGAGCTAGCATATGCCTTGTTTGATGAGGGAGTGGGAGGGGACCCGGCATCATTATTTGACAATTATTATAACTTTAGAAAGAGTCTCCGGGTACTGGAGGCATCATGAATAATTAAGGGAAATGTTGCCGCCCACTTTAATTAGGTCTCGGTGCATTTTAAAATATGTGTGTAGCAGACTGTGTGTGACAACCAGGCATCTTTTATTTGGGCAGCAGAAGATACTCGAACCAGGAATCCTACCGTCGTTATTACTCAGTGGTGAATTACGGATTCCGGAAAGGGCGCTGCCATAGAGCGCAGCCATAGGGCGCAGCCTCCGCATCTGGGCACCTTCTCCCAGACCCCTGTCCCTTGTCAACACCATGCTCTCAGCATCTGACCGCCTTCCTATCTGCGCCAACATCGAGATGGAGCTGCCTTTGCCCGTCATCATTGTTATCCACTGGAGCAAAGTCAATGTGAAAAGCGACCACGGAAAGAGCAGTGTTTGACATCACATCTTGAACCTGAATAAGCAAATAGGCGAGTCGAATCTTCAGGGTCAAGCTTTATGGCCACTTTTATGACCCAGGAAATCAGTTTCGGTGACAATGATGACAAATGCTGAACATGGGGCTTGTATAAATATATCTATGAATGTTGCATTCCGAACCCTATTGGTATTGTCGGCCCAGGGCACGCCCACCAAGACACCTACCCCACTGGAAGAAAGAAGGTAAGAAGGACCAGCATGTTGACTTTAGGATTCTAACGACATGTGCAAGAGTGAGAGAGAGAGAGAGAGAGAGAGAGAGGGCCCTGCTTGTCGGGGTAGTTAACGAGGTTGTGACACCTTTGAATTCTCCTGAGTTGCTATTAGCAGAGAATAGTTAGTGACCAAAATTCTCAAACTTGGCTACTTACTGGTATGATCTTTGAGAAGAATCTTTATAAATTAAAAAAAAAAATTTAACTGAAATCATCACCATCACTGTCATCATCCAAGCTTTAAAATTTATCTTCGTGCCCCCACCGTACCCCTGACCCGTTGAATCAGAATTCCTGGAGGTAGGACCCAAGCATCAGAGTTTTTAAAAACTCCCCACGTGGTTCAAAATGCGGCCACATTGGAGTGCCCGTGGTTTCAGAAACGTTTTGAAACAGGATGCTGTAGGAAATAATTTCATTTTAGAACCCCAGTTTTGATGACTATGCTGTAGTTCTGCAGAAACAAACAAAATAATAATGATCAGTTAAAGATGCAGAAATGTAATAGCCTAATTAAGCAAATATCGTCGGTAACCAGACGCATTTGCTCTGGAGAGCCTCCTGCTTCCCCCCACAGAGCGTGTTTGTGTTACTCATAACGGAAGCTCTCCTCTCCCCACCCCCCTCCATCTATTGAACTAGCTGGCACAGGGGCCGCCCTTTATCTCATATTTAAAACACAAGCAATAACTGAAATTCATTTTCAATTTATTTTCCAATCATATGAAAGGAAGAGAGAGAAAGATTATTCTATTGAATCTTCTTCCGGCTGGTAAAAGGTTGGTAAGGTTTGTTCTGGATGCATGGCGGAGAGCTCCCAGGAAGGTCTATAGGGAGCGGAGTTAATCGAATAAACTAATCTTGGCTGTGGAGATTAACTCTCAGTGGCTGCAGGAGGAGGTGAGGCAGGATGCAAACGGCAGAGATCTCCAGGTGCTGGAGGTGGTTCAGCATCTCCCCTCTCCTGAGCTCCTGCCAGGGCTCTCTCCACCCTGTTCTTATATTTGGGAAACGGCAGTGGCCCGCTTGCCTTGGGGGGGGGGGTGCTAGCCCCCGGGGTGCACAGCTTGGAGGCCGAGGCTCCAGTGGAATGCTTTCTTGGCTTTTCTGAAGGGGCAGGGCTGCTGTCCCGGGGAGCTGGACCTTTGCCAGCTGCAGGGAGCCCCCTGTGTGTGTGTGTGTGTGTGTGTGTGTGTGTGTGTGCGCGCGCGCGCGCGCGCGCGCGCACTGGCAGCAGGCGTTTACTACCTGGAGGTGAGGATTTGGTTCAAAGCCGCCCCTGACGGTAGGTAAGCAGCCTGACTTTAAGAACACAGCCTTTCAGCCTTTAATTCCCTTTGCCAAGGCATGGAGGGCGCACTGGGAGTGGAAACAATTGCATCTTAACGAAGCTTCCAGGCTTCCTGGAGATAAGCCCCGAGGGTGGGAGGCAGTGGGGGGTGGCCCATGAGGGCTCTGGGGTCTGGAGAGGGCTTCCTGTCCCCCTGGGAGGGCTCTCTCCCTGTTTGCACAGTTCTCAGGGAAGCAAGCTGAATGCTGGTCCCCTGGGATCTGCCTGTTCCTACAACACCCGCCCCCGCATAGCAGGGAGGGGGCTCGGAACCCTCGCCCTGACAGGAGAGGTGGTGGAAAGTGACAGCAAGGTCCCTGGACGGGTTGCTGAGGCTCTCTGCTGAGTTGACACCTCCCTCCCCTTTCCCGCCTACCAAAAATGAGTCAAGAGCTAATTCTGTTATTCCCTAAATAAAATTAGCTTAAGCACAAAGGCGAGAACACTCAAAATTGTCACTAAAATTGACCATTTCTCGCCACCTCCTGCAACGCCAGCCCAGCCTGGGCTTCTAATTTCTCTGGTCCCGACACCTTCACTCCTAGCCTCTTCAAATCTATTCCCTACCAGCAGCCAGAAGGATGTCATCAGAGGATGCAAATGAGGTTATGTGCTCCTCTTTAGTTCCTTCTGCCTTTGGGATAACACAGACACCTTTAAGCAATGCTCTGTGCCTGGGGCAGTACAGCTGACGGGTTCCATGGGTGCCCGTGAAAGCCAGGTGGGCTGGCCTTAAGTCCCGGCTTTGCCGCCGACCCGCCGGACAGGTCACGGGAACCTGGCATGATCCTTGGTATGATCAAAGCAACGGGAGGAAGATGCTAGCACGACTTTGCAGGCTTGTGGTAAAGCCTGGTGGGTCAGTACAGGTTCGGGAGACAGCCTGGCTCACAGCCAAGTCTTCGGTCTCTACTGTTCCTGGTGTCTTCTGCCACCCACCCGCTGGCTTTCTTTCTGCTCTTTTCCGTCTCAGAGTCTTTGCACATGCTGTTCCCTCCTCCGTGCCTTGCATCTTCCCCAAGTTAGAGAAGAGACCGTGAAGCTCCCTTGGCTTTCCCATCATCAGCCCTGACTGATGCTGAAATGAGAACAGATTCTTCCCTGCCCCCAAAGGAGAAGCAATTCGCTCCCCTCCCTGAGCCCCGAAGCCACCTTCTACGGACTTGGCTAAATCTGTGCTGAAGATCATTGCGGGATGACAGCAGGTGGCCTCGGGAGAGTCACCTGGGAAGTCATGACACTTTGTCATCTCCAGAGGAGCGGGGCTCTAGGAGGGGGAAAGGGCTACATAATGGAAGGCAGCAGAAGCATTTGCAGCATGAGAATCCAACCCAGAACGAGTGCTGTGGCTCTGTGAGTACTCATCTCTGCGCCCTCAGCGTGTCCTGTGTGTCCCGGGCATTGGTCTGTGTGCTCCATTTCTAGAAGATTCTCATTTATCCTCAGAGGGATTTTACAAGCTAAGTATAATTGTCTCCTCTTTATAGGTAAATCAAAAGGGCTCAGAGAGGCAAAGTGACTTGCCCAGAGTCACACAGCAGAGGGGGATCTTGAACCAGGTTTTTTGGATGGTAGGGGCTGTGATCTCAACCACCACCCTCTACTGATACTCATGATAGAGTAGAATGGACTATTCTCTCATGACTGAGCTCGCAGACTTGGCATTAAAGGCAAAGTCTTGTCTTCTAATCACGGAGACCCTCGGTTCTCGGTGTTTCACGGGAAAAATAAGACCCAACAATGTCTTCAAGTTTTCGCTGCTACCTCTCTTTCAAACCCGGGACTCTGATGGTACGTCTTCCAGGAACTGGTCCGGGGCTCCCCCAGGGCAAGGCTGTCTCTCAGAAACTTCTCTGAGCTTCTACTCTACCTGATGGTAAAAGGTAAACTCCCCACTTCCTGAGGGTAGGGACTGTTTTGGTTCAAACCCGTATCTCCAGTCCCCTGGGTGGCTCCGTTGTTAAGTGTCTGCCTTCAGCTCAGGTCACGATCCTGGGGTCCTGGGATCGAGCCCCGCCTCGGGCTCCCTGCTCGGTGGGAAGCCTGCTTCTCCCTCTCCCTGAGCCCCTCCCCACTCATTCTTTCTCTCTCTCTCTCTTAAATAAATAAAATCTTAAAAAAAACAGGAACCTCCAGTCTTCCTTCTCTTATTGCTACAGCGCCAGGTTCATGGGGAGGGTTTCACATGTCTGTGGCCCTAGATAGACAGCGGGCTGGCCTCCCTAGTCTCCGCAGCAAGCAGCCGACGTAATAGGTACGGCTTTCACAGCCTCAGACTCAGACGTATGAAACTAGACCTTAATTCCTCGATGAACGAACTAAACTTTGGTCTCCAGCCGGGATCCTACCCAAGGGCAGAAAACCTGATTTAGTAAACAGGGGTTAGCCTAGTCCAGATTTCCCCGCTTACTCCCTTTTGGATAAATAATCCAGGCAAATTCAGGGACTCCCCTCCCTCCTCTTCTCCCTTTCTTGCCCCTGTTGATTTAAGTCCTGAGATCCAAGGAGCAGGGTAGAGGCATCCAGCAGAGGCCTCTTGTCCATCCTTATCAGTGTCTGTCTGTCCTGGGTGTGACATAGGACAGAGGAATCTGTCTTTCACACCATAGATCTTTCTCTTGCCTGTTTTCCAGAATAGAAACATTCTAGATCTAAAACATTTTTGATATCACTTGGCCTCCAAACACAAAGCAACTGTCTCATTGGATGCTCCGCCAAATGGCCAGTGATCTTTTCCGACCCTGAGTCTATCTGGAAACTTCTCGAACCTTCCACGCTGTAGTTGACCTACTCTTCCTCAGCTTCTTTGGAGTAAGGCTCTGTTCCCGCTACTCTCTCTTGCAGGTCACATCGCTGAAGACTTGCAGGGGGTCAGACCCTGCGTGGGGCGGTAAACAGGCAGAGCCGTTGGATTCCCAAGCACCCTGTGAGGACTGTTCAATCATCATCCCTCCATTTTACAGATCGGGAAACTGAGGATCGCTGAGGGAGGCTGTGTCACATTGGTAAGTGGATCTCAGAAGTTAATCGTTACTACTTAATAGTGAAGTGTGTTTACGGCTCACGGGCGCCATGTCCAAAGCTTGCCCGGATCGGTCATGTCCCCAGTGCTGCTCCTTTGCACGAAACGGTTCCTTAAGGGGCACCCTCAGCTCCTTGCAAATCACATTAAACCCCGGTGTCCTTTGTGCCTTTACTTGTCGTTCCTTTGATGACCAGCCTCCACCCCATGTCCATACTGCACCCCCAGCTGACAGTGGCCTGCCGGGTTCAGATCGGATCCCCAGGTCCTGCGGCAGTAGCTGACACATAGCAGACGGGCCCTAATGTCCCTCAAATACACGTGCCCTGCTGTCCCCACCACCCAACGTGCTTCTGCCTAATTAATTCTCCCCAAGACGGCGGTGAATGTGTCTCCTTTGCTCAGACCCCTTCGGTGGCACTGCGTTGACCCGCAGAATGAAATCCGTGCCCTTCCTTCTGGCATTTCACGTCCCTGGAGTCTGTCTGGAACCTCAGTGTTCACTCTGCTCCTGTTAAAACTCAGCTTTTGTGGTGCCTGGGTGGCTCAGTGGGTTAAAGCCTCTGCCTTCGGCTCAGGTCATGGTCTCAGGGTCCTGGGATCGAGCCCCGCATCGGCTTCTCTGTTCATCAGGGAACCTGCTTCCCCCTCCCCCTCTGCCTGCCTCTCTGCCTACTTGTGATCTCTCTCTCTCTCGCTGTCAAATACATAAATAAAATCTTTAAAAAAAAAAGAAAAGAAACTCAGCTTCCACTGGGAGCCATTTCGCTAAGAGGCTGCATCCCTCCCCTCCTTCCCCATCTCGGCCGAGCTGTTCCTTCCAGCTGGAAGGTTTGCCCTGCCTACCCCTCACCCCTGCAGAAGAGCCCCTCCCTACAGTCCTCAAATCCTCTGATGGCCCCATCCAAACCCCCAGTGCACTGGGCCCCCCTCTATGCTACAGTAATTAAGGGCCCAGCTCTGGTGTTGGAGAGGCCTGGGTGCGTGAGTGCAGAGTCCTGACTCTTGTCTCTTCTGGCTTCGTGACAATGGTCAAGCCACTGAAAAAATGGAAAGGCAGAAAAATGGAGATAAGACACATAAGTTAACTCGGTCATTTGAGGGAGATGATGCCCTTGCGGGGCTTAGCACCGTGCTGGGTGCTTAACGAATAGCAATTAATCAATTATTAACGATTACATCTACGAGGACTTCTTGTCTTCTCTCTTCTATTAGACCAGTGGTTCTCCATTTTGACCTCAGAATCCCCGAGGGGAGGAGCTCTTAAAAACCCAGAAGCCCAGGATGTATCCCCAGGGATTTTGACTTAATTGGTCTGGAGTGGGGTCTTTGCATTAATACTTTTTATTTATTCTTTTTGTCTGTTGTGGCAAAAAACACATAACATAACATCGATCATTTTAACCATTTGCAAGTGTACGATTCAGTGGCATCAAAAAGATGAATGCCATTGTGCAACCGTCATCACTACCTACACCAAAAACAAATTCATCACCCCCGATGAAAGCCATACCCATTAAATAATCACTCCTCCTGCCCCTCACCCCGGCCGCCGGAGACCCCTGTTCTATTCTCTGTCTCTATGAATCTGTGTGTTTTAGGGCCCTCATATAAATGGAATCAGACCATCTTTGTCTGTCTATAACTGGCTTACTTCACTTAGCATAATGTTTTTGAAGTCTACGCACGACGAAGGATATATCAAAATCTTCATTTCCTTTTTACGGCTGAATAATATTCCATTGTGCGTCTATCCCATATTTCGTCGGTCCATTCATTTGTGGATGGACCCTTGCATTGTGTCCACCTCTTGGCTGTTGTAAATGATGCTGATGCTGCCGTGAATGTGGGTGCATGAGTATCTGCCCCAGTTCCTACTTTCATTTCCTTTGGTTGTATACCCAGAAGGGCAATCCTGGGTCATACGGTAGTTATGTACGTAACCTTTTGAGAAACAATCAAGCGGTTTTCCACTGCAGCTGCGCCATTGTTATGTTCCTACCAGCAACTCGCGAGAGTTCCAATATCTCTATATCCTCACTAACACTTGTTATTTCGTTATTTCTTTATTTGTAGCCATCCCAGGAGGTGTGATGTGGCATCTCGGCATCTCCTTGTGGTTTCGATGTGCATTTCCCTAATGACTGATGATATTGAACGTCTTTCCATGTGCTTAGTGGCCATCTGTATATCTTCTGCAGTGTCTATTCAAATCCTCTGCCTATTTTTTAATTGAGTTGCTTGTGATCTTGTTGTTGAGTTGTAGGACTTCTATATATATTCTGGATATTCATCTTTTATTGGGTATATGATTTATAATTTTTTCCCACACAGCAGGTTATCTTTTTTGCTTTCTCGAGAGTCTCATTGGGTGCACAAAAGTTCTTAATTTTGGTGAAGTCCAATTTACCTATTTTGTATTTTGTCGTCTGTGCTTTTGGTGTCACATCTAGGAAATCCTTGCCAAATCCAACGTCATGATGATTTTCCGCAATGTTTCCTTCTAAGAGTTTTATAGTTTCAGCAATCCCGCTGAAATCTTCAGTTTGTTTTTGTGTATGGTTTAGGGTAAGGGTCCAACTTGATTGTTTTGCATCGTGAACATCGAGTTTTCCCAGCACCACTGGTGGAAAAGACCGCCCTTTCCTCATTGAATGGTCTGGGTCTGGGTCCCCTGGTCAAAAATCAACTGACCATATGTCTTAGTTTGGGCTGCTATTCCCATAGACTGGGTGGCTGAAACAATAAATGTTTATTTTTCACAGTTCCGGAGGCTAGAAATCCAAGATCAGGGTGCCAATGTGGTTGGGTTCTTGGTGAGGGCTCTCTTCCTGGTTGGCAGATGGATACTTTCTTGCTATGTCCTCCCATGGCAAAGAAAGACATCATCTCTCTCATGTCCCTTCTTTTGAAAGCACTGATGGCATCATGAGGACTCTACCTTCATGACCTAATCCCCTCCCAAAGGCCTTACCTCCAAGGACCATCACATTGGCCATTAGAGCTTCAACATATGAATTTTGATACGGACGTTCAGTCCATAGCACCGTAAATGTGAGCGTTTATTTCTGGGCTCTCTATTATATTCCACGGGTCTATATGCTTGTCCCGATGTCAGTGCTGTATTGCTTTCCTAACTATAGCTTTGTGGCAAGTTTTAAAGTTGGGCGGGCGGCGTGAGATCTCTAACTTTATTCTTCTTTTTCAAATTGTCTTGGCTATTCAGGGCCCCTTGCAATCCCATATGAATTCGAAGATCAGCTTTTCCATTTATGCAAAAAAAAAAAAAAAAAAAAAGGCTGTTGGGATTTTGATTGGATTGTGTTGCATCTGTAGATCATTTTGGATAGTATTGGCATCATAACAATGTTACATCTTCCTATCCATGAACAAGGGATAGCTTTCCATTTGTTTAGATCGTCTTTAATTTCTTTGGCTTTTTTTTTTTTTTTTTTTGGTAGCTTTCAGCATACGAGTCCTTACCTGCTTGGTTTGATTTATTTCTAAGTATTTAGTTCCTATTAGGCAGTAACGTAATGGAATTGTTTTCCCAATTGCATTAATATTTTTTAAAACCTCCCCAAGAGATGCTCATATGCAGTTGGGGTTAAAAACCACCGTCTGAGTCTAAGCTTCCTAAGGTGGATGGAAGGCCATCTCTGCCTAGTTTCCGTTTTCCCTATATTATAATTTTCCCTATAATACCCGGCAAGCACCCTCACACTGAGTCACTGGTCAGTAAGTCTTTTCGGATGGATGTAGGCACAGCGTCCTTCTTGGAAAAGACATTTTAAATTTTAATATATATTATGTCCTCACCTTTTCCATATCCGCCAGTCAGTTCCCAGAGGGAAGGCTTATTTATCGCTGACTCCTCGGCAAGACTGGGCTTGACATTGGCTCAAGGGCATCTTCTACAGGCGTGGAGCTGGGGACCCCCCACCCGAAGGAAAGCAATGAGACCTGATTTCAACCAAACAGTACTTGCTGAGAAATGACCCCTGGGGGCCAGTAGTGACGGCTAGACGCCGAGGGTGTGGCCTTACTAATGGATGGGTCAGCTGGATGAAGGAGGTGGTCTGCTTTGTGGAAGAAGGACTTGTGTCCGGGACCCCCCCCAGCGCCCCCAGCCCCTCTCAGGCAGGGACGAGTGCCCTTCTGCTGCAGGGTTTCATGGTCAGGAATTCGCAACAATGAGGACTCCAAGTTCACCAGCTCGCTTGGCACTGCTCGCTGAAAAAGCCAACAGATGGGCTCTAATTGCAGACCTGTTGTGGGGACATTGTTAACAAACACACAAGTAGCAGTACACAGGGCTCTTTGGAACCGAATGTGACTTGGCAGCTGGGGACGGGCCGTCTAATTACCAACATCTGAGTTCCTTGTTTAATGAAGGGGAATGTGGAAAACGGCCGTGCTTGAAGCAGCCGGGACGGAAGAGGATGCCAGGCAGGTCTATGAGACAGTTCCTGCGCACTCTCTTGGCGGCCAGGTGTCTCCAGGTCACGCAGGGGACCCTAGTTCCTGCTCCTAGGAGCCCAGCCATCTCTTTTGGGAGAGAGAATGGAATTCCGGAGGTCCATTAGAAAACAGTGCCGGTCCTTTATACTCATTAGGTTTTTCTTCTGAAATCATCAGACTGACATTCTAGGAAAATCGACCACGCTTAAACTGGGACTTCCTGTATCCTTTTGCACCATGCTCTTTAACCTTGAAATCCACGCAGCCCGGTCCCACAATTCATAAACTGGCAGTCACCGTTGCTTAGGCTCATGGATACTTGCTTCTTCCTAGACTATTTAAAATTTCTTTTAAATGTTCTTTTTTCTAGCTTTGTGAGTTACGATCAATGAACAAAAATTGTATATATTTAGGTTGTACGGTGTGATTTTTTTTTAAAAAGTGTACAATGGGATGATTTCATTCGTGTGTACGGTGTGAAGCGATGGTCACAATCAAGTTTATTAACACGGGCCCCACCTCATGGGGTTAATATTTGTGTACGATCTTAAGATCTTAGCACACTTAAGATCTATTCTTTTTTTTAAGATTTATTTATTTATTTGAGAGAGAGAGAGAGCATGCACAACTGAGGGGAGGGGCACAGGTCAAGGGAGTTGCGGGGGGTGCAGAGAATCTTAAGCAGATTCCTCACTGAGCACAGAGCCCGATACAGGACTCGATCTCACGACCCTGAGATCATGACCTGAGCTGAAATCAAGAGTCAGACTCTTAACGGACTGAGCCACCCAGGAGCCCATTAATATCTATTACCAGGTTTCAAGAACACGGTATAGTATTGTTAACTATAGTCACCACATTATGCATTAAATCCCCAGAAGTTATTCATCTTAAAAACAAAAATTTGTACCCTTTGACAAACACCTCCCCATTTCTCCCTCACCGCATTTTATCCTTTAAATGACCCTATGGGATGGATACCCTTTTTATTTCCATTTTACAGATGGGGAAACTGAGGCACAGACAGGTTAAGTAACCTCTTGGGAAGAAGCTGGCTTCAGGTTGGGTTCTGGCCGCAGGCTGGCTGGGGCAATGTTAGTAATGATTGGCACTCAGGGAGGGCTTGCTGAGTCCCAGGCACTGTGCCTGCCAGGCTAGACCCCGCCGACTTAAGCCTTCCAGTAACTGCTGTGGGGTAGATACTGTCATTATCTTGGAACTTAACACTGAGGTCGGAAAGATTGAGTCATTTGCTCAAGTCACAAAGCTAGCGATGGGCTGAGCTGGGATGGAGACTCGGGCCATCTTCTCTGGGCGGCACTGTCCTGCCCCTCTGTGAGAAGGAGCCCTGACGTGTAGCAGCACACTGCGAGGATTCTGCTTTTTCCTTTTAGGTCCTTGATCATCTCTCTGGTCACAGTGTCCATTTGAGAAGGTCCACGGAAGGAGCTTTTCGTGGGTTTCAAGACCAGGGAAAAGCGAATCATCTCTGGAGAGATCCGATTGCTCTTCCTTTATGGACACTGTGAAACTTACCAAGCCAACGTCTCGCACTAGGGTACAAGTTCCCTGAGGGGATATGCAGGTCTGTCTGGAGTTTACCCCATCACATCCTGCCACTGTGCCATTTTGAAAAGGAAAAGCCACTCCGGATGTGCTCCTGGACTCCCCAGCGGTATGCTCCTGGATACCTATGAGAAGGCTGACGGTAAAGAATTGTGTTTTTTACTTTCCCATTTTTCCTTATTTGCTGGGCTGCTCTGGAAGCAGGAGTAGTAGAGTGGAAGGTACGCAGGATCTTGGGGCACACATTTTGTGTTTTCATTTCTATCCAGTTTGACATATTTTCTAATTTCCCTTGAGACTCCCTCTTCGAGCTATGGATGATTTAGGACTGTGTTGTTTCATTTTCAAACGTTTGCAGATTCTTCTGTAATGTTTCTATTATTAATTTTTTAGTTTAATCCATTATGATCTGAAAACATTTTGTATGATTTAAATTCTTTCAGATTTGTTAAAATTTGCTCTACGAACCACCACATGATTTATCCGGATGGATGTGCCATGTGCACTTGAGAAGAACACAGTGTAACAAAATGCATAGGATGCGGATAAAGCAGGGCTTAGAGGGAAATTCATAGCATTAAAATGCTTATATTGAGAAAAGGAAAAAGGTCTCAAATCCAAAGTCTAAGCATCTACTTTAAGAAGCTAGAAAAAGAAGGACAAAATAAAACCAAATCAATCACGTGTCAAAAGGAAATAAAAAAGGGAAAAGCGCAGTGAAATAGAAAAATAGAAAAAAAAATAGAGAAAATCAATGAAACCAAAAGCAATTTCTTTGAAAAGATAGAGAAAAATTGCTAAACCTATACCAGGGCTGACAAGAATAAAAATTGGGAAGACACAAATTACCAATATCAGAAATAAAAAACCGTGGACATTAAATTGATAATAAGGAAATAGTAAGAACAACTCTAGGCACATAAGTGAAACAACTAAGTAAAAATGGACTAATTCCTTGTAAACCACAAACTACCAAAACTCACACACAAGAGTCCTCTTCATAGGCCTAAAAGTATCAAAGAAATTAAGTTCATAGTTTGAAACCTACCGGAAGAGAAATCCCAGTCCCAGAGAGTTTTACTTGCAAATTTTATGAAACACTTAAAGAAGATGTACCGTGCATTATCTACAATCTCTTCCCAAAAATAGAAGAGAAAATAATTCCCAACTTGGTGCTGAGGGCAGCATTATCCTGATACTAAAACCAGGCAATTCAGACCAATATTCCTCATGAAGGAAATCTGCAACTAAATATTAGCAAATCAAATCCAAAAATATATTAAAAAAAACAATATGTCATAACCATGTGAGGTTTATTTGAAGAATGCAAGGCTGATTCAATATGCAAAAATGAGTTAGTGTATTGCATCATAGAGTTTAAAGGAAAAAATCACGTATCCATATAAATTGATGCAGAAAGATAATTTGGCAAAAGCCGACATACGTTTAAGATAAAACCTAGGCATAGAAAGACATTTTCTCAGCCAAAATAGAAGAACCTACAAAACCCTATATCTTACATAATATTTAATGATGAAAAGCTGATCTTTTCCCCTCCAAGGTTAGGAACAAAGCAAGATGCCCGCTCTAACCATTTTGGTTCAACATCATACCGGAAGTCCTCACTGTTAGGAAAGGTAAGAAAAAGAAATAAAAGGTATATATATTGGGAAGAAAAAAACAAAACTGTCCTTATTCTCGGACTATATTATTTCCTTTACAGGAAGCCCCAAGGACTTTACAAAATCTTCCAGAACTACTAAGTCAGTTCAGCAAAGCTGTAGGATACGAGCTCCACTCAAAAATCGATTGTATTTTGATATACTAACAGTGGGCAATTGGAAACTGAAACTAAAAAACTCACAATACATGCCTCCCACCGCCCCTAAGTGAAATATTTAGGAATAAATCCAACAAATCATACACAGGTTCTATGTGCTGAAGACTGCAAAACGCTGTTGGAGAAATTTAAAAGGGCCTAAATAAATAGATAGAAGATGTTCATGGACTAGAAGGTCCAACATAGCAAAAATGCCAGTTTTCTCTACGTTGATCTTTAGAAATGATTTAATTTCAAGGAAAATCCCATCTTTCCTCTTCGTTGTTGATATAGACAAGTTGATTTTAAAATTCGTATGGAAAGCAGAGGAACTAGAACAGCTAAAATAATGTTAAAATAAAATAATATCGTCTAAGGAATCAAACCATTTGATTTAAAGTCTTGCTATAAAGTTACTATAATTAAGACAGTTCGATATGGGCAACAGGCCAGACACAGATTAACGGAACAAAATAGCGAGTCCAGAAATAGATACACAAAAATACGGCCAGTTAATTTTTAACAAAGGTGCAAAGCATTTCAATGGAGAAAGAATAGTCTTTCCAACAAATGGTTTTGGTACAACTGAACATCCATATCACAAAAATGATCCTTGGCCTGAACTGCATAACTTATGCAAAAATTAACCCTAAATGGATCATAGATTTAAATGTAAAATATAGCACTCGCTTCGGCAGCACATATATTAAATATAAAATATAAAATCATAAAACTTTGAGGAGAATATCTTTGCGATTTGAGATTAGGTAAAGAATTCTTAGACATGGCACCAAAAGCGTGATTCTGAACGAAAAAACTGATATATTAGAATTCATCAAGATTAAAAACTTTTGCCCTGCTAAAAGCACTATTATGAGACTACCAAGATTGGACCTACAGCCTGTATATTGGAAGAAAATGTTTACAAATCACAAACCTGAGAAAGGATTCAGAATATATTAAAAAAAAAAAACTTTCAAAACTCAGCAATAAGAAAACGTTTAATTTAATTTAATTAAAAAATGAGCAAAAGAATAATATTCCATTGTATATATATACCACATCTTCGTTATCCACTCTTCAGTTGATGAACATTTGGGTTGCTTCCGTATCTTGGCTATTGCGAATAATGCTGCTATAAATATAGGTGTGCATGTGTCCCTTTAAATTAGGTGTTCTTATATTTAGATAAATACCCAGTAGTGTGATTGTTGGATTAGTGAGAGAAAGACAAATACCATATGAGTTCACTCATAATTTAAGAAGCAAAGCAAACAAGCAAAGGGAGAAAAATAAGAAAGAGACAGACAGACAAAGCAAGAAACAGACTCTTAATTATAGAGAGCAATCTGATGGCCACCAGCAGACAGGGGGTGAGGGGGATTAAGGACTGCACTTGTCCCATGGGCACAGTGATGTATGAAAGTGTTGAATCACTATATTGCACGCCCGAAACTAATACAAAAGCCTACGTTAACCAACCGGAATGAAAAACTTAAGATAAATTAAAAAAAAAAAAAGATAAAAACACCTGAAACAAAAAAATGGTCAAAAGATTTGAATAGACAGAGGATACACAGATGCAAATAAGCCCTTGAAAAGATGTTCAACATTTCTAGCTATTAGGAGAAATGCAAGTTGAAATCATGATAAGATACCTCTGCATTCCTTTGAAATGGCTGCGATAGACACCACTGATCCTACAAGTGCGTGTAGGATTTCACAAGGGTGTGAAATCACTGGATCACTTCTCCGTTGCTGGCGGGAAGGCAAAACGCAAAACGCAAAACCCTCTGGAAAACAGTTTGGCAGTCTCTTACCTACTTAAACCTTTCCTTTACCTAAAATCCAGCAAACTCACTTTTGGGTAGTTACCTTAGGAAAGCAAAAACTTGGGTTTCCATGAAAATCCACACGCAAACACTTATAGAAATTCTATACATAATTGGCAAGAGCTGCAAACAATCCGAATTTCATTCAATGAAAGGATCGACAAACTCTAGTACAAGAAATATCACTCAATAATATAAAGGAATCAACTATTGATACACACTTCACTTGGATGGATCTCAAAGGCATTATGCTGAGTGAAAGAAGCCAGTCTTTTTTTTTTTTTTTGAGAGGGAGAGAGTGAGCAAGGGTGGGGGGCAGAGAGAGAGAGAGAGAATCTTAAGCAGTCTCCGTGCACAGCAGGGTGGGGGGCACTCCATCCCACGACCCTGAGATCATGACCTGAGCCGAAATCAAGAGTGGGATACTTACTGGACTGAGCCACCCAGGGGCCCCAAGAAGCCAGTCTTAGAAGTTCACATAGTGGATAATCCCATTCATATACCATTCTCAAAAAGAAAGCTATGGCAATACAGAACAAAATCAGTAGACCCGAGGGGTTCTTTTTTTTTTTTTTTAAAGATTTTATTTATTTATTTGACAAAGAGAGAGAGAGAGATCACAAGTAGGCAGAGAGGCAGGCAGAGAGAGAGGGGGAAGCAGGTTCCCCGCCGAGCAGAGAGCCCGATGCAGGGCTCGATCCCAGGACCCTGAGATCACGACCTGAGCCAAAGGCAGAGGCTTTAACCCACTGAGCCACCCAGGCGCCCCTGACCCTAGGGTTCTGAGTGGGGAGAGGTGTGAAAGAGATAGCAGGAGGGATTTTAAGGGGGGTTGATAAAGCTGTCCCATGTCCTGAGGACGCTGGTGGTTACAGGAATCTATACATGTGTTAATTTTCATAGAATTGTCCACCACTAAAAAAGTCGATTTTATGGTCTGATCTTTTTTTTTTTTTTTAAGAGAACATTTGGGTTAATAATAATTTTTTTAAAAAGGCAATACTGCTTCTGCCTGGCCATCTCTCTCGGGATACGCACCTTCGGAGTCATGAGTCCCCAAGAAAGCCACCTGCTGGAGGGACCACCAGGAGAGCCCGTGGCGACAGCGAGAGACGCCCGACGTAGCCTACCTGGTCTAGATCCCACGTGTTCTGTCTTTGTAGCCCGGCGCCAGCTAAGGTAACGAGCTAGCCTTCAGACGACTCCAGCGTCTGCTGTCCATCTGCGGCCACGGAGACCCCGAGTGAGGACCTTTCGGGACCCGTCTGGCTACTGGTCCGTCGAGGATGGCCTCCATTGCGTTCCATGTAACCAACAGGCTGGTCCGGGCTTGTCCACTGCCGGTGGCCCTGGCAGGGTTCTAGAGCAGAAGCACGTGAAGCCTTGTGAGGCATAGGCTTGGAGCCGGTGCCCTGACTTCTGTCACCGTCCGCCAACCAGCATGTGTCACAACTTCAGCCCTGATTCCATATACTGAGATCCTAACTCCCGCTCCCCCAGCATGGGAGTCTATTTGGATAAAGGGTCTTTAAACAGGTGATTTAAGTAAAATGAGGTCGGGTGGGGCCCCAACCCGATGTGACTCATGTCCTTAGGACACAGACCTGTCCAGAGGGAAGACCGTGTGAGGACACAGGGAAAAGACAAGCATCTGTAAGCCACGAAGACAAGCCTCAGAAGAAACCAACCTTGCTGATACGATCTTGGACTTGACCTTGATCTGGGACTTCTGGCCTCCAGCACGGTGAAAGAATACATTTCTGTTGTTGAAGCTACTCAGGCTGTGGCCCTTTGCTATGGCAGCCCGAGCAGACCAGCACAGATTTAGGTAGAATCTTCCGCCTCTTGATGTGAAAAATGGCAGTAACATTGCAAACAGTGTTTCCAGGGAGGCGTGAAAAGACGGGAGCTTTGTGCCATCACCTTACGGCTCCTAGAGATGGCAGTGAGTCCCGGAGCTGAGCGACGTGGCAGAGTGACGGGTGGGAAATCAGGAAGCTTGACTGTGCTTCTAGCTCGGATCTGTGCCGTGAGAAGCCTGGACCAGGTCGTGCAATGATTTCCCCCACTTTTTTTTTTTTTCAAAATTTTATTTATTTATTTGTCAGAGAGAGAGAGTACAAGCAGGCAGAGTGGCAGGCAGAGGCAGAGGGAGAAGCAGGCTCCCTTCTGAGCAAGGAGCCCGATGTGGGACTCGATCCCAGGATCCCGGGATCATGACCTGAGCCGAAGGCAGACGCTTAACCGACTGAGCCACCCAGGCATCCCGATTTCCCCCACTTCTATCCAGGTCTGGCAGCTGAGGCTCAGGTCCCAGAGTTCCTGTCCACCTCTCTGCTGCCCAGCTCCAAAGTGTGAGTGAGGAAAAGACACTCTTCCACTGGTCCTCTGGGCACCCCTCTCCTACGACTTCAGCCCCACCAATAACCATTTCCGGCGTCACAGACAGAGGGCTCCTGCCAGGAAATGTTTACCTCCAACGCCAGCAGAGAGAAGCTCCTCTCGAAAGCCCTGCGTCAAGGAAAAAGCAACAATGGTATCTTTCTTGTTATCTCCCGGACTAGTCCCCTTCCCCTCGGGAGGGCAATTTAATGAGTATGGATTTGGGGCAGCTTTGCTGGTGGCCTTTGGAGAGTTTGGCTGACAGTAACGATAAGAAGGGAAAAACTCAGACAAGTAAGAATTAATGAAATCCCAGCAAGAAAATATCTATTAAAGGAGGAGGGGTACCTGCGGAGAGGGAGTACTCGGCAAATCTGGAAACATCCATCGGGTGACCTGGGTGAAATGAGCAACCTGGCCGGATGAATTCCCCAAGCAAACACAGCAGAATCCTTTATCCTGTCAAATCGTGGCGGATGGAGGAGATGAATCCGCCAGAACCTTTGAAAGCGCGACAAATGGATGTCACAGATACCTGAAAATAAAGAAATCGATCCTGCCGTAATAATAATAGTCGGAGCTCTTAATATCCACCAGGCACTGATATACATTTTTTAAAGTGTATGAACTCGTCGTGCTCTTAAAGAAGTCCTACGTGGTAAACACCGACACGCCTTTGTCACTAGACTTACGGACAAGGCGAGAGGAGTCCAGGGAGATTGACCGTCCCGCCCAAACTCTCATGGCTAATAAGTAATAGAGCTGCGCTTGAATTTGGGTAGGCTGTGTCCAAAGACCAGATTTTAACTGCTTTTGCCGTACCGAGTCTCCTGAGTTTCCAGAACCTGCTCCGTGAGAGATAGAAACATAGCTCATTTGACAGATGGGGAAACTGAGTCCCAGAGGGGGCTTCCACTAATACCAGGTGCCCGCAGGATCCTCCAAGTGCGGGGTGCTTTACCACCCGAGTGCCTCATCCTCTTTGCCAGCTGCTGAACTTCTGCTGACCTGCCACGGTTCTCCAATGCCGCCTCCTTCGGGAACCTTCCACGCCCACCTCGGGCCAATCGGGTTCTTCCTCTTTTGATGCCCACGGAAAGCATAGCATGTGCCCTTATGAGAGCGTTTTTCATATGAAGTATTTCCCTTTTCGTTTTCAGAAGTTTTTAAAAGGAAAAATACAGAAATAAAGATTTTTAAGGATTCACGTTCCCATGAACTAGAATTTATGTTTGTTAACATTTTGCCATATTCGGTATATCTTCTTAAATAAAAGACTGGAACACAGCGAATAAAATCGAGGTGGTGTTATTTTTAATACGAGCGATGAAACATTGTTAGTGAAGGGAAGTGCCACATCTGCAGTCTCCTTTCCTGCCTTCTCCACTGGCGGGTATCTCTTGAGCGTCCTAAGGATTTATTACTTTTTTATCTTTTTATGTATGTATGTATGTATTTATTTATTTTTGAGAGAGAGAGCACGCACGTGTGAATGGGAGGGAGGGGCAAAGGGAGGAAGAAAATCGTAAGCAGGCTCCACGCCCAGCACAGAGCCCGATGTGAGGCTCGATCCCATGACCCCGAGATCATGACCTGAGCAGAAATCAAGAGTCAGAGGCTTAGCCGACCGAGCCACCCAGGCACTTCTAAGGATTTATTTTTAAACACATGTAGATCTATTTACCAATATGTGTACCTCTGAACTCTAACTTACATTCGGGGGGAAAAAAACTTCGCAAAACATAGACGTGCGGTTGGACAAAAAAATGGATAACTACCACCGGTGACAAAAAATAGAGTACTGCAACTACCTCAGGCTTGCTGCACGTCCTTCGTCATTGTCACCCTCCCCTCACACCACCTACAGATTCTTAGTATAATTCAGCTTTTCCTGATTTTTGAGCTTTGCGTAAATAGAATTATGCATCGAATATCCTTTTGTGTCTTGCTGCTTGGGCAAGTAAAATGTCATTGCCTGTGTAGTATGTTATTAAGTTATAGACCTCAAATTCTGCGTCCGTTTCTCAGATGGTAGGAATTCGATGTGTTCCCAGTTTGTGGCAACTGTAAGGAACGTTCTCGCAAGCATCTCCTCATGTCCATTGAACGTTTTTCTAAGACACGTGCCTCCTGGAAGACCCGCTAGGTCGGAGGGCTTGTGTAAATCATTTGCATTGCACGACAACAAATAGTTTCCTGAGAGCTTGAACTCCTAACCAGGATATCAAACCGCCTTACCGAAAGCATGTATTGAAGGTATCGGTGGGTTCTGGAAAAAAGCGAAATCACAAATGCAAGGGAGGGATGGCATTAACTAGAATCCAAGCGTCTGCCTCCTGAAGTGCACATCTCCCTGTGGCTCACGCAGGCTCAGAACCCCGGAAATAGCCGAAATCAGCCGCCCTGGAGGGTTGTAAGGAGCGTGTCACACACTCATCCAACTTTCTGCCTGGACGGCGTCTGCTGACAAAGCAGAAGGATAGATCTTACCGGTGATTTGGACCTTATCTCCTGACTGCTTCATTACATCCTACCCACGGTGGCGCCGAGGAGCAGTCCCGGGGAGGCGGCCCGGAACTCAACGATGCTGCCACAGCTGCACTGGGTGGCCCGGCCTCAGTTTCCCTTTTTGCTTTCCGGGGACTCCTGAGGACCTAGACTTATTGCTGTGAGCCAGCGCCAACGTCCTCCTGGGGACTGCTCTGGTTTGCACCCATTCCACCTTTATCCACAGTCTCGAGGGGACCCCACCGGGGTCCCTCTGAATGATCGAGAAGCCCTTTCATTATTCTTCTCAATATGTCAGCTGGGGCTGTTTACAGATCCAAGGATTCTCTTGCCAAATGTACAGCCTGCTCCCCGGGCTTTCATGTTATAATGAAACGAAGAACAAGCAAGACATCTTAATATCCTATTCTGTGAGAAAGTGAGATTTCCCCCCCCCTCCTTCTCTCTTAATAGATAAATTAATATCATCAAACATTCTGAAAAGGTCCTTTATGAAAACATCTCTCTTGCCAAAAAAAAAAAAAAAACTTTATTATAAAACTGGAGAAATTTGTTTCAGCTTGTTAAAAGCCTTATTCTCAGCCGTGAATTCAGTTCCCATTTTTTGTCTCCTCTTCAATTAATTTCACACTAATCCATTTCTTTATCAGACGCTGGAGTGAATGCTACGGAATCAGTGATGAAGATGAGGGGCAATGGCGGTGTTTGGCTCTGTAATTTCATCCTTGAATTTTGTGATTACTAACAGGACAACTTTTTTAATTTGCTCTTTTGTCTGGATTCCCTGGCTGGCAATCTGCTCGGTGAGCTCGGCTTTTTAATCAATCACCTAGATAATCAAATGTCACTGGCTATCTGCTCCGTGTAATTACTTTTGCAATTAAAAATCAACCTCAAGTTGCCTCATCTAATTAGAGGGATGGGCAGATTTTCATCTAGATTGATTTTTTAATAAATATTGACTTAAAATGCCATAATCTCATCATATTCTTTCATTTTCTTTGTACCAAAAATCAAACAAATGGAAGAATTAGCAAGCAGAAGGAATCGTGGGACTTCAAAAGCTTCAGACACACAAAACTATGCTGTACAGAAGCCCAGCTTAGCCAGTCTAATAACACTCAATGGTTTCCACCTTTTATTGGAAAAAGGAACAAAGCAATTCAATGATTATATTTCACACTAACATTGTTGCAAGTGCACAGTTTTAAGAGCTTCTAATTTCATTTATTGTGCTGCCGGGGACAATCGTTTCTATTAATGTTATTACTTCTTTTAAAGCAATCTCCTATTTGCTATTAGAATCTTAAGCATTAACAGAAAAAAATATATATACACATATATGCGTTCCGTCCTGGAACCACCTCTGCTATAAGTTTTCTTAAACACACAAATGCCACTCCGGGCAGATAATTTTCTTGTTTTTGCTGTCTTGTATCTTTTATGTATTGTAATTAAAACATTGTCAATAACACAGTTCGTTGCTTTTGGGTTGTAGTGGTTGATGTTGAACATGGAAAATCCACAATCCGGTAAGGGTTTACCTCCAGGAAAATAACACACTTTGCTCAGAGAACAATTGTCCCAAGATGAAATGTAATGGTATCTTGTGTGCCTGTTTAAAAAAAAAAAAATCATGTCGGTGACCCTGACAGAATTCCATTTAAACCTCAGCTGATTGGAGCGATGATGAAGAAGTAATAATCCTTCTAGCATCCCTGCTTTATTCTGGCACAAAGAAGGTACTTCTGTCTCCTTGTGCATTCACACTCCAAGGCAGGAATTGTGAAATGCCCACATCGGACTACACAATTCCCTCGAAGAATAGAAAAAAAAAAAAAAAAAAGCCATAAGTAAGGCAAGTCAAACTTTTGGCTCTTGTGGGTGACAAGATAAACAGGGGAGTAAGGACAGACCTAAACAAAAGAGCCGAGGACAATATGAAAGAGAACAGTGATTTGACCCATGCCTCCCTCTGCGAAGGAGAGAAGTTCTTGCCTGCATGAATATCTCATCTGTAATTTCTGCCGCGCTACCCACTTAGCATCCAGGCCATCATTTTCTGGAAGGAGATTCCTGGGGCTATTAGTCCCATAAAGCATCATTCCAAAAATGAGGGCTTTGTGGTCTAATCACTTTCAAAAACCACAACATTGTCTACCTCCTTGCTCGAGAAAGGAAAGTACATGTTATCCTAGAAAGTCTCTGAGAAGTCCTGCAATAAAGAAGCCTATTTTGCTCAGAATTTATCAAATTTATTTTTCCTTAGGTGATTCTATTATGTATCACCAATCAATCATTTATTTATTTATGCATACAATGGGACATTCTCTCAGTATAGACTTTGGGAAATGCTGGATTTTTTTTTTTACACTACCCCCCCAAAATCTCATTTTCTGCACCGTCTGCCTCCCTGGGGGATAAATGTTGTCTTTTAGACGCAACGCCGAATATGTTTTCTTTTTCTTTCTTTTTTTTAAAGATTTTAATTTATTTATTTTAGAGAGAGAGAGCACGCAGATGGAAGAGCAGAGAGGGAGAGACAAGAAGGAAGAGAGGATCTCGAGCAGGCTCCCTGCTGAGCGTGAAGCCCAACGCGGGGCTCGATCCCAGGACCCTGAGATCATGACCTGAGCCGAAACGAAGAGTCAGACCCTGAACAGACGGAGGCACCCAGGCGCCCCCTGATTATGTTTTCTGAGTGCAAAGGGATGTCTAGCCTGTCTAAGTCTGCTTATGGCCATTTCCAGTGACCTACTGAGCACGAGGCAGGCAGTGGGCGACCCTGGGCGTTGGCTGCGGTTCCGGCCAGAGGGAGATTCCACACGCGTGTGCTCTGGCATCACGGAGCATCACGCGGGTTGAAAGAGTTGCCTGGGTCCCCGCTGCCGTGGGGAGGAAGGGCGAAGCTCCACCAGGAGTTGAGAAAGTAATAGGGAGAGGAAAGGGGGAGGGCAGCGAGTGAGACTTGTCGATGTTTATTGAACACTGGGCTGTGTGTGCGGCTTTCAAGCCTCTTTGCCTTGACTCTGTGAGTGAGCCCTGTTTGGGTTATTACTCTCCCCACAGTACAGATGAGGAAACTGAGGCTTCTAAAAAATAAAGGACTTGTGAACGGCGCTGGAGCTGGGAATCGGCGGAGTGAAACCCCAGACCCACGTCTGAAGGACGCCCCAAACTTCGGGCTCTGGGCCACTTCATCTTCTAGAAGTAAGCCGGAGGACAGGAGACGGGGCCGCCGACATCGGGGAGAGGGATCGTGGCTGCTGCAGAGGAAACCTCATTGCAGCGGTGGGGATCGCTATAACCCGTGTCACAAACCACCCCCAAACCCAGCGGCCTCGGCAGTCAGCTCCCCCGTGTGCGGGTTGACTGGGAGATTCTCCTGGTCTCCACTGGTCTAACCCATGAGAACGTGGTCAGCCGTGGGCTGGCCAGGGGGCTCAGCTAACGCGGGCGGGCTCTCGCCCTGGTTTCAGGGCTAGCTGGCTGTGGTGGGTCGAGGATCGCCTTGGCCCGCACCACTGGGAAACCAAGCTCCACTCTGGGAGTCACATCGTCCCACGGGCTGGCCCGGGGGTGGGGGGGGGGCTCTCGCGGAGCGGGCAGAAGAAGAGCAGATGTGCGAGCACCTTTCAAGCCTCCGCTCGCTTTGTGTCTGCTAACATCTTCTTGACCAAAGCAAGTCACACGACGGAGCTCAGAGCCAAGGGGCACCTACAGAATAAAAAACCAAAGGCGTGGATCCAGGGAAGACGAAGCTGCCCAGAGGAGAAGTGACCCGATTATCAGATCGAGGCTATGATTTACCAGAACTCATCTCATCAGACATCGGTGACGCAGGATGCGTCATCTGGGCCAGACCAAGCACGGGTTCGAGCCCCGTCTTTCTCCCGGGGCTGCTGTGGGGGAGGGCGCCTTCCACCGATGAATGATGTACCCCCTCCTCCCAAAAGGTCAGTACTTGGGGGCTCTCCCTATCTGAATGACTGGCGTACTGCTCTCAGAGAAAGGATTCATGCGTAAAGGGCCACTTTCGGAGGGAAAATTGGTGGCCAGCAGGCTGCTTCTCTCCCTGGCCCTCTGTTGGGACTGCGTCGCTGGAGGAACCCGGTATGTTTGGAGAAATACGAAGCTCAGGATGCAAAGTCAGATGCCACCAGGAGCACTGAATAAATGAAAGCGCATTCTCTGAATGCAGACACACTTCTGTTCCTACAAAAAAATGCATAGAAATAGTCCTTAATTCAACAACATGGAAATACACCCTTTATGATTTTCCTTACAATGTGGTCCCTCTTTGGTCTAAATTTTAGACATCATGGTTGTAAGAGGTGTATTTCCTCTAGTCTCAGAAAAATCCTCACGAGTCGGCAATGCAAACATGAGGATAAATGACCATTATTAGCCGGTCCTCGTGTTGGGCACCGATAGGGAGTGGCAGAGACTGTGACAAATTGATAAGTACTCAGTCTGTCTGAACAATTCATCTGCTCCTTCATTCTAGCCGCCTCTGGCCCGGGGGGCGGGATGGGGGGCCATCTGTCGTGGCTTTATTTTCAAAAGAAGCTAGAAATCTGGATTTTGATATGAACTCTTGGACGGCGGCTCTCTGTTCATGAAAGGAACAAGCAGACCAAAGGAAACTCACCTGTGGGCCGCATCCAGCCCGTGGGTCACTGGTCTAGGCTAAGGACTTCATGCACTGACAGGGAAACTGAGGCCCAGAGATGGGAACGGTCTTGCCTGCGGTCTCCCATAGCCCATTTCAGAGATTTAAATAACTACCAAACTCCTTGGGTTGCCTCCGGGTCTGGCCTTTGATACCTTCCCAGCCTCAGTTTCCAGAGGTTCTGTTTTCTCAGTCTTCCAAGTATCCCTCAAGCTAGCCTCACCAGACTGTTCTGTGTGCCTGGAATGTTCTTCCAATGTCAATGTCAGTCCAATGTCAGCCCCCTCTTGCAAACCTCCTTGTTCCCTCAGACAAAATTCACCACTCGTGCACATCTGTATTATGGAATTTCTTGCTCTGGGTTCTCATGTGTAGCCATTTCTCTGTTTTTGGTTTTTTTTTTTTTTTTAAGATTTTTATTCATTTATTTGACAGAGAGAGAGAGATCACAAGTAGGCAGAGAGGCAGGCAGAGAGAGAGGGGGAAACAGGCTCCCCGCTGAGCAGAGAGCCCGATGCGGGGCTCGATCCCAGGACCCTGAGATCATGACCTGAGCCGAAGGCAGAGGCTTTAAACCACTGAGCCACCCAGCTGCCCCAACATTTCTCTGTTGACGTTAGTCTGAGCAAGTGCCTTGGGGATTTCATCTGGGGACCCCTAGAGCCTAGTCCAACACACGGTACGTAAAAAGGGCTCAATAAATGTTTACGGAACAAATAAAGATGGAAATGAGTGAATAACGAATGGGGTATGTGACTGAAAAGAACGAACTCTCAGCCAGCATTCTTCGCCACACACGCTCTCATCAGCGCTCTTACAAGAGAGGAAAAGTTAAGGAGCACTTAGGAGGCAGTAGAGCAGAGAGGTGGAGAGAGGGACAGTCTTGGGGTCGAAGGCTGCCTCTGTCATTAACCAGCTGCATGACCCCTGATGAGACATTGAACGGCGTTGCCCAAATGTTCTTGGCTGCAAAATGGGCTCATAATGGCACCAACCTCAAGGGGCCCGCGTGGGCTGCACGGGATCGTGTCCATAAAGCACAGGACCCTGCCTGCAGTAGGTGCTCACTAAATACTAGCTAACGTTATTATCAAGGAGAGACGCTAAAGGCTCTTTCTCCTTCGGCAGTCCCCAGCCTGCTGCTCATTCCCCCCAAGTATGAACAAGACCGTGACCCCAGAGGTGCAGAATTCAGAAGCCAGTGCGGTGCTGGGACAGGAACCCACGGCTCTGGCCATCCAGCACAGCCCTCCTCCTCCACCCCTGTTCGAAGTGAGACCCCTTGCAAACTCAGCAGCCTCTTCAGCAGCCTGAGACATAAACGCAGCCGTGACTTGCTCATTGGGGCTTTTCGCACGTAAGCCTCGGTAAACACGTCCCCGAGAGTACCTGAACTCACTATCAGCCCGGGGTCCGAGGATGAGCCGGCGGAAGGAGCTGCAGAAGTGGGATCCTTTATACGTTTCCCTAGCTCTCCTCTCCAGGAAAACAAACAGGCTCGGCCGAGTCTCAATTGTCCTCTCTGGCAGCGTCTGTGATCATCCTAAGAAGACAGCCAGACCATCAGCCACGGAAGCTGTCATGTGCTAATACAAGGATGCTTCTGGAAACCCACACGTGATCATTTAAGGTGTGGGGTCTGCTTAGACAAAATGTTCTCTTTCCAGATTCAATTATGGTTCTTTAATAATAATCATTATTACAAGGAGAATCGTTTTTATTGTTCTCATTGCAGTACTATATACAATAAGGCAATTCCCCAAGTGGAATTTATGACCAAATAAATCAGCTGACAAAGAAGAATAGCCTTGCATTTTTTCAGTATAATATTTTAGTTGCATTTGCATTTGGAGGAGGATTTGTGGCGAGCCGGAGGATTAAATCCCATGAAATCATTATACAAATTTCAAAATGTCAAGTGCTCTGATAGAGATTACGATTTTATCTTCTTATTTTGATAGGAAACCGTGTGTGGCCACCTCTGTCTTAGAACAAGCGAGGAAGGGAGGCCAGGGGAGACCAAATAAAGATAGAGAAGCTTGCAAGTTTCCTGATCAGCTGTCTTTTTATTCTGCTCGCTTGTACGACAGAGCGTAATAGACATTTTCCTTTGCACAAAATAATAAGAGCAGCACTTATCGTGCGGCGCCTGCAGCCAGTGGCAAAAGGAAATTAGAAAAGTCCAACGAAGCTGAGAAGTAATTAATCATCATACAGTGGGGCCCTGTCAAATCAGAAGGGTCCTTCCAGCTGATAATGCTCCCCAACTCAATTTAGACTGATAGAAATTAGAATTTTTTTTTTCCTCTGGCAAAAACAAAAAGACTAGAGTTAGCACCAATGTGGCCAACTGTTGGCTTTCTTGACGGCCTGACCCATTTACAGCGATGTTTGCATCGCGTTTTAACGCAAGCCAAAATTGAAGCAACATCCTTTACTCCTCAAGGCAAAGGGAAATCATAACTGGACTGTCTTAAGACTCCACTCCCCCCCCCCCCACCGCCTTCCTTTTCCCCTCCACCCTCACCATATAGCCTTAGCTAGGTAAGAAAAATTAAAGTTTGGTTCTCTTGATTAAGTTAGCCGATCTCCCCATAGAGCTGTGGGGAGAGAAGCATTTACCACTGTCTATAATGAGTCTAGGCCCTTTGGAGATCAAGTAAAACAAATAAAATGGGTCCAATAGAAGCCACTGAGGGTTTCAGGCAGAGGGAAGAGGGTAGCGAGCTGCTTTCAGAGATTCTTGAGCCCTGAGGGGATGGGGAAGATGACGCCCGCTCCAAGGAAGACATCTTCCTGTTGGAACAACTTATGCTGCTTACAGATCCGCACCCCCCCCCTAACCACCACCGCCTATTTTGGCCTCACCATGATCCAAAGGGCAAGGTGATATTTTTATGGCTTCCTCCAGGTGCTCCTGAAGGTGAGGGGCTCTATGAGGCTAGGGCAGGGATCTTGAATTCAAACGTCCACAGAGACGAGGACAGAAAGGAAATGGGAGAAGCTGGCAGAGGATGAGCAATAAGGAGTGGTGGGGACTGTGGCCAGCTGGAGCTTCTTTGTCTTTCTCAAAGGTAATAGCCTTTCCTTGACTCCAAGTTACCATTGTTGAGGGACAGTTCATACACTACGTTGCCAGATCTTCTGATTGGCCACGATAGGCTCCAATTCCACCATTTAACATAAAGCCTCCTAGTTTTTGAATATAGGCAACTGATGAAATTTTAAAAAATATCCATCATCACTTACCCTTTGTGGCTTTGGTCCCTAGAAAAGCGAGGGCCCTCGGCAGATGCTGTGTTTCACGCGAAGCTTTTGGTCCTACACACCAGGGGTTGAATCCTGGCCCCGCCATTATCAGTCATGAGGTCCAAATCAAGCAGCTTCGCTCCTATTATGTCAACTTCCCTATCTGTAGAAAGTGGACAGTAATCAGTACCAACCTTACAAGCTGGATAAAAATGCAGAGTCATCCCCCTGCCTCCCCGCAGGGCCAGCAGTGTTCAAGCAAGGGCAGACGTTCACCGGATCAACACACCGAGTCACTCAAAGGGCCTTCAACACACCTGCCTCCGTGCCGGCTACGGGTGCCCCGCCTCCCTAGCACTTCTGTGAACTTGTCGTTTTCCCCTCACTTGGGGGATATTCTGATTTTGGCACCTAATAATTTCCTTCCATCTGGGAGGCAAAGCAGGAACCCACCAGGCTGTCAGAATGACAGAATTTCAGACCGCAGTTCCGCTGCTCAAAACGAGCACATTCGTAGGTAGGCACTGTAACGATCACGATCCCCCCCAAGTTAATATGGCCGCCCTGTTGGTTGTGTCATCTTGCTCATCATTCGAGGCCTGGGGGCACAAGTTAATCTGGAGGGCAATATGGTGACTCAGAGGAAGATAATTTTTTATGTGCGGTATTTACCTAGTGGGCTTTGGATGCCAGAGGTTTCAGTGATACTGCTTCTTTCACTTCCTCCATGTCTGATGGCGGAGAACCAACCACATTGGGGACGGCCATGATGGCAGAAGCTCACAGTCATGGCTTCCGCATCACGCCTTCTACTTGTGTTATTTCTAATCCTGACAGCAACACTGCACCTTTAAATATTTCCATCCCCTTTTCACGGATCAAGAAACTCCAAGGTTCAGAAAGGTAAAGGCACTCGCTGAAGGCGGCACAGCGAGTGTGCACAGGAACTAGGTCTTGCTGCATTCAAAATTCACGTTATAGCCTCTCCTCTACTTTGGGAAGAACATTCTGGTGGGTTCTCTTTCTTCTCTCTCGACTTCTTTCTTTTACTGTCCTGCTCATTCATTCATTCGTTCGTTCATTCAACAAATATTTGTAGAGTGTCTGCTGTGTACTGGACTCTTCCCTGGGGTATCCCAGTAGGATTTCCAGCCATGGTGACCAATGGCCTGTGGGGCCCCAGGGAAGAGAAGATGGGAGCCAGTGCTTACGGTCCTCTCCGAGGCGATCCCTAGAGATGATCACAGCTTGCACGGAGGTTCTGCTGCAGTAACAGACTCATCAATGCAGAGGCAGAGGGAACAAGGCACACCCAGATACAAACACTTCTCGATGGTTCTGACCTGAGCACCCCCGCTCCGTTCCACGTGCTGGTTCACTGTCGGGCTTCCTCTCGAGTTGCCTCGTTATCCCCCGGGGAGGGGTCTGCAAACTTAGTCTGCACGGAGCAGACCGTAAATATCTTTGGCTTTGCCAGTTACAGGGTCTCTCTTACAACTACTAGGCTCTGCCACACTGGAGCAAGAGCAACGTGAGGCAGTACTCAAAAGAGAGGCATGGCCAGATTTGGCCCTCTGTGGGCTGGATTCGGAGTGGAGTTTGCTGACCCTGCCCCAGGGCATTGTCACTGCCTGCTGAGTCTCTCTGCCTGGTCCAGATTCCAGCCAGTCCGAGGGGCAAGAGAGCACACAGGAGGCCCACCAGAGGTGTGAAAGCCCAGGACTGGAAGCGGCACGCATCGCGCGGCTCGTGTTTTATTGGCAAAAACGAAGCACGTGGCCATAGTCAGCTGCAAGGCAGTCTGGGTAATACAGTCTTGCAAGGGAGTCTGGGTAATACAGTCGAGTTGGGCCAAAGGTCCAAAGGAGAGAATGAACTTTGTGTGAACACGGCGTAGTTCCCACCACCAACTTTAACTGGCGGGAGAGAGTCTGCACGGACAGAAACTGTCTTTCCTCAGGGACAGGTGTCCTCCGCGGCCCCTCGGGTCCCATGTTCCGCCTGCAGCTGCCGAAGCCCATTTGGAGGCTGCAAGGGAGTGTTGCGAGCAGCAAGGCAGCCCTCACTTACGATAGCCTTGTGATTCTGATCATGTGCGCTGTGACTCACCTTCCAAAAGATTCTCATTTCACTATGGTTCCTTTGTAAAAGCCAACGCTCCCTGAGCCTTTAGGGGAAAAAAAAAATGCTATCCAAAATTTCTGCTGGTGCACAACCAGCGAGGGATACGCTCCGCTTTTTTTTTCAGATTCGGTTTAAGCTCTAGGGCTGCTCTCGCCCTGCAGAATGAGCTCCAGGGAGTGTGAAGATGCTTTCTGCTTGGTGCCCGGGCATCGTGGGTCAGCCACCTTTCCTGGCACCGGACGTCTGAGAAATCAGAACGGGCTTTCCTCTAGCAGCTCCACAGATGAGGAATGGGAGGCAGGGTCCCAAAGGCCTTCAAATGGGAGACACAACAGTGTCCATCCAAACTGCCCCGGGCCTCGTGGAGAATCCGGAGGCCCGGGGTGTGCAGAAGGGAGGGAGGCAGATCTCCGGACCCCACTTCCCGCTGGAGGTCCAGGCTCACGGGGTGTGTTCAGACCTTCTCTCCTGAGGACAAGGCATGGTCAGGACAGGACTGTATTCCTTCCCAGGGCTGCAAGCCCCCGATCGCCAAGGCTCCCCTCTCCTGCTCCCCCAACGGGGCTTGCTTGGACAAGACTTCCTACCACGCGCCATTCTAAGTCTTTTACGTATATAAAACTCACTTAATCCCCACAGCAACTCCATGGAACAGTGCCATTACCATCCCTGCCATACTGATGAGAAAATGGGCACAGAGGGGTTACACGGGTTGCCTGAGGTCACACAGCTCAGACGCACACCGCCAGAAGTCAAGCCCAGTCTGGTTCCAAGTTTGTGTTCTAAACATACTTTATTTCTCGGTCCCTGAACTTAAGAAGCATCCATCAAAAATATGGCCCGTGGATTCAGTCTTTCTTTTGTCATCTGCAAGTGGCTGAAGGAAAGGAAGGGAGGCAGGGAAGGGAAGGGCAGGAAGGGGAGGAGAAATGACGGGAGGGAAGAGGAGGGAAGAGGAAATCCAGAGAAATAATGAGCAAGAGAAACTAGCCTGCCTGAAAGCAAACCGCACTCCCACTGCTGTTGAAATCTACATTTTCTCCTCGCTTATTTACAGACTGGGTGTTAGATCCTCATAGATGGGAGGATTTTTAAAAGGTCCTCAGGATAGCCGAGCCAAGCTAAGCAAACGGCTCGTGTACACAGCCCAGGCGAGATGAAAGGCCCCAGCCGTCCGGGACCACTCAGGCCCCTTATCTGCCCCTGGCCCTCTGTGGATTTGAGAAAGCCCAAGTGGGTGGCTTGGCGGAAAGTTCAAAGTCATTTTTTGAACAGATAGCGCAATCAAAAGTTTGTCTATCTGTTGAAATATTTAGGAGAACAAGATATCACTTTGACCCGCCTACACCTGGGACCTTTCTGAATGCTGTTAAGATGTATTTCGAGCTTGTTTGTAGTCTTAATCTTTAATGGGCTTCTGCGTTTTTCAAAGGGTAGAATTTGGCACAACAAAACCAAACCAAAAAAAAAAAAAAAAAAAGATATTTATTTCTCCCCCATCAAGAAAGGTATGCTTGGTGACCTTAGCCATTCCCATGCCTTCTGGAAATCAAAAGAGAAAAAGGTGTATGGTCCTATCTCAACCTCAGAGTGGTGGTAGTGTACCTCCAATCTCCTTTCTTCAACCCAAAGTGCTAAGGCCACCTGACTCCCCAGGGACCGGCCCTTAAAGAAGACAGGGAACCCAGGCATGAGGCTTCAAGTTTATGGTGAAACTGTTTTTGTCCTGGGGACCTTGGGTGTTTGAAACTGAACAGGATTCTTTATGGAGTACGTGGATAACTCTTTAGAAGAAAATTAATCTAGCAATTGAACAAACGAAGAGGGATTAGGGCACAAAGCCACTTAGGTAAACACTGAAATGTCTTGACTCTCTTCCCCTCGAAACCAGGCTGTCCCTGAGTCTGCTTATTTACGTTCCTTACGATCTTCTTGGGACTGTAAAACGGAGACCATACTCTCACCTTAACAGAGTTACCGGGAGCTCTAAAGATACAGAGAGTATGGGTAAGATGTCCACACGGTGGTTGGCATAGGGAAGGAGCAAAATGCGTGGTAGCAAAAATAAACTAACAAAAATGTAGCTTCTTCTGTCTTTCTCTTCTTCCTCCTCCTCATCTTCATCATCAGTCCTCAGGACGACTCCTATGTGTCCCCCAAAATATGCCTTCTTCCAGCTTGATGGTGGGAAGGGGGTACTTTATAGGGTTGTACGGAGACCCCTGCCGTCTGGGTGGCACATCCTCCATCACGGAGATGAACCAATGGCCAGCTGTCCTCTCCCCAGTCCATGAGCCAAAAAAGAGAGTCCAATCTTTGACCTTCACATTCCTGTGTTAGTCTAGACTCAGAGCAGGTGTAAAAGTAATTCGGAAGATGGCAAGCATCACTCAAGATGGCAGCCCCAACCTACCTGCCCCAGTCTTTCCACGTGGTGGTGATTCCAGAAGCTGTTATGGGTCACAGGCTACCCCCCACCACGATCACCTCTACTGCTTATGTCCCTTTGGATCCATCTCGTTAGAGCCACCATGTTTTCAGATCCTGGTCCCTCGTCTATAAAATGGGGATAATCACAAGCTTAATCATATGGAAAATACCTACCGTTAATAGAATAATTAATATGTGCTCGGTAGGCACTGTGAAAAGCTTTCTACAATTTCATTTCAACTCTGTTAGCAAGCAGATAGCTGCAAATTAAAACTGCTCTGTGATACCATTGTGTTCCCATCAGCTGGCAACAACGAAAACGTCTGACAGTACCAAGCATTGGCGAGAGTATAAAAATTGCACCACTGCGGCGGGAAATAGTTGGCAATAATCAGCAAACTAGAGTAGTGCATATCCAGTGAGTTACCACCTTTTCCCCCTCAGGCATGCCCCCTAGGGAACGTCTCACACACGGGCCCTGGGAGACATGTATAAGAATGTTCAGGATGTGGCACCTGGGCGGCTCAGCCAGTTAAGTGAGCAGCTCTTGGTTTCAGCTCAGGTCATGATCTTGGGGGGCGGGGCGTGAGATCCAGCCCCACATGGGGCTCTGTGCTCAGCGCTCAGCGTAGAGTCTGCTTTAGACCCTCTCCTTCTCCCTCTCCTCCCCCTTCCAACTCGCATGCATGTGCATGCTCCTTCTCTCTCTCAAATAAATAAATAGATAAACTCTTAAAAAAAAAAAAAAGGCATTTTCAGGGTACCTGGGTGGCTCAGTCTGTTGGGCATCCGACTCTTGATTTTGGTTCAGGTCACGATCTCAGGGTTGTGAGATTGCACCGGGCGTGGCGCCTGCTTCAGCTTCTCTCTCTCTCCCTCTGCCCCTGCCCCTCTCCCCACCTCCTGTCTCCCTCTGTAAAAGAGAAAAATAAAAAAAGAATTTTCATAAAACATTACTCTTGATAGCAAGAAAGTCGAAAATAATGTAGATATTCATCCCCAAATGGAACATTCTATGGCAAGGAAAATGACTGCTTAGCACCATACATATCAATAGGGATGAAGAAAGCATATGGCAGAAGAATATGGAAAAACCTTGCGGAGAGGAACATATGTAAGTAGTTCAAGTATAAGGAAATTCTTGGAAATGAACAACCTCAATACAGAGTAGCCGTTCTCTTTGAGGAAGGGGGTGGGGAGGATGTAATATGAGAGAGGAGAGACATGGGGGTGGTCTACTATATTTGCGATATTATATATATGTAATATATATATATTTAGAGAGAGAAAGAGAACAAGTGAGCAGGGGGCGGGGGGTGGAGAAGGGCAGAGGGAGAGAAGAAAGAGAATCTTAAGCAGGCTCCATGCTGGGCCCCATGCCACGGGGCTTGATCTCACGACCCTGAGATCATGACCTGAGCCGAAATCAAGAGTCGGATGCTTAACCCACTGAGCCACCCAAGTGTTCCTGTAATATTATATTTCTTAAGCTGGGTGGTGGGTATATGAGTGCTCGTTATATGATCTTTTTTTATATTTTGGGGGATGTCTTAAATATTTCATAATTCATTGGTAAAAATAAATTATTAAAATACAGTAAGCAAATGAAATTGAATTCAATCTCTTAGAAGGCAGAACCTGCTGGAGAGGACATCACTGGAGCTGCAAAGGCAGCCCCCCTGAGGTCAGCGAGGGCCACTGATCAATGGCCAGACCAGTGGGTCAGAAAGGCCGGCTCCAGGCCCAGCGGTGGGCCTCAAGCAGAAGCACCCTGCTCATGGCCCTGTGCCCTGGCGTGAACTCTAGGCACAGGAAAGGTCAAGATGATGGGCCAAGAGCAGATGGGGAGCACGAAGGCCCTGGATCCACAGAGGTCCTGTCGTGAGTTGGAGGGAAATGATGGATTTATATATTTCATGGAAAGGAAACTGCGGAAGGACAATAAAACTATGGTCATGTAGGCAGGTATGTGCGGTGTGCGTTTGTGTTTAAATCTACACTCCGGAGCTCCTGCTCTCGTACGATTCTTTTGTTAGATCAGGTAATATTTTTGAAAAACAGCATTACAAAAGGTTAAATGTAGAACAGATGTAAGTTATAAAATACAAGCTGATCAAAGCTGAGATTTTGAGACAGATATGTTAGCAAATGATGATAAATCCGTCCCAGTAGGACTGTAAGAAGCAGACAAATGTAACTATGGAAGAGCGAAAGTCAAGGGTTGAAACGGGGGGAAGGGGAAAGAGTGAAAACAAATGTTGGAACTAATTCTGGGGAACTCACGCAGAACATCAATGAATCTGTGCCCAGAGAGGACCGAGACAATGGACACAATGTACTCCGTTTCCTTTCAAAGAATAATCAAATTCCTGGGTTTTGAATAATCCAATTATGGATTCCGATCCCAGAGCCTCAGCCCTCTCTCCTCATACTGGTTTCTGACTCTGGAGCTCGACCTTTTTGAGCAACAGATGCTGGGTTCTGGTTTAAGGCGTTCAAAAATTGGCTTTCGTATTCGGGCATCTAAACTTCTCATTAAAAAGCCAGATAATTTATAGTCACATCATTAAACCGCTTCCTCAGCCTACCACGATAAACTTATCATTCGGGGGCTGGTGGTGGGGCGGTGGGGTGGGGGGAGATTTCAACAAAACATTACCACTGCTTTCTGGGAAGGCAGCAGAGAAACAAAATTAAATAAATCAAGCCTCTCTGTGTCAATAAATGAAGCCCACGAGAAGTAAACTATTTACTGAGGCTTGAGTGAAACAGAAAACATTTAAAGATCAAGAAGGAAAAAAGGAGGTAATTGTTCAGGCTGTCAGCAGGGGACCGCTGTGATAATTTGATCTGAACTCTGCTAACAAATGACCGAGCCGTTCTTCCAACTTTAGTATCTGTTTATGCTCCTACAAATTGAAACCCCGCCGCTCAGCTGCGCAAAACAGGGCCTGCTACAATAGCACATCGGCCCGTCGATTAGTTCAAGGTGGGGATAGATTAGCTGTCCATCCCAGGCCTCCAAGCCCTCCAGAATATTTTGTCTTTCCCTGCTGGGGTAAAAGGGTGCAGACATATGTAACTAATAAAGAAACAGGCTTCTATGGACTGGAGGTTGAATGGAAGGAATGCAGAACAAAACTATAAAATAATAATAGACAAAGGGGCAGTGAGGACGGGGCGGGGGTGGGGGGTGCGGGGGGTGGAACTCAATACCTCTTCTGCTTACCCAGGCGGGGCTGTAGCAGCAGCATCCCCCCAAAGTTTTCAAAATGGAAGGGGGTCTGTTGTGTGTGTGATCTCCTAGCACAGGGCTCCGGGCGAGGCGTGCCAACATTCAGGACCGACGTGAGATCAAAAGCCTGATAAATGAGAGGAAAGGGAATGTTTGACCCACTAAACCATATTCTACATGAATCCCGGGCTTTTAAAGTAATAAGTAAGGCCATAAATTACAATGTCTTGGGTATATTCTGCTATATTCTGATGCACATGAATGCTATTCGTATATAATATTTTTACGGAGATCTATGAGCACTTGAATGCATAAGAATCTAGTTCTCTATTAGAATTCTGCATCTAGAGTCCCCATTTGGAGGGAAGCAACTTATCTTCCTGGGCTTTCGGAAGCTAAAAGGGATAATTAGGTGAAAAATATGCTTTAAATAAATGGGAGCAAATTCAAAATGACACCAGACATCCATACGCTGCTTTCTTGGATCAATAGTGAGTCACATTTAGAAAGGGAACTTTGGGATTGAATGAAAAAGAAAAGATGAATAAGTGAATGCAGTGGCATAGCAGAGGGTTAAAACCACATGCAGTGGATTGGAGGCTTCTCTCCACCATTTTGAGTTGTGTGATCTTGGTCGGCTCACTTGGCCTCCTCAAGTCTTGGGTGAGTAATAGCAGTAGTAATAACCCCTGTGTCCCAGAGCTGTTGAGAAAGCAAGAGTAGGTGGGGCATATAGGACACATTGACTTAACCCATGGTAGGTGTTCAGTAAATATTGGGTAACATTTTGTTAATGGGGTTATTATAATGATCACAGTGTATAGAGCAGTGTATACATGGAAGGATGGAAAGAAAGTTTTGGTTAACTTATCAAAAAAAAAAACCAGCAACAACAAACAACTCTACAGAGAAATCAGAAAGCTTGTGGAGACAATTACAAAGGAAGCCACTGCAAAAGTTTCCTAAGAATTGGATGGTTTCATTGGCCTTTCGTTTGTGCTTCTGCTATTCTCCAAATTTTCAAACCATTTGTCCCAAAGTACTCTAAGGCAACGCCAACAAATTTTCCAGCAGAGGGCACTGGCCCCATTGAAAATTGGGGAGACCATTTTGAAAATGGCTGCCTTAACTGTCCCAAAGAAAACACTTCTGCGAGCCACTGAGACAAAAACATTTATTTCCGTCCAGGCAAATCTGCCTTCAGACCAAAAGCGTCTCAAGATGGTCAATGGTTTTGCGTGCTAGAACGTTGCCAGATAAAACAACTGCTTACTAGGACCAAAATAACTCCAAAAGCCACGTGATGAAGAAAGCATGAAGAATGCAGAAGGAAAAGCATCCTTAACCTCAAGTCTTTTATCCTTCAGCTAGCCCGTTCGTTCTCAACCATGGGTGATTTTGCTTCCCAGGGAATATCTGGCGAGGTCTGGCTAAACCTTCTACAGGATGTTTAGGACAGGCCTCCACGACACAGAATTGTCAGGCCCCAAATATCAATAGTGCCAAAGTCGAGAAACCCTAAACCAGACACAGACGTGACGCCGATCTTCCTGTTGGCTCCGCTTGGCTGGGGCTCGCATTAACGCTGGAGATGTGATGTTATTGAGTCTGAGTCTCAGCAAATTAAAACAGAAAATAATGATGAACAAAAGCGGCTCTTGGCTGACCAAGCTTCAATCAGGGAGGAGAACAACACAGGTGCTGAGAAGATGACTTTGATTTTCCAGTCCTGAACTCCAGAGAGACCAGCACGATCCGGAGATTGTCTAGTTCTTTTTATTTTCCCAAAGTGGAGAAGCTAACGGCCAGAGACTAGATACTCACAGCTGTCTTCAGACTCTCTGGGGGAGGCCGAATATTCTAGAAATTAACCAAGAGATGGGTAGGTAGACAGACTGGGTGCGAGAAGAGTCCAGAATAGTGTCAATCTGGATCTGAGTTTAAATCCTAGCTTCGTCTCTTAGTAACTATGTCACCTTGGGCAAGTTAGTTTTATCTGCAAAACAAGGTTAATTTCATCCACCTTGCCAGATTGCAGGAAGATTAAGTTAAATAACATATCTAAGGTTCTATATTCTTAACTTCAAGAATGAAAGCCATGCATTGATGTGTCCAGTAGATGTTTACATTGAGTTCTAAGGGTCACTAACATTTACTGAGCGCTCAGTAAGTGCCGTAATTTGCATTAATTGCCTCATTTTAGCCTTCTATTATTACCCCCATTTTACAGATGGGGAAACTGAGTAGTGGAGGCAGGGTTCGAATCATGGTGGTTGGATGCTAGAGTCCACACTCATAACCTCTACCCACCTGCCACATTTAACGAAACATCGGAGATCATTTAGGCAAACTTCCTAATTTCTAAGATGGACAACTGAGTCCCACAGGGACTGAGCAGTTTGCTTGTGATAAGACTGGCATAGAAACTGGGGGGTGGGGTAGGGTCCTGACTCCCATTTCTTCCAACAAAGAACAGCTCTGAATTTTTTTTTTTTTTTTCAAAATCAGATACCATTTTCCCAGCATAGGGTAAACACAGGACAAATCACTTAGCGTGTGTATCTTAATAACCCGACTTGACTGAGATGAATGAATTCACATTCAGTCATCATATAAGCCTATTAAATATTCTAGGAGGCTGCAGTATACATTTTAATGGATGTTGAAACACTAAGCGTGTGTGTTTATGGCTCTTTTAATCTTGCCAGTTTTACTAATATGATTAGTTCAGGAACCATTTCACATCGAGACTCAGATATGGAGAGAGAAACACATAGAAGTTTCTAGAACATTTTGCACTTTGAATTTTTTTTCTTTTTAATGGAATATTTGGTTTCCACCTATGAGCTTGGTTGGGAGAGCAAAACACAAGTGGCCAAAATCACGACCTCGCTGCCTCTGATGCTTCCATCGGTAGAAATCTACCATTGCTCACTGTGAGACGTCCTTCTTCATGCTCGTTAATTGTGCTACCTCCCTTTTGGGGGACCCCGGGACTTCATAGACGGATATCCCCAGCTACACCCAAGTTTCAGGCATGAGGGTGTGCAGGGCATCGAATGGGGAACCCTTACCCCTGCGTCTTCACAGCCTGCCCCTGATATCAATCGGATCCCCCGCCGCGCCATGGTGAACGGCGGCCAAATGAGGAGCTCAGTGTCTGGGAAATGACTGACATGGCCACGTGCCACGGCGAGAGGTGTTTGTTCTGGGAATGGAAGGAGGAAATTGTCAGAGGAAGTGAAATAGGAAATGAAAAGATCAAAGGGAGGCGGAAATGAGATTAAATGGAGTCCTTGCTGGATTCGACTTTGCACTTTTAACCCACGTGAGGCAAAACGATTAGGCTTGAAGCAGCCGGGGGGTGGGCGAAGCACTTTCCAGCGGGTGCATCCTGGCGACGGCAGCCCCCGTTATCCCACCCCACGAATGGACAGCGGCTCGGAAGCTGAGGGCAAGCCAGACCCACTTCCCACAGACAGTCCAGTGGTGGGCGAGTGTCCCCAGCAAATCCCCAAATGCCAATTTAACCGTAACCCCCTTAAGCGATGGGATATGATGAGTATGCGGGGCCTGAGCCAGACTCTCCCCCCAAGAAGGAAGTGAGGTCTTGCCCAGATTCATCCACTTTCCTAGTCCCCAGGGTGGGACATGGGGTTTCCAAAAGGCGCACTTAACAACAGGGGTTGGGTTCCAGGGCGTAATGGGGTTGTGAGCTCCAGGGATTCAAGCCCCAGTGATAATCCTTTGTCCTGGCCTGAGTATCTGGTCATTGCAGAACTTTGTAAGGACCCTGGGGCAACTGGCTGCTTCCCATGTTAGAGTTAATACCTATACTTGGGGTTCTGGTCCCTCAGCCCAGAGGACACAAGTCTTTCAATAATAGAGATTTATTGTTCACTTAGAGGGAGACGTTTGGGAGACAGAAGTGAACAAAACACTCATATCCAAGAGATCTCTGTGGGCAGTCCCAAATCTATCGAGGTGTCCAGCAGAAACCAAAGATCTGTTTGGTAAGATTCACTCTTCTTGGAAAGCAAACTCCCATTCCAGATATATGTCAACAAACCCTGTAATTTGGGGGCTTGCATGGGTTAATCACATGGCAGGACAACCTCTCATCTCTCCGTGATGCCCCCCATGGCGCCAGAACACAGCTACCCCTGGCCTGTATTTCTTAGCTGTGTGGTTAAGCTCAAAATGCTGTTGGGGCAAGTCTAGGGGAAGATTCCCATGGACTCAGGGGAGAATGAAGGCTCTGAGCACTGGGAGGAAGGTGGGGAGCGGGTGCTAATCTGTGATCTGAGCCAAGAGTGAGCACTAAGAAGAGATTTTGTTGGCCCTTCCCTCTGCCCATCTCTTGAAATCTTACCCATTTGTGGTGGCTAGCCGTTACTTTCTGCTCAGCGTCTTTTTCTCAAGAGCATTTACTCACATCTGCTGAGGCTGCCAATCACGTGGCGCCACGTCCCCGGCTACGTGGTAGGCACGTGACTCGAGCCGGCCAATCAGCACATCACCGTGATTATCCATCAGAGGCATCTCGAGTCTCCTGCTGGAGCTTAGGGAAATAGTGTGTTCTTGTCTCTGAGCTCTAGCTAAAAGGATGTTATGAATGTCTTGGGTCTTATTCACCCTGTGGGAGATGGGGGGCAGGTGTTGGGGCTTTGAAGTTGCTCTGTGAAGTGCTCTCGTATCCTCAGACTTAACTGCCCAGGATTGCTGCCTTCACTGCCACAGGCCACAAGGTCAAATGCGGTCATGCCATCTCTCTCTGGCAGGCTGGATGCCTCAACTCCTTTTCCTGTCACCCCACCCTTCTATGCCCTTCCTTTGATCTGTCCCTGATGGTCATCGGCCATCTGGGTTTAATGCTTGATTCCAATAACCCTGAGTTTTCCAAACTTCAGTCCTGTATATATCACCTTCACTTTTTTTTTTTTTTTGCTATTACCACCTACCATCCAGGCCTCTAATTATTTAGTAAGTTTCTTTAAGTAGCATCACTGCTGTTCTTAAACAGCTTGTTTTAAAAGAAAATTGTATTTCATAAGCTTCAACTGAAAACCAGCGGTACTTGGTATAAATAGAATGTAAATAAAGAGACACAAAAATAGGGTTATTAAATGCTAGCTAAGCTTGTGCCCAAGGTTGTGCCCTGAAACTTGCCCTTTTCATGTTAAAAGGGATGCTGGCAAGATTTAGCAAAGTAATAAAGGCATAGTGGCGCCAAACTTAGACTTTCTCTTGTCATTATGGAAAAATCAAGAAGGGATAGAATTGAGTTAATTTTCTCATTAATTCGCTAATTAATGCTGTGTACATGTGCCACCTAAAATTGCTTGAGTGCCACCAGAACTTTGGGAAATGCTAAACTAATCAATAATCAATAATTATACCATCTTATTTTATTTCTTCTTGTCCTATGCTCACCATGTTTTCTCCAACGAGACTATAAATCCCTCAAATGCAGAAGCCAGATTCCTCCTTCTTGATAATTCTAGCCGAGAGCCCACAATCGTGGGGCCCATAATAGTCAGTCAGTAAATGCTGGTCGTTCTCGTCAAAGGTTTGCAACCCTTGGCAAGGAGGACCAATGTTTTTCTGAAGCTTTCTGGAGTATGCTCATATTCTTAAGAATCTCTAGATGACAATGAATCAAATTCTCAGAAATTATCAACTTCTCTCTAAAACTCACAGAGGAGAGCCTTTTGGAGGCCACGTCTTGGTTACTGTGGCGTTCTCCATGCGTCCAGGCTGTTTTCTCTATATTGCCCTTGAAGACGGCAGTGAGACAGATCGGCTCTGTAATCAGCTCACCAGACATGATTTGACAACGCGATCTCCCCCTCCCCATGATGAAATTGATCTGTATTATGGCGCTCACACACAGGACAAATACTGGGATTCCGAATTGGACCTTAAGGTCGTTTTTCTTTTCCATGAGTATTTTATGGCGAGATCAGGTTTCAGAGGAGAAGCACACAAAGACTCAAAGGTAATTTTGTCTCATTAACAGCCAGGGGGAGTCCTAAACACTCGCTTCACTGTTCTGCCTGGTTTGTTTAGTGGCTGGGTGGTGGGTGGATGGGCGGAGGATAGAAAAATTGGTAATGAAAATTACACTTGAGAACATAAACTCTTTTTGGGAAGTTAGTGGACAGAGTACTGATTTGTTACAAGAGTAGGATCCTTTCCTTTTGGACTAGGACTCTAGTTTTTGTTTTGTTTTGTTGTTTTTAAATTAGCCTGATATTTAACATTTAAGAACAATATCATATATTGCTGTAGTTAAGACCTGAGTAGAATCTTAATGAACCCTCCAACAGGAGTGATTTGTTAGCAGGCACTTGAGATCACCAGCGACAATTCATTTCTGTAGAGTAATGTAAACTAATTATCTACGACGCGGAAGCAAGGACTGTGCCTGCATGGTAAATTGCAGAATATTGCATTATAAGAAGAAATATTAATTCACATAACATAACATTAAAATTGATGACAAACTTTTTTCCTTTTTTAATCGTTTAATTTTTTAATTGCTATTGTCTTACAGCAGCAGACATCACGGACCTCAAGAGGCACACAAAGGTATTTGCCTGAAAGCACATTCTTTGCAAGAAAAAGACATGGTTATTCAGAAAATGACTGTCTATTAGTTCTTTCTTTCCTTTCATGGAAATTTATTTTCTCTCCTGGGAAATCAATTTTAATATTGGGGGGAAGGATTTTTTTCTTAGCGTCTTAGTATATTTTTAATCAGAGCAAGTCTTAAACTTTTAATAAAATAAAGGAAGCATAGCCATCGAGATAAACACAAAACCCTAAGAATTAGCATTCTGACTGGAGGGTTGCACTTTATACTTTCTCTCAATCACAAATTGTTATTTGCCACCGTTTTCTGTCCCTGAGTGCTTAAGATAAAACTGACAATTTGATGGAGAGATTCCTATCACTTAGTTCTCTCTATAGGTATAGCAGAAAAATGCCTAATTGAATTATTTATTTCTTTGCTGTTCCAAATGAAATTAACAGTGTGGGCCCGGAATGAGTGGATCTTGCCAGGAATGTCAATCAAGCAAGTGGCTCTCAGGTCATTACACTTAAATCAGATTGGGGTGGTGGGGGAGGGGGGAGGGGGCGGGCTTTTCCAGGGCGCCATGTTGTCAGCCCCGGGACTGGCTCTTCATTCAAACTACCAACCAACTCATCCCTGCATTTCTCTACAGCTTATGCTTTCGTGGCACCCTGGAACTTTTTGAGTTTGGGGGTGAAGACCTATTGTTCCAGATGAGTGGGCATGGACTATGTGACCTTGTTCCCCTCCCTCCCAGCCAGAGCTGATTGGACCAGAGGTTCCAACGCAAAAGCAATAAATCTCTAGACAGTTCGATGGCATAGTCTGGTGCCAAGAGCTCTGCCTAAATCAAGGTGAGGGGGTTGATCAAAGTCCCCTCCTGGTTGATAAGAGGCTGAGTTAGCTGGGGTTGTGCAGTGTTGTGGCTGGTGGCCATGTGGAGTCAGTGGATGTCAAGGAGGAGGGGGGAGAGACAGAAATAGATAAGGCAAGAAAAAGCAGAGATAAGAAATTAATGTGCTCATGGGGGAGAGGTGAAGAGTATTGAGTCTGGCTCTCGATAGTCAACAAATCCCCTGAAACCTGGCTGTGTTGTCCTTGGACTGTAGGACACCTTAGCATCCTTCCAACCGCATATCTTTATTTCCACCAGCTTGAGTGGCTTTCTGTGCCTTGCTCCCGACATCACCATGACTAGCGCATCTTTGGAGGAAGCACCTTATTTCCTAACGGTCACGTCCTCTTGCCTCCGGATGTTTGCGCACACCGCTTCTGCCCGCAGCACATTTCCCCTGCCTTCCTTTGCTGAATCCACAGCTGCCCTTCCCTATGTCTCAGCCAGGGACCCCCTCCTCCAGAAGCCTGCCCAAACTACCATGAGCTAGATGCCTTCTCCTCGGTTCCCCAGTCCCTCTGCCTTGGCCTTCACCACACTGTGCAGCAATCAGCACCTTGCCTGTCCCACCCTGAGCAAATCCGTAACACTCACCTCTTCATTTCAAGAGCTGGGACACTGAAAAGGCTCTATACCTTTTCACTGCACGATTAAAAGTCTAGAAATCACCTCATAATCTTGCATTCACATTCTTTGGCTTGGCGTTCAAGGCTCTTTATAATCTGACCCCCATCGCAGTTTCTGACCTCTTTCTCACTACCGGGCCCCATCTGCTGCTCTACTCCATAAACAAAGACATCAAGAGCCTACTCGGGTGTGCAAAACACGTGGTTGCCAAACTTGATGTTTGCTGTTTTTGGATCCTGTAAGTCATTTCCTAACTTCAAAAGATTTCACTTGGAGAACTATTTCTCTAATAAATGTCTCTTCTCGTCCATCTCCGGTTCTCAAAATCCCCAAATTCTCAAAAGTTTCCCCTTGAATCCAATTTAGAAACAAGTCCCTTCTCAAAGTGCTCTCTGGTCCACCCAACTGACCTTCCAGCTTCAATAGAAAGGGAAAGCGTGTCTCCAGGAATCCCCCTGTGCCTTCTGACCGGCAGTCCTAGCGACAGTCAGAATCGTCTGACCTGGCTCTGGCCTCTTGCCCCCCCATTTAAATCATACTCTCCTCAAGAGCAGGAGGCATGCCTTACCCAGGCCCCCTTGCCCCAACATACACACAAACTAAATGAAGAATTTTTACCACTTACAGTATCCTTGGGCGTGGAGAAGCGTAACCTTCCAGGGTATGTTATTCTTATCAGAAAGAAGGAAGTGACAATAAAATAAGATATGGCAGATTAAGGAAAAATCCTCCAAAATGAATGCCTGGGATGTTCAGCCCCATGCCCATTTTTGATCCACGGTCTAGAACGATAATACGTCTCAGGTCCCTCAGCGTTCAGTCCCTACAAGAGGTTCAACTATGGCCACTGTTCTACTCACTAGGTCACCTAAGTGGACTGGTCCAGCTTAGAAAATAGTTCAACAGATATTATTGTGATTTACTTGATTAGCAAGGTCTTGCTAACTGAATTATTGTGCCTTCTCTTCTACTGAATTGTTTCTGAACTTAAGATCTTACCCTATTTATTATTATTATTTTTTTATGCCTCGGATTTAGTACTTACTGTTACTAATGCCCCAACGAAAGAGTGGGTATCATCTCTATAAAATAAAATAAAAACAAAACAGAATTGCAGTGGGGCACCTGGGTAGCTTAGCTCAGTCAATGGAGCGTCTGCCTTCGGCTCAGGTCATGATCTCAGGGTCCTGGGATCGAGCCCTGCATCGTGCTCTTGGCTCAGCCTGGAGTCTCTTCTTCCTCTCCCTTTCCCTCTGTTCTCTCTCTCTCTCTCTCTCTCAGATAAATAAAAATCTTAAAAACACAAAATAAAATCAAAAACCCGGAATTGCAGTCACATGTTACCGAAAAAAAAAAAAAAAAACCACCAAAAAACAAAACAAAAAACAAACAAAAGAAACGTGTATTGAACGCCTAGTATGTGTCAGCGGTTTGTTTAAAGAGCTTTGTCTGTATGAACCCACTCAGTCCTCACGGCATCCCTGAGAAGCAGGAGCTGGTCTTTTGCAGATGAGTAAAATGAAGAACAGAAAGATCGCGCGACTTGCCCCATCGCAGAGCTAGTAGATGATGGAGCTGCGATTTGAACCCCAGCTGGCTGTGGTGCTTGACTTCACAGAGCACCTGGGAGATCTGGGCTCCCCTGCTGCAGGGCTTTCAAACTAAACCTTCGTCTGCTAATAACTGATCACTTTGCTTTGTCCTCTTGCAATGGGAGAATTTTAGAGGTGGTTTTCCTTTATCTTGTCTGTCGGCCAATGGAATAAATAATGAAACAAAGCAGATCGAGGCTATTTGACCCATGGCAAATGCAGGGTAGGGTCTCAAAAGTCCATTTCTTTTCCCCCAGATCTCCATTTCCCCTCTTTATACCCCTGGCAGTATCTCCTGAATTCAGCCTTCAAAGTTTTGCCCCTCTGGCCCTTCTCCATCCGCCAACTACCCCCTCCTGATGCACTTTCGACCCTTCTCCAACCTGCTCCTTGCCCTTGGAGCCTGACCTCTGAGGACTGCATCATCTCCCAGCCTCTCTCCCTTGACCTTGGCTTCCCGTTGGGTTGGGCTGCTGCTACAAGGCATCCTCAGGATGGGGAAAGATTTCCCTGCTTCCCATTGGGGTAGCTATCTTACTTGGCTCTGGGGAAACCCTTCCCTTCCCTCACCATTTGGCCCTGGGAAGCTTCCCATAGTTGCTGGTCCTGGATGCACCCCATTCCTCCTTGGTCCCCCCAATCCTGCCCATGTCTCCATAACTAGACATTTCACTCACCTCTTTCCAGCTGAAATTCTTTGAGCATGGCACCTATGCCTTTAAAACAACCTTCTCGAATTTGAGTTATTGGAGGACTACTCACAGCAGTATTTACCTAGTACTTTTTCTTAAAATCAATGCATTTTATGTCAAATTCTTTTTAAAGTAGATATTCAACCCGTATCATCTAAATGAAAAACCAGGGACTCCTGGGTGGCTCATTGGTTAACCGTCCGACTCTTGGTTTTGGCTCAGGTCAAGATCTCGGGGTCATTAGATCAAGTCCCAAGTTGGGCTCCACTCTCTACGCAGAGTCTATTTGGGACTCTTCCTTTCCTTCTCCCTTCTTCTCTGCCCCTCTCCCCACTCCTGCACTCTCTCTTTCTAAAATAAATAAATAAATAAATAAAACCTTAAAGACAAATGAAAAACCATGTTCACTTACTCTAAATCAAATATAACCATAACAAAAAAGCAGAGCAGAAAATCTGACGTCATTATCTCTGGGCAGCCGCCATACCTGCCAAGGCCCTGAGCTTCTTTGGCATAAACGGAGATGAACAAGTATTTAAAAGGTGTCAAGGACATCTTACCAGCAAACCGAGACACCCTGATTGACACAACCAGAAGGATCTTGAAATGACTGTTCAGGTAGTAACTTTCTCATCGTGGGATCTGTTATTTGATACCCCATCCAAAAGGCAATTTGTATCCCAACTTTCGGATAAGCATTGCCCCTCAGCAACCAAGTTGCTGCAAGTTGCTAGTGACTCAGTTTATAGCCTCAAGTTATGTGTCTGAGATGAAACTAGAAGATAATAGAAGGTACTAGATGCTACTAGAAGATCCTAGAAGATGATACTAGCATAAGGAAGCGTGATAGCCACTCATAGAGTTGCTGAAATAATTAGCCCTCTCTCAACACCAACAGCAAGCACCCTGACAGCAATAACAAAGACACATGCTTTTCGCTTCCGAGACACGTTGGTCTTTCTCTGCTAATACTCTTCACGGTGCCAACTCGACAAAGGGGAACAAGTGGGTAGGTCAAGTGTCAATGTCAACATGCATGTTGTGTGTTCTTGTGAAGTTGCAGGTATGCAAGGGAATTAAACTTTACCAAAGCAAACAGTGTGAGGCATGCACACGGTGACACTTCTAGTGGCCGGTGTGGATGGTACAGAAACATCAATATATTTCTCTTTCACAGTCTGATAGCCAGGGACTATTAATTCCACAACCTCAGCATCAACAGTGTTCATCAGACGTACATTTTCCTGGGGCGCCCGGGTGGCTCAGTCGGTTAAGTGTCTGCCCTGGGCTCAGGTCATGATCCCAGGGTGCTGGGATCGAGCCCCACATCGGGCTCCCTGCTCACGGAGAGCCTGCTTCTCTCTCTGCCTCTGCCTGCCGCTCTGCCTATTTGTGCTCTCTCTCTACCTCTCTGTCAAATAAATAAATAAAATCTTAAAAAAAAAAAAAGACATACACATTCCTAATCAGCATTCCAGCGAGATTGAAAACACTGGTTTAAAGCATGTCCAAGGGCTTTCTTTGGTTACATTCACCCAACCCTGTTGCTCCTACTGTGTTTTATTAGGCAAATATAAAATTAACAACACAGCAATAATTATTTCCTAAACTGGTTCCAACACAAATTTCCAATTTGAGGTCAGATGTATTGCCTAATAAAATTTTTACAGCTGCAGTCAAATGGTGGTAGTTAATTCCTGGAAAATACAATTCTTAATTCGCCGGAATTAGTTTTAAGTCTTGATTCATCCTATAAAGACGAATGTGTATTACTACAGTTTATACAAAATGTTCAAACAGTAATATCCAATATAATAGCTTGCATAATTTCAGCTAATTCTGTTAGAGGTATTTGACCTACTTACACTTTCACAGAACCATACATCACGGCTTTAAGATCATTGGGTCTGATCTTTCTAAATTGCCCTTTCTCGAACTGTATGAGTATTGCTTAACGTTACGCAGCTAAACATGGAATCGTGTCAAAGAGGAAGGAATAATTAGAATATCCATGGAGGAGGATTCTCTTTATATTCCTATTGCCACCAGTCATTTGTTACGTGGAGACCTATGCCTTAATCACAGACTTTGCGCCACTGATCTGAAGTGGGAAATTTACACACGTGTACTTGCAGAATTCAAAGCCCTTCGTCTGCTCCGGTTCCCCAGGACCTTAAAACTAAAAATGTAATTAAAAATTTAAGTAATAAGTTCAGGAAGAATATTAATAGCAAACACAGCTTCTACTCTGTGCCAGGCCCTGGTCTAAATGTTTTACATCTGTTAACTTTTTAATCCTTACAAAGGTGCCAAGAAACATGAGGTTTTATGATTATACCCATTGTACAGATGAGAAAACGGAGGCACGGAGACAGTACTAGATCAGATACGACAAAGCTGCAAGATGAGCGGAAGACCTGGGATTCACGCCCAGGAAATCCCACTCTAGAGCCTCTGCTTTTGACCACTTTGCATATCGTGTGAGATGAAGAATCAGACCTTAAGCCAAGAAATGATCAATATTCCCCATAGATGGTGGGTCCCTCTTCTCTTTTTTTTTTTTTAGCTATGTAGCGACAGTAGCAGAAGAGGATTGGGACACATATGAACCATTTAGAGATATAAAAGACCAAGAGGAGGATAGCGTCTGAGGTCTTCTTTTATGATTTGTTTCCTCCAAACATTGTTTTCTAAGTGTCCAAGACAGGCCATTGCATCCACAAAAATCTAGAAACTTCTCCGAGGACAAAACCTACAAACTTCTGAAAGAGACCATCTTCTGCAAAACAAATGCAGTTCAGCTTCTTGGCGAGAACCACGCAAGTTCGGTCATGCTTTCTTTGGCCTCCGGAAATAATTTGTTCCTTGGCACCTGGCGGCAGAGTGGTTGGAAAAATCAAAACTTTTGTACCCTGACAGGCCTGTGTTAATTCCTGTTTGGCCACTCCCTAGCTCTGTGGCCGGAAGCAAAGCACTTTGTGCGTCTGTACCTTCATTCTCCTCACTTGCAAATGCTTTCTCTCTGTTTCTTCCCGCCCAGCCCATTATAATCTACGTTCGAGGCACCGATTTCTCCATCAGGGTTCTGGAGTTGCAAGCAACAGCGAAAGCTCCTGCTAACCTAAGCCCAATGGATTTGTGGGCGAGACATGGACCCGGACGAGAAAAGAATCAGCTGGAGAAGGAAGAAGAAAGCAGAGCTCTTCAGAGTTATGGCCACAACTAAGGGGAGAAAACACGCCGGGTCCACGGTACGTTGAAAGCACTCAATAAAGTTTCATTCTTTCCCCTTCCAACCTGGGCTTCTTTTCACCAAATTCCTCATCCATTTCAGCACATACCGTGAGCCCACTCTGCGCAAAGCACCACGATCGGAACAAAGAATGTGAAAAGGGATAACTCAGTCCCTGCCAAAAAGTCAGCAATGCCCTCACCCAGAGTATTATTTTATGTTGTTGAGAAATACCCAAATGAATCATTCATCTCTGAAATAAATGGCTAATGTCAAAACATTTACTAATGCAGACAAAGCTGACTGAAATGAATGGTTGAATAACCCATTGTTTGAAAATCTACAAGAGGAATATATATTACAATCAGATAAATCAAAATTACAAAGGATTTTCTGCTGCTTTTCAAAATGCTTGCCAGAAGTTGGTCAGATGACAGTAAGAAGGATAATCAGTTTAACAAGTGGTTGCTGGTTACCTCGAGGGAATGAGGCGGGGAGCGGGGTGGGGGGGCTGGGGGGGGTTGCTGAGGCACAGGAGGGAGTGGGGGACAGGGAGGAAGACCCCTTTTCATCATCTAATCTCCTGGAGAGTCTGAATTTTTCAAGGACGCGTGTTTATTTCAGAGTAATTAAACAGGCAGTTGAAATAAAAATATACTCATCGGGGCACTGTGGGTTGATTTAAAATAAAAAAAAAAAAACAACCCAAACACCACCACCACCAAACAGCTTGAGCTAGGCTCAGGCAGAAAGCGGGGGAGGGATTTAGTGGCTCAGGACTGTAGGTAAAGGAGGCAGCAAGAGCGGAACCAACCGGTCACACATCCTCTGTGTCTCCGTCTCTGTCATTGCTTCTCGTCCCTGAGTCTCTTCCTGCGGCGGTTACGATGAAGTTGCACGTTCTAGGAATGGTAGGTCCCAGCCTCGCGTCCTCAACAGCTTTGTGACTGGACAGAAAAAGTTTTTCTCTCTAGTTCCTGTTGGAAAATCCTTGGCTGGGGATGGGGGGCGGCTGGCCCAGCTCCGGGCTCCTGGCCGCCCTTGACCTAGGGGCCAAGGCGCGTGATTGGCTCAGCTTGGGTGGGCGCGGACTCTTTAACCAATCAGCGAGCGAGGCAGAGAGGAAGTGTTCTCACCTGCCCGGTAAAGAGGCAGGTGAGGGAGTGGTAGAGAAGGTCCATCTAGTCCCCGGGAAGTGGGTGGGTCCCCCCCTCCGTGCTCAAAGAGGACCTTAGAAACCAGAACCTCAATTCTGGACAAGTCTTATGAAAAAGAACGTGGGCGTCTGAGTCTCTCGTACTAAGTCACAAAGTAAAGAGTGAATTATTAATTATTCTTGCTTCCCTTCTAAGCTAAGTGCCATCAGATAAGGCCCGGGACTATAAGCCCCCGACTTCTTCCCATCTTGGCCTCCACGGGGCTGTGCATTCATGCCGTAAACATTTATTGAGCACCTGCTATGTGCTGCGTACCGTGGGCGTACAGCCACAGGCCAAAGGCACTTGGGGGAGCATGGGTTCTAGTGGAGGGGACAAGCAGGAAACATGTCCGAGAGCAGCAAGGAGGATACCTGGTCCGGGGGTGGGGGGCAGAAGGGCAGCGGGGGGGGGGGGGGGGAGGTTGGGCGGAGCAGGTTAAAGATGAGGGAGTCTTCACAGCCTGCTCAGAGGTGGCCTTGATGACCATGGGAGGACTCTGAATGCTCCTCTACGTGGGAGGAGCGGCCTCGGAGGGTTGGAAGTCGGGAGTGGCTGGTCAGTGGTAGGCTCTCAATAAATATTAGTTAACAAGCACAAAAATCCTCAGACCAATATATATTAATAGTCTCCTTGGCAGGAGGGAGACGGTGCTACTGGCTACTAATGAAAACAGACTGATATTTGTCCAGAGCTTGAGAGTTTACAAAGCTCTCTCACCCCGATGATCTCATCGGACCTCTCGTTTGGACACAGATCTGTGAGCACAGACACCAGGGCCCGCGCACGGCTCACGACGACCTGCTGCTGGGGTGCCCACAGGTGCCCAAGACAGCTGTCAGAGGCCAGCGCGGGCTGGGAACCCTAAAAGCGTCACGGGCACCCCCTCCCCCCCCTTAGCCGGCTCTCCCAAATCCAGGCAGGGAGATTCTTCCTGAACCGATCCTGAAGGCTTAGCTTTGCAAACCAGGGGCCTGGGGAGACCAGATCAAGAGGAGATTATGTATACTCTGGAGGATTTCCTTCTTCTTTTTTTTTTTTTTCCCCTCTCTCTTCTACTCAAACACGAGGTTTTTGTTTTTTTGGGTTTTTTGTTTGTTTTTTTTTTTTTGGTGGTTAAAAAAGAAGAATTATTTAACTTGCCCCTCAGGCCCAGGATTAAGGCCATTAGAAACAATGACAGGGGGGTGTCCCTGATTTAAAGAGCCGGTGTCAAGGCCCTCAGTGACATCATGGGGCCACTCCTGGGAGCAGGGCCGGGCCGTCGCCACCCCCAGACGCCCGGCGCCTCATGCCAGGGCCTCAGAAATCACAATGTCCACAGGGTTTCTCGGCCTCAGTTAAAGTCATCTTTCCTGTGCTCTTCCCCCATCCAGACGGGAAATGGGACTCTCACCCCTTCCTTCCGGGCAGCTCTGAAACACAGGGTAGGAGGGAGAGATCGGAAGGGGATATGGGTGCCCCAGGCTCCCTCCCACAATCCCAGGTAGGTCAGGGTGCCGGTTCCAATCCTCTTGCTCGCAATCTTTGTGAGTAAAGCAGTTGCCCAGGAGGACCGGGCCAGACTCGAAGCCCCAAGGGCTCCTGGTTCAAAGGCGGTGGTAAAAGGTTGAGGCCTTTCAAGGGCCAAGCCCTTGAGATGCAGCCCAGCGACGGGAGCCCCAGAGATCCGCTCTGAGAGGCCCCGGCCTCCTCGCGGGATGGCCTTAACCACCGACAAGCCATTTCTACTCTACCATTTCGCTTTAGACACGGTGCTTCCAACGTCCTTAGGTCTCAGCGTATTTTTAAACCTTCCTCCATGCCACTTTCCAGCTACATCTTCCGCGAGTCATAAACCGGGGCCTTTAGAATTTGTGGAATGAACGCCATTGTTAACGGGCTGCCGCAGAATCATCAGGAAAATCCGTGTGTGCCTCCCGGACTCAAAAATACAGTCGGAGCCGAAAGAAAGCAAATCTACATTCTCTGTTGTCAATCATGTTTATTAAATTAAAAAAAAAAAAAAGTCCTCTCCCAGGCAGTATGCAAAGTGGGGGTGGGGAGGCATGAATTTATTCTATGTTGGAGAGCTAAGCTAAAAATGTCATTAACAGACACAATTATGCATTCTGATGCAAAGCGCTTCAAGCTGACAGTGGAGGGAAACTTACAGTGCAGCTCCCAGACCGCAGGCTGCAAAGTTTCTAACAACTTTATTCATCTACCCTGGCCCGTAGTTCAATCCCACTTCCTTTGAGTATCTCCTGCAAATAAAAGGCCCCATTCTTTGGCTTCCCCGGGCTTTCTTCGGAGTGAAAACATCACTTTGTGCCCACGTTGTGTTAAAATAACAGATTTGTGTTCGTTCCTGTAGGTTTCGGACGAGGGGACTGAGGCTGACTATCTTCACCGCGGATGGTGAGGCGCCTTTTTGGGGAGGAGGCTGGGGAGAAAGGGTGTCCCACAGGGAACCTTTGTCCCCGAATGCAAATGAGCCTCTGCGAACAGCGAGGACAATGCCAGCCGGGTCCCAGCCGCGAACCCATCCATCTGCGGCTACTTTGTTAACCCGATGCTTCCTACGTTCTTTCTCTCACACAAAATACTTGATGTTGACAGCTGTGAATTTTAAACAACCCTTCTGTGGTATGCTTTTCTAATTTTGTGTATTCAGATTGTTTCTCCATATTGGGGGGCTGGAAGCCAAATCCCTACGCTCCTCCCTTCCTTGAGAGATTTCATGCTTTTCCAGAGTCAGAGAGACTCTGGTCGGTAAACACAGTGGAGACACAGTGCAGACGAAGGGGACTCCCCGGCAGCAAGTGCAATGACCGGGTAGTGCCGAAGCGCTTTCGAAACAGATAAGGTTGCCCAAGATGACAAGCCACGGTGGCCTGGAGGCGGGACTCTGGCGTGACCCGCCAACTCACACCGACTCCGGCTGCCCCTAGGAGCTGAGGCTTCCTTCACGTCTGCCCTGGCTCATCTCTAGAATGGGCCATGACAACATTCTCCAAAGGCCGAAAAGAAAGACCTCCTGTATTCAGGCCATGCGTCCCATTTGATTTCTCCTGTTGGCTTCCAATCGCGTTGTGCCAGTGGCCATTTTTGTTCTGGAACAGGATGCAAAAGCATGAACCTAAGTGTTTAAGCACGAAGGAAAACAGAAAGAGCTCTGAGGCTGAGGCTTGGGTTTATAAGACACCGGGCTGGCTGCATGATTTTTTAAAATTTGTGTACTTATTTATTTATCCCTTTGCCTCTTTGATACGAGGCAATTCCTAACCAAACACACATGTGGTAGAAACAACAACGCTGAACAAGGAAAAAGAAGGTTGTTGTAGGGCAATTATAAGGCTCATGATGTTTGCTGTCGCTGAACTTTGAGATCTGACTCAGAGCCTCCCGGCGGCAAGAGTGAAAGGGGAATGATGACCAATGACAAAGCCTCACTTCGCTGGAGCACATAGTTCTTCGGAGAGGAGAAAAAATTTTCCAGAAGTTTCCATTTTAAAATCAGCTTTAGGGGGCGCCTGGGTGGCTCAGTCGGTTAAGCGTCCCACCCTTGGTTTGGGCTTAGGTCACGATCTCAGGGTTGCGAGATCCGGCCCCATATCAGGCTCCACACTCAGCTCAAATCTGCCAGAGATTCTCTCCCTTTTCGTCTCCTTCCGCATCTTTTCTTCACCCCCTGCCCCCCATTCGCAAGCTCTCTCAAATAAATAAATAAATAAAATCTTCAAATAAAATAAAATGAACCTTATACTCAGAGTTCTTCAAAAGGGGACAATGAGAACAGAAAGAAGTTTGACGTCAACACGAGCAAACGCACTTACAAAATTCCCAGAGCTAGGGAAAAAAAAGTGGGGTCAAAGGAGTGCTTGTCTAGTGCGCATTCCAGTTGCTCGGCGGCGGGTTGGAAGAACCCCACTGTGAGACGGATTCAAGGCCACATCTAGGATGGACAAAGAAGAGGGCAGATGATTGACCGCGTGTGCCGTGTATCTCCTCACCTTGGGCTAAATACGTACAGCACAAAGGAGGGGATTTCTGGGGTCCCACGGGATCTAAAGATAGAACTCTGGGACCTAGAGGGTGTATGGCTATCGATCTCCTTAGATGTCCCTGAATAACGCTCTTCTCGGTGCGGTCTTCCACGGGAGCCGGAAGGTTGATTCCCGTTTCTGTCAATGTGTGGAAGTCAGAGGAAGCAGGTGGCAGGATAGACTAAATTGTAGGCTAAACATCTCCATTCAGAGCCACACCGCCTCCGCGTGGTCCTGGGCCACATGCTTTTTTTTTTAATTGTAAAATATTTGTTTCTACAGGACTTTGGGGGACTTTCCTTTCCTTTTCTTTCCTTTACTTTCTTTTACTTTTCTGTAGTGTTTGAACTTATTATAATACATATTACTCCTATGATCAAGACACGGTAGGCAGATCGATCATCTTAGCCGTTTAAAGAAAAATGACTTCTTTTTGCCTCAAGTTATACCAACATTCTGTAAGGGTTCGTCTCACAGTGCACTGAAACACCTGGTTGATTGGGATGGATGGGTGGCTCAGTTGGTTAAGCATCTGCCTTCAGCTCAGGTCATGATCTCAGGGTCCTGGGATCGAGACCCGCATCAGGCTCTCTGCTCAGCGGAGATCCTGCTTCTCCCTCTGCCTCTACCTGATGCCCCCCCTGCTTGTGCGCTCTCTCTCTCTCTCTCTGTCAAATAAGTAAATAAAATCTTAAAAAAAAAATCAAACAATAAAACACCGAATTGATGAACAGAACGTCATCTAGCTGAATTCCAAATATCTGGAACCGTTTAGCTCAGGCCATGCTTGGAAGGGAACAGAAGATAAGAGAACAGCTGTCTACAGAAGATTCGCGCCTCTGGCAGAGTCCCCCGCTCACACCTGCATCCCAGGAACTCCACATCCATAGGACAATGGCCAATGTGGGGTGCTGAAGGCCTGCTGACTCCCCCATAATCAAGAAAACAATTTTAAAAATTCACTAATAATCAGGGCACGCAGCACAAGAAGGAAATACTAAACAACAACTTTGGAAATGTGCTCAGAAATGGAAGAGGTTGTGCCAAAGACATAAATTCCAGGTAACTCGGCCGGATCCATGGGTCCTGCCTTCCACCACCACCCCCCGACTCCCACTCCCAGGAGTCTGGGCACACAGATGCCCATTTCTCTTTCAGTTCCGGGATTCTGCTGCTCCGAGAGCATCTGGACACACTTCCAGAAGACTCTGCAGTCAGCAGTGAATTTCCAAAGCAGTTTTTCTGGTGAGCTTTCAATTAACCAGAAAATCAAATTAATTGTGCATGAAGTTCCATTTCCAGGACAGAGCCTGACCCATGGAATATGCAAATATGGGTAAAAAAAGAAAAAAAAAAAGTAAGTCATGCTAAAGTGGGTCTCGCTTGTATTTGTTTTAGAGCGGGGAAGAATGGAAAAACAAGACAGTGAGGGCCCCGGGCCAAAGAAAATGCTATATTTAGATGCGAAGGGCTTTGTTTGGCCCCGCTAGCAGTGTAGACAGACCCAGCCAGTCGGGAACGAGGGGGCCATTCAGTCAATCCACCTGAGACGCTGCTGTCGCGGCGCCCGTGAGTTCCACAGACACGGAGCTCAGAACCATCTCGAAAGAGGCTGTCGGCTGAGAAGGGGTAACAGCTGCTCTGTGGCAATTAACCAGCAGTTTGTGTTGCTGAAGGAGATTATTTTGGATGGCGTAAAGAGATTCAAATAAAAATGTCAACGTGCCCATTATGGATGAAAGTTAGAAAAACTTAAGTGGCCCCGAATTAATCACTATTTGACAGGGCGGCCTGTAAATGAGGACTGAAAATCCTCCACAAATCTATTTTCCTGCCTTTTTGGTGATTGTAAAGAAGCCCGTCGGGGGTGGGGAGGGCATTTCTTGGCGACAACCTTAATTCTTCTTGGAGTGAAGATTTAATGACAAAGTTACAAGCCCTTAAAGTAGCATTTATTGAGGGGCTAATGAGCGTCCTAAGAACTCTGTTAAAAAAAAAAAAGGAGGCAGCCCCCATCACAAGAGGCCTTTGAAAGTACTGAAGAGGGGGGAGTTCATTAGCCTTTTTCTTTTTCTTCTTCTTTCTTCCCCTTTCTCAACAATGAATATTTCTGCTGCCAAACCTTCAGGAATAGGGTTGGTTTCCTCTTAAGTAATTGATGCAGATTTTGCTTCTGCGCGGAGTCCAGACAACCTCTCGGAGGAGAAGCAGGAAATCACACCGTCAAAGGGAAACTGCATTCCTTCCTCCCTGGCTGGGTTGGCCCCTCACAAACACTGGATTTATGCTGCGTTGCCAAACGGCCTCCGATTTCCATGCCCTCCCACGGCTAAGATAACGAACACTGCCTTAGGCCTCCGAGAGCCGCACTCCTTTAAAATTCCAGCTATGCGGTTACAAAACGGGCTGCTGTCACCCCAAATCGAGCAAATGAGCTCCTGTCCTACAGCATAAAAGGTAAGAGAGTTATTGAATGTTCCCCGCAGAGCGGGCCCCATTTGCCCTTGCCCTCTCTTGGCACCTCTCCCTCCCTCCCTTCTCCTGGAATCTTCTAGGCCCTCTTGCCTTCACGCCTCCTTGTCTTGGGGAGCACAGGAAGGAATAGCTGGGGCCAGTCTGTTTGAAACAGATCAAGTTTTCTTAAGTCAGGGTTCTCTTTTATTTTATTTTTTCTTTTTTCCGTAAGGAAAGTGGAAACTGGCAAAGCGCTTTGATGTCCAATTTCTTCTGGTCAGTGTTGTGGCACCAACAACTGCTCTCCCGTTGGTGTGAATACAACAGAACGGTTATGGGAAGGGGTGGGAAGAGACGGGGAGAAGTTGTACACCCCCAAATGTGAAACAGGTATCGTGACTTCTGCTCGCTCAAGTCCAAGGGGATCATGTTTTTCAGAGCTCTTCTCCCCAAGGAGTCTCGAAAATGATCTACAACGTGCAATGAAACTGACACGCAGAAAACATGCGTATTTGGAAAATACTCCCGTCGTGGTTTGTGTCTAGCCAAACTGTTTCTCTCAGGACAGAAAAGAAAGGCTTTGCACTAAAAGTGTCTCCATTTGTAGAAAACATTTATTAAAATGCCATTTTCCACAGTTGCCTTGATCCAAGATCTGGGCGATGATTCCTATTTGTACGGTATGCCCCTGCTCGCGGAGGTTCGCCCCCTGTGGCACGGTCCCAGGGCTTTCGGGGCCAGATCACTCATTCTGAAAGGCCTGTCGGCTTGATATCACCTGGGAAAGACTCAGACTAATTCGCCCCTCACTGGGGCACGTCTGTATTTCGGAGAGCATCTCTTTGAACACAATCACATCCTGAATGCTGCACATCATGTTTTCCTTCCGAAGGTTGACAAAATTCATTTGGCATCGTTTAAATGGATTTTTTTCAGCAGCATGTGGCCTTCAGTTCCAAGAGCGAAGCTTCTAGAAAGGGGGCCGCCAGCTAAAGTCACAAGGGAGAAAACCTATTTGCTCTCTGTCTTCAGGACGACCACTGCTGGGACTGAGGATGGGAAGGTTCACAAATAAATGATGGAGCAACACTTTGTATCCATTTTTTTTTTTTCAGTTAAACCAGGAAACAGGATTTCAAGACCGATAGTATGATCTTCATTGCTCTTCACCAGCGAGAATCCAAGAGCTCAGAGAGGTTAATTAATGGGCCAAGTTCACACGACTAGTATTTACGGAAGAGGAAGAACTCAAACCAGAACTGACCTACAATCAAAGCTTTGTTCTTGATCACTGCTCTGGTCTGCCCCTTACACTGCTACCTGCATTCAGGCTGGGCTGACTTTGGAGTCACCCTTCTGTCCGCTCAGGCCTGCCCGACACATAACCCTGTGCTCCCTAAGGGACGCAGCGTGCCCTAGCAATGAAGAGCACCCGGGCTGGGCTCAGAATGCCTGGGTTCGAAACCCGGCTCTGTCGCTTACCAACCTGGTGACCTTGTGCAAATTTCCTAGCCCGTGCCTTCGTCTTCAAAACGGGAATATTTAACATTTCTAACTACCACGGCTGTTGCGAAAATAAAATGGGCTGAAGTGTTTAAATGCAGGATAGTTTCTGGCACATAGTAATTACTCAGTTAATGTTAGGGAAGGAAGAAGGGGGAGAAGGGAGAGAGAGAAAGAAAGAAAAGAGGGAGGGAGGTTGGAAGAAAGGAAGGAGAGTAGGAAGGAGCAAAAAAAGAGGGAAAGAGAAAGGGAAAATAAGAGCAAATCAAAGGAACGGGGACGTGATCTCCTGCCCACTGAACCACCGCAGACGGAGGCCATTCCCCACGGAGGATACTGAGGTAGAGAAAAGAGCATCTCAAGGCTTCAGACAAGCCTACTAGGCAGCCCCAGGGCCTCTCCCACTGTTCACTGACTCTACTTCCTTGGTATTGACACTTGTCCTGCACTGCCTCATTCCCACAAGGTCCCAAGACAGTGATGACACCTACCCAGCCTCGCTGTCCCGCAGAACTGAAGCTGTCCCGTCCCAGCATTCTCAGCTTCAGCAGGTCACATGACCATCTCTGAGCCAATCACCAATGCCGGAGGAATGCCATGTGCTGATTGGCTTTCTCCCCTCACGTGCTTCACTGTTGCTCAGGAATGGAGTCCCACAGACCGGAAGTGGAGGAGGGAATGATTCTCTAGAGGAAAACTGGGGTGCAAATACCCAGAAAAGGATGAATGTAGGAGTGACAGGTTGATAGATAGCTACCGCAGGCAAGATTTGCTGGCCGAGATCATATATATTCTCGTCTTGGCATCGCTGGTTTCGATGTAACTAGTGCTTGGGTTTGAATCTTAGTTTCCTTATTTACCAACTGCGTGACCTGGTCAGGTTAATCCACCTCTCCCTGCTTCAAATTCACGTGTAAGTGTGACTGGTAAGAAACGTTGCTCATGGATTCCCACCTACTACATGTAAACACTTAAACTGTTCAGCACAATGAGAGTGCGTACGAAGCACCCAACAAATTTTAGCCATTCGACATTCAGTGATTATTGGTTGAGCACCTGGAGCGCGCCAGACTGTATTAGGTCGGTGGGATACATTGGTGAACAAAACAGACCAACAAAATCCTTGACCTTGTGGACCGATACTCGAGGGCAGAAAAAGACAATAAACAGAAGAAGGAGATCGTTCTTCCGGAAGTCAGGTAGAAACAGCGTGGAGAAAAGAAAGTAGGTCAGGGTGAAGGGGATTCGAAGAGCACGGGTAGGGGAGGCATTTACTGGGTGGTCAGGGTCGAACTCTCAAAAGCCCAGATCTGGAGGTGTTCAGCGAGTTAGCCAATAGGATGCGGCGGAGTGGGGGGTATTCCAAGAAGGAGAGGCAGGCTGTGCAGAACCCCCAGCTAGGAGTGTGCCTGAGGAGTAGCAGTGGGACCGAGGTGGCTGGAGACAGCAAGAGAGAGAGGGCAAGAATGGTGAGATATGGCGTGGGCGAGGTAAGAGAGGAGATCAGGAAGGGCCTGGGAACGCAGGGATGACTTTGAATTTTATTCTGAGGGGAGCGGGAGCCATTTTGACAGTTGAGGCGAGTAGCGGGGAAGGGATGTGCTTCACTTTCTGCCGGGCTGGTGGTTGAACATGGAATGACTCCGGTTATCATTGCTCTGGCGATGACTGCATTTCCGTCCAGCGGGCGGAAAGCACCGACACCGTAAAGCTCACTGGGGGAGTCCTCCCAGAGCAAACGCTGCAAGGGGGCTGTCCTTCTCTTCTCTGAAATCTGCAATTCACCTCTGATGCACGTTTGATGCATTATTCTCTTCCAGGCTTCCAGGCTTCCAAAGGACCAAGGGATCTGCAGATTCTTGAGGTTTCGGCCTCATTTGTCATTGTAAATGACTCCTCGGAAGGGGCCTCCTTTATTCAAACAAAACATCTGTCAGGAATACCACGGATCTCTGGGAACAGCGCGGTCCCCTGGACCCACAGCCATAACGACAGCTTGTTGAAGATTTACATGGCTTCTGATTTCAGCCCGATAATTCCATTTGAACATGGTGAGCTGGAGGTATTGGCACTCAACTTGCTGAGCGTACCTTAATGTCATCGGATCATAAGAACGGGCCGATGGAGCCTAAAAGATACGTCCGAGGAAGTAGATTAAGAGTGTCTATGGCGATTCTCAGCAGCGAATGGATCGTTGCGCCAGAGGGATGGGGGCCCCATGGGAGGTAGCTTATAGGACAGGTGCTTTTAAGAGAATTGTACGCAGTCCCCTAGTAACCTCGCCCTGTGCCGGCTAAGGTCTGGGCTTTCTTTGCAGAGACGAGCAAAGAAGGTCCCCTGGGCGAAACGCCTAGTTAGAAGTGTGGGACAGAGCAGGGAGACGCGCAGATAGTAACGTCCCCTGCGTGTTTGGGATGGAAATCCTTGGAGACCATTCAGAGGAGAAGGACATCTATTTAAATGCTTCGTATTGCCTGGTCTCTTGGAAACCATTAAGACGTCTCATTTGCAATCCGTCTAAAATCTTTTGGGAATCCATCGAAGCTTCCAGCTAGTATCATCTGTTAAGGCTAATAAATCCCCTATGTTTGTTTTTCTATCTTTTGGTCTTTTTAAAACTTTGGATTCCGATATACTGTTTATACAGGTCGTATTGTGCGGTTAGATGAATTTTTCCGATGAAAACACTCTGATAAAACTAATACCTGAAGCACATAGAAAATTGCCAGAACCTCAGAGACGCTTCCAGAAGAAACTACTAATCTGACTTCTTATAGTGTGGAGTACAGTTGGGCTGCTTTTTTATTTTATTTTATTTATATGAAATTCTTATTAATTTTTGTATAGTTATATGAAATTCCTTATTAACTTATATAAATGAAATTCTGCGGGACATCTTTTGTATCTAACTTTTTTCGCTCATAAGAAGTTTGTGAAATTCATCCGCATTGCTGTGCGTAACAATAGTTTATTTACCTTTATTGCTATGTTGCGTTTTATGAATATACAAAGTCTGTAGCCAATTAACTGACAGACCTTTGAATTGTTTCTAATTTCTTACTATTGTAAGTAAAGCTGCTATGCATACCTTTTGGCAAATATTATGCCTTTCTCTTGGATATGTACCTAGATCGAAAGTTCTGGGCCCTAGGGGGCACGTAGGCTTGGAGTGAGTCCATCCTGCCAGTTGTTTTTGTACGGGGTTCTACCAATTTGAGCCCCCATCCGCAGTGCACGAGAGTCCCACTTCTCCACATCCTGGACGCCACTGGCATTTTCAGATTAGCCATTCTGGTCAATATGAAGTAGTAGCTCACCTTCATTTTTAAATGTAATTAAATTTCTATTTATTTTTTATTTATTTTTAAAAAGATTTTATTTATTTATTTGACAGAGAGAGAGAGAGAGCATAAGCAGGGAGAGTGGGAGAGGGAAAAGCAGACTCCCCGCTGAGCAGAGAGCCCGATGCGGGACTCGATCCCAGGACCCTGAGATCATGACCTGAGCTGAAGGTAGGCGCTTAACGGCTGAGCCACCCAGGTGCCCAGCTCACTTTCATTTTAATTTGTTAACTATTATCTTGTCTTCCAACTGTGAAACACGTTTTGGACCCCTCCTCTGTACGGGCTTACACTAGCAGACGTCTGCATACACGTTACTTCTCACACCGACCTCACCGTGCTCAGAGGCTTTGTCTGACTTCTCATGATCATGCGTAGGGTCCGAGTTTGGCCAGGACGTGGGACTTTCAAATGCTAAAACCGGGAGGGTCCCAGAAAACTGGGACGGTCGATTATCCGATGGCTAAAAAATGCCAGAGCACATATTCAGAGATTTCCTCACTTTGGATTTCTTCTTCAAGTTTTCTCACTTCAAGTTTTCTTCTCTATACATCATGCCCTCGTTACTCAAAGTGAGGTCCCTGGACCAGCAGCACGAGCCCCACTTGGGAGCCAGTAAGAGATGCAGGATCGAGACCCCACCAAGGAGTCTTCGAATTAGAATCGGCATTCTAGAAAGATCTCCAGGTGCTGTGTTTGTGCTCTCACGGTCTGAAAAGCATCACCCTGTGCCAGTGGTTCTGAGACTTGGTTGTCCTGGGGAGTCCTCTGGGGCTCTTTACTGTTACTGAGGCCTGGACCCCATCTCAAGAGGTTCTCATTTAGTTGGTCTGGGAGGTGGCCTGGACAGTGGGATTTTTTTTTTTAAAACCTCCCGGGTTATTCTAAGGGGCAGCCAAGTTTGAGAACCAACATTGCCATCTATGCCATGCAGCCTTGGAGAGTATCCCTTTATCGTAGTCTTCTCAGGATTTCATAAGCAAGATTGTGGTCACCCGTATTTGCACGGTTCAAAGAGTTTAAAGATTTGGGTCATCATCTCTTTGGACGACTCCCTCCCCGACTGAAGCACCCAGCACTGGTCTTTGCTTTCCCCTCATCCTTTTGCCCTCGAGTGGAAACACTACCGCTACCTTACAATTTCGAGTGTAACTCATCCCGAGTGGATCTTAGAGTCTAAAGAGTCTTTCCTAGAGAAAGAAAAAGGGTTCAAGCCTGTGTAACAGGTCAGAGCTCAGCCACACAGACATCCCCCAACACCCACGTACTTGTCCTCAGAGACCAAACTCCCGGATTATTGGCCGTGTCTTCTTTTCATCCCGATGATCTGAGCTTGCGTAGCTGAAACCCGATTAAAAGCTAGTCCACGCTGACAGCCCGTGGCCACAGTGGCTCAGGGGGACACTGGCTCCGGGAGCCGGCAAGCCTTTGCTTTATAGACCCCGATTTCGCCTTCATGGTTTAGCTTCCAGCACCTGCCCTGGTTTCTGTGTCGGATGATAAGGCTTCTGTGTTCTTTCACATGCAGACTAAAGACTTCTGGTTACTTCGATGAAGAAATCAAGTCCTAGCGATGGCAAAATATTTACATGTTGATTTAAGCTTGTCCATAAAATGAGGGATGAGGAAAATTTCCATCGAGAGAGGAGGTAAACAAAGAATTCAGAGCTACAGTGACATTTCAGTGGTATTTTCCAACACCTTCCGCCCTTCCTTCTCTTTACCCTTGGATGATTTCGGGGAATCCTTAAGTTTGTAGTACAAAAACAACCAATGTTGTGTTATCCTGTTGGGGCGCGCGTGTGTGTGTGTGCGTGTGTGTGTGTGTGTGTGTGTGTGTGTGTAGGGGGAGAGTCAGGATGACAGCTGTCTAAAACGTAGAATCACATAGCTCATCTCAAGACACTTTTTCCCATATCTGCAGATTTTTCAGTCTGTGTCGCATTATAACATCCTGTGATTATACAAAGGGATTTCCAGTTGGACTTGTTATTTGCCAATATCTGCAAAGGTTAGTTTGTTCTGTTTCAAAATTAACATTGTTTTGGAACAAACGCTCTGCTGTTTACATTTTACAACATGCAATATAATTTTTAAAGATTTTATTTATTTGAGAGAGTGCGCATGCGTGCACATAAGTGGGGGCAGAGAGAGAGGGAGAGAGAGAAAGAATCTGAAGCAGACTCTACGCTGAGCACAGAGCCCCACCGGGGGCTCGATTCCAGGACTGTGAGATCATGACCAGAGCCCAAACCAAGACTCAGACAGCCACCCAGTCGCCCCTACAACATGTAATATTTTAAAAAGACTTACAAATGTTGGGAAAGATATTCATGGAAGTATCTTCTGGGCTCTGGTAGGTGACACTATAGTTAGGCATCGTTAAAATAATTTCCTATTTGTCGACGTTGATTGAGCATGTACTACAATCCAAGATGGTCCTAAGTACTTTATACATATTAGCATATTTATTTCCAAAGCCCATTGGAATAAATGTGCTGTCATTCACCTGTTACAGATTAAAAACTGAGCCATGCAGTTGGTAAGTGGTGGAACCAGGATTCCCATCCGGGTTGTCTGGTGTCCGAGCTTGTGACTTTTCAGTTTGGGCCCTGGTAGTCCCTGTGTTCTGGGCACCCCTTCCGTCCCTGGCAAACCTGGACAATTGGTCATCCTACATGTAACACTCACAACTATACTCGACTTCCTCCTGTATACAACTTCTTAGACTTTAGGATATTGATATCCTTGCAATTTCAACTCCGCCGTCCAATCCAATGAGCATTTTCAACTGTCAACTGTGATGTGACCAAAATGCTCTTTGCCAGGTGCAGTAGGGATCCAGAAATAAAGATGTAAACCCTACTTTCTAGGCCACTTGTAAGTAACCTAAAGGGAAGAAGATACGTGTCATTTCATCAAGAAATCATGCATTATCTTCAGTGTCGCACCTGTACGAAGAGCAGATTTCGGTGTTAATGTGCGTGTAATACGGATACTGATTTTCAGTTGGCAGCACGATCGTTTCCTATGACAGTACAACATCTTTGTGAGAACAGTGTGGGGCTGGGGTGCTTGGAGCTGCTCATCCATGCAAAGAATTCTTGTCAAATATTTTAATGAGAAGAAAAACATGGCAGTCATGATGAAAATCCTAGGTGACCTTGGGCTGAGCAACACATTGCTGATCACCTACTGGTTTTTTAAGGTCTTTTTTGATGATGCTGATGATGCTGGCTTGTTTACAGAGTTACTCTCTAGAGGAGGGAGAGGAGGAGAAGCAGACTGGGAGGCCACCCTACAGAAAGCATCTTCGTCTCAACATTAAATACGTGTTCTAGCAAACATTGGATACCAGCGTCTAGAGTCTGTTTCTCCTTGGAAGAAATTTCCCTTGGCTCTATGGTAGCAGGAGGTAGCTACTGGCCTTATACCACGCTCTCCTCACTCCATGGCAGGGTGCCCACCTAGCCTCAGCCAGCCTCGTGTCCCCACGCAGGACTTCGCGTCCTGGACGCACGAAGAGGAGGGCACAGTTAGGAATCTCCTTGCAAAGCAGTAGGGGTCACAATCAGCCACAGGGGCCTCCACGGGTCTCATAAAAGGTGGTGGAGATGCCTTACACGTGGTCTGGGTTTCTGAATCTTTCTCCAGCCTGGCGCTCTTGGTCTCCCCTCCAGCCAGGACTGGCGTTCGTGGGTCTGCATTAGTGAGCCCATGCCAGGGGTTACGATGTTAAAATTCTTTGGTTCCTCCAGTGAGGAGCCTGCAGCCCCAAGCTCCCCAACCACATCCACGTGCTGGTATTGCCCTGGCTGATTGAGTCCTCTTCCTTGGAACCTGCTGGGGTCCCCCCCATCATCCAGAATCCTCAGGGTTAACTCCCAGGACAGCAGGAGGCCACTGGGAACCTGTTCTAGCTCCCTTCTGATTGGACAGTGCCGGCTCCTGTAGTTACTATCTTGAATAGCGATTCTAGGCACTCTGATAAACTTTGGATAGAGTCCCCTTTTTTTCATAAGCTAATAGAGTCCGTGTCTATGTTTGCCACCCAAAGCCCCGACTTATACCTGCACTTATATACATTTAATTTTAGGCAGGCTGAATTTAAGGGTAGAAAATTTATTTCCGGTAGGTATGGAAATACAAGTTACGGAAGTGTACCTGACGTGCGGGAATTATGTGAAAGTACTCTATTTTGACATGAAAATATTAAGAAAGGAAATTAACTTGGTAAGAAACTAACATGGCTTTAATGTTTACGGTATGCCCCGGTCTTCCACATTTGAGATACAGGTTAAGCATGACATGTTTTGTATTATCTCAGTTTAGAGGGAGGAGTGACTAGCCACACAACCGTGATAGATCAGAGCAGGGGTAACCAGCTGGGGTGTCCCGATCTCAAATCCTGCTCTGTTTCCTTTGTATTTTGTTGCTTCTCCGGGTGGGCTATTCACCATGGTTGAAAAATACAGATGTCTCCTGCCTGCCAATATCAGAAATTCTGCTACTTCTCTTCCCTCTTTGGATTAAGGTATAGTCTCTAGAACATGTCTTCAAGGGATGTTTAAGCCACCTTAATCCAGAATACTTCACCAGAGATTATTTTTTAAGAATTAGCTAGTGCTTAGCTGGGAAAGCAGAGCATTGAGGGAATGGGGGCTTCACAAGGACCACAGGATCTTTGCACGTGCAAGGGGGAGGCGTATCGAATTCTTTTAGAACCAGGAACATGTATAACTTCTGGGGGAAGTTTTTAATTCAAAAAGAAATGGGAGAATTCGGGCTGGGATGACCATGGACAGGACAGAGCTCTGCATTCTTCAGCCACAAACAAGGAGTTAAAGTGGAAAGTGCCGCAGCTGGCTTAAGAGCCGCCAGCTCTCTATCTTGACTCTGTCTTTGCCTGGGAATTAATAGGTTACAATGAACATCTCTACCTCGGAGAGGCCTGGCTGGCACTCAGGGTCGGCCCTCCACCAACACTGACAACAGCAATAATGATGCTGCCAAGCCCGGGGGCACGCCTGCTACAGGCTGGTCTTGCAACCTGTCGGCTTTCTTAAATGCGCATTGCCAGGCCAGGGGAAGATGGCACCCGCTCTCCCTGGTGTACCCTCGCTGGTGACTACCTGCTCATTTCCATAAATTAGGTCCCAGCACGTCCAAATATGGGTTTCTTTTGTTATAAAGACGGTGCTGCTGTGAATTATACCAAAATTCTTGGAGAGCACACAAAAGTAGTCTGGAAATGGATTCCTAATTTGGGATCTAGGGAGGGAGGTCTTAGTGGGTTCCTTGGCCCCCCTGAATATACGCAAGCTTGCATATATATGCAGATGTGTGCATTTATTTTGTGAAGGTTCAATACTTTGCTGTGCAAAGGGCTGGGGTTTGTGACCCAAAGCACCAGGCTAAAAGCATCGGATACCCGGCCAGATAGAATGATGTCTCCATCTTAGAGCATCTCACCTATTAGGGACTATAAAGAAAGGACGAGCATTGTTGGGGTCCACAGGTTTCTAGATAATTCCCAGCACCGGTTTTTCAGGTTTCTGCCTCTTGCAGGAGGCAACCTATGCAGCGACTACATGTAGAGGAAGAGATGACAGCCTAATGCAGCAGGAAAGACGCGAGGCATCGCGGAGAGCTCATCGACACTTCACTCTGGAACAGGACCCTGGAATTTATGACCCCAAACCCACGCCCATGGCTGTATGGTCTGGTGATCCTCCAATAGCCTGGGAAGGAGGCAGGGTCCCAGAACTCATTTTAGGGGCTGGAGGTGGAGGCTGAGATTCATCCAACATAGGAGACGGTAAGGGGCACAACACGGATATTTGTAGCGAAGACCCCACGACCAGGGACACACCAAAGCGGCGAAACGCACCGTTGTCAGAGCCACCCAGACTGGGGTCCCGTTTGTGCCATAGTAGCAGTTTGATTTGGGGCCAGGGGTTTCACATCTGCAAACCTCAGCTTCCTCCTCTGTGAAATGGGTGTCGTCTTACCCAAATCTTCAGATTTTCCCCAGGACTAACTAGAACATGTTATCAAAACATGTGATGCCAGGGAGATGGTCAGCGTTCAACAGATAGTTGTTAGTATCCTTACTTAAAAAAATATATATATAAGTAAACATCACGGAATCTCACCTTTTGAGGAGAAAATAATTTAACTTTGTATCTGTTTTTCATTCCAACAATAATATTCCTGCGTAACTCGCGATTACCTTCCATTTCTTTAGCTCAGTCATTCCCAGCTGGGAGGGAGGTTTGTCCCCCAGGGGACATCGCAGTGTCCGTGGACATTTTTGTTGCCACAACTGGGGGGACGCTACTGGCATCTAGTGGGTGGAGGCCAGAGATGCTGCTGAGCTTCCCTCCCATGCAGGCAGCCCCCACAACAAAGGATTATTTTGCCAATGGTGCTGAGGTCGAGAAACCCTGTTCTAGCATTAAAAATGAAACTTACAGGGGAAAAATAGACTCTAAGGACCCTACTGAGGGCGCCCGTCCGTTCTTGGAAGAGACCGTGGCTTGATTTTAAGAACGGCATTTCCAGCTGCTCGGCTCGTCATTGCTATTCGACAGGACAGTCGGTGAGAATGAGAGTCAGTGTTACCGCATGGCCGTGGGGGGAGGCTGCCGGCGCTGGGGGGGTCCCCCACCAGAAGGGTAAAACTATTGTCTAGGACTTTTGTAGAAACAACAAAGCTCTATGAGTCTCCCTTGTGCTCTTAATTTAAACTTTCAGTAGGAAATCGATTTCCAAAGATAAATTGAGGCTTACGATAGGTTCAAAGCGCCGGGGAGCAATTTTGCAAGTGTAACTTTTTAACGGCCCCCAAACCTCTGGGACCTCGATCTAAAATTAGGCTTGCTCTCTGACCGAGTTTGTTGACCCCGCTCTTCAACGACGACTTTCATGGTTTTGGAACGGGTTGACCGTCCTCGCAACTGTTACCGACTTGAAACCCATCGAGCAGAGACAAAAATCTCAGATGGTAATTTACGCGCCGACACGCTCCCTTGTTTCAGAGATGGAAAAGCTAAAGTATAGAAATAATGCCATCCCCCACACGCCCCTTTCTCTTCTGTTATAAATCCATAGCCAGATATATTGACATGAAGATGCACGATATCACAGAAAGGACACCCGGAGTGACAGGAGGACTCCAAGGGTTGAATGGTGGGTTTTTGTCCCAGCTCCCAGAGCCCCGCGTCTTCCACACCTCTCATCAGTCTTTTGTGTGAAAGTCTTTGCTAAGAGTCAAGTCTCAACTGATAAGGCCTTGGAGACATAATCATTTTCCATTGACAGCACCTTGCAACCAAGTCACCAACATTTTCATATTAATATTGAGCAATTTCCCTACATTCTAATCCATCAAAGTAGGCTATTAATCCTTCCTGTACCATTCTCTATTCAAATGCTAACAATTTTCTTCTCACAAGCTAAAACATTTGTCCGACAGCCCCTCACACAAAGACCCTGCATTGTTAGCGATGATGGATCAGAGTGTTAATATGAAGGATGCAATGTAAATTATATCATTGATACTGTACATATGTAGAGGAAGAAAATCTTTTTAAGGGATCATTTGTATGCTAAAGATAATGAAAATGATCCCATGGTACAGCAACCTTAATTTTCCTTCCTAAGAGAAAAAAAAAGGTTCTTTATGGTAGAGAATATGGAAATCCATCATGATTTACAATGGCACAAATGCCATCATTTACTTTCCGGAAAAAAAAGAAAATACACCCGTCTCTTTTAACGAACTTATTGAAATAACTGGAGAAACCATGTTAAAATATCTTTTAAGAATCGCATACCCCATGGGTACCCGGAGAGCAGTGAGGCTAGCAGAACTCAGTTTGGGTGGAAAAACAGAGAGTGTCTCCATCCGGCGTTGGGAGTGGTCAGACGATTTATATTAATTATCAAATTTATTGCATGGTATAGAAACTTGGAGGTGAATACATTTAGGGCCCCCGCAAGGAGAGATGGTGAAGGACGGCGTGTGTTAAGAAATAGGATGCAATTTGGCTGTTGTTCACATAACAAGTAATGTTTGTAATCACACCAGGGCTACGCATCATTGTAAACTCCTGGGGGCAAGCACCGACCGTCTACTTGGGGTCCTATTCTCCCAGAACACCTAGCAAGTTGGACACTAAAGTAATCACTATGATGCTTCCTTAGCTTATATTTATTTATTTTCCACCTCCGAGTTCGCTGGTCTCCGGGGTTTTCCTTCTGTATTAAATGGCTGCTTGAAGGCAGATATCCAGAATTCATCCTTGATATCTTTCTCTTCCTCGCCAGCCCCCACCTCCATCCAGTCTCATTAAGACTTGTCAATTCTTCCTGAAATAACTCTCCCTTCCCTATCTGTCTCTCCATTAGCCACTTCCGGCACCTTCCTCTGAGACACCGCCATCTTTCTTGTGGGCACTGGCTGAGCTCGTCTCTCCCACACGCCTCACCCCTTCTTCACAATGCAACCCAAGGAAATTGAAATACAAATTTATCATGTCACTTCACTGCTTTAAAAGAAAAGTAAATAAAAAATAAAACAGAATCCACGGTTTCTCTTTGTCCTCAGGCTCATGTTCCAATGCCTTCCTATGGGCTGGCAAAACTTTGCTAATCTCGCTCCTGCCTATTTATGAGACTTTGCTAATCTCGCTCCTGCCTATTTATGAGACCTCATCTCCTGCCACTTAAGTTGGAGAGTTCCTCCCGTTGGCCAATGCCTTCCCTTCCAAGTGTCCTTGCTTATGCTCTTGCTTGCCTGGAAACTTCTTCTCATGCTCTGTTCCTGGTTAAGTACTATATGTATCTTTTGTGCATTAGCTAGAACACCATGTCTTAAGGAAACCTCCTCTGATGTCTCCTCCCTGTTCCCCCTTCCCGCCTCCAGTCGAAATCAAATCTCCAGGTACATCCTTCTCTTTCCCTTCAGCGCACTTACCAAGAGTTATAGTAATTCATGCATGTGTGATTATTGGCCTAACATTTGTCTCCCACGAGGACTGCGCACTCCAAAAGAGGAAGGATAAGGTCGATTCAGTTCATTCTTGTATCCCCTTCACCTCACACAGTACTTGGCACATAAACAACTCAACAAACAGTTAAGAACAGTTGAATGAAAAAACTTATCTGCACCGAGCATTCTACTAAGAGCTTGGGGAATAAAGACAAGAAGACGCAGAATCAAGAAATTCCCATGTGAAACTTGAACATCATTAAAAAAAAAAAATGACAGCAGAAAATCTGAATCTCTCTGCTTTGATCTATTTGGAAATGATCTCCCCCATCTTTGTATGCATTTGGTTTCTTTTGGGATTTACATAGTTTTGCATCTGAAAAGATACTTGGTGGTTCTCCTCTCCAATTGAACTCCATTAAGCCTCATTATTGCTTTTCTCGGATTAAGACTTGCCCCCAAGGAATTAGTGCCTGGGGACCTCTGTTCTCAAGCAGCTCTTGTGCTAGGCTGGTCTTCAGCCTAGGGAGTAAGATCCACGGAGTTAAAACTGCTTCTGGCCAGGAAACAGAATGTAACATTGGAAGAAATGCAGGCTGGGCCACACCGATGCCTAATGCTCGGGCAAGAGAGAAAAGAGGGGGAAGCAGTAGAAGGGAGAGAAGGGAAGAGAAGACCAGAGAAGGAGTGACCCAAGAGGGGTTTGAATGGAACCTTGTCTGTAGGCATGCTCAGATAAGGGGTTGTGCGATCATTTTAAACAAGATCTAGGAAATCTGGTCTATCCGATTTTCAGAATATCACCTTCTGCTTTGGCTCATTGACTGAATCTCTTTTTCTTAAATCAAGTGACTCTCAAAGAGAAGGTTACAGAGTCACAAGACAATGTATGGCTTCTATTTCTACCACGTACCTGAAAAGCCCCGTGTTGGAAATCAACATAATCTGGGCAGTCATAGTCCTCACCTACTCAAGTGGTGGTGAAGTGAGGGAACGAGGGAAGTTTCTCGCACCTGCTGGTCTTGGTGAACCGGAGAGGTTGGTGGCAAGATATCAACCTGGCAGCATTTATAATAACCAAACACTGAAAACAGCCTGAATGCCCACAGCTAGGGGCTAGGTTATGCACAGGATGGTCTAGCCCTGGGGGTGGGGGTGGGGGGGTGGGGGGAATAGAATGACGCTATTAGCCGAAGCTTGGGGAAATGCCTATGGAATAACGCTATGAAAATTGCTGAAGACCAAATTATCTACATGGCCTCATCTCAACTATGTAAAAATGCACAGGGGGAAAAAAAACCCTGATGATTTTCCCTGGGAGGTAAGACCACAAACATCTCCCCCCTTGACTTATTTTATATTTTTGTAGTTTCTGACTTTTCTATGAGGGAAATTCATAGGGTGCCTCTGGGATCCAGGCCAGTTTAAACAGAATGGGATAGATGATCAGCCTTTCAAAAGAGCCAGAGAGCCATTTTGGAAATGGAAGTGAGAAGACGGAAAACGGACGCTTTTTCCTGGAGCATTCAGCAGGAGCCTCACGCAACTCCACTTTGCACGGCTGGAGAGCACTTCCTCCAACCAGCCACGGCGCTCATGGTCACGGACATTGTCCACATGCAACCAGAAGGTTGCCCAGAGCCTTTCTGCTGCTGGTGCTGAAAACCAGCGGGTAGATAATTATTCAAGGTCAGATTTTTAGAGCAGGATGCCAGGAAAAAAAAAAAAAAGGCAAACATTAAGGGTTAGCCAATACTTTGCAAACACTTGTTAAGGATTTCCTAATTACTCTAAGTGGCTCCTCCAGCTCTTACACTTAAAAGGCTGCTGTCTTGCGTGATGTCATCTTTTGCCCATTATCTCAGCAGTCAATTTGCAGTATTCGGAGAGGCATCGAGAAAATATTTGCAAACATCAACATTCTCAAGTCTTAAAAGATAATCCCCCTTTCAACTCCCTATGAGCATATCAGCAGCCCGGTTCGCTTTCCAGATTCCTCTAAATGGTAACACCACCAGCTGGATTGTACAGAAAACCTTTCTTCTGAAGAACTCAAAGAAATTTCTGAGTGGTATCACATCAATCACCCAGTAAGTCCTCAGAGGACTGGCCAGGCAGGTAGTTAGAGGGTAATTAGAAATGCAAATTGATAAGCCCTTTTAAAATAGCTCCCAGAGGCAGCTCCCACCTGAGGAAATCTGGTGTAAGATTTTCATTTGAGGATAGCCGGTGCCAAGGGGCTCCGACCCGTTGGACATTGCATTGCTTCATTAATTCTTCATAAGAGCAATATTATCGTGAGCATCTCTATAGCGCCTGGGGAAACTGAGGCAGACAGCGGCTTAGCAACGTATGCAAGGCCGTGCAGCTTAAGTGACAGCCCCAGAGTTGGAACTTAACCAGATCTGTCTGGCTTTTAAAGTTCCGCCTCTGACCTACCACGTGGCTCCACGATCTTTCCCCTCCCGTGGAACGAGAGATTAGGGAGTGTTCACAAGTGCTGAGCAAAGAAGCAATTCCTCTACAGGCGGGAATCTCGCTAGAGTAGAATGCTTGCCAGACTGGTTTTAAATCTCCGTTCCTCCGTGTATGAGCTGGGTGACCCTGGCCAACCTACTTAACTTCTCTGAGCTTCTGTTTCTTTGTTTGTATAATGGAAACGATAGTGGTTCTTACCTCGGAGGTTTGTTGTGGACATTAAATGAGATAATGCGTGTTAGGTACCTACCAGGGTGCCTGGACACAGTAAGTGCTCAATAAATGCTTGCGTGTTATTATTATTATTATTAGGATGTACAATCCATATATTAATATAATTCATGCATTTATTATTATATCTTATTTGTATACAAGTATAAAGAAATAGGGTTATTGTTACTATTTCTAGTAGTATATATCCTATACACTAGTATAATACAAATATTTAGTATTATATCTTTTTTACATATAAGTATAATAAACAAACAGGATTATTACTATTACCATTGTTATTAGTATATGTATTCTATATATTAGTATAATACATATATTTATTATTATATGTTATTTACATATGAGTCTAATAAGTGGACAGGATTATTACTATTACTATGATTAGTATATATATCTTATATATTAGTATAATGCACATATTTATTATTATCTTATTTATGTATAAATACAATAAACAGGATTATTACCATCGCCATTATGATGAGTATACATATTCTACTTATTAGTATAATACATATATTTGTTATTATCTATTGTTTACATGAGTATAATAAATGAACGGGATTATTATTATTACCAGTAGTAGCATATATATCCTATATATTAGTATGACACATGTATTTATTATATATTATTTACATAAAGTATAACAGAGGGGATTATTATTACTATTCTTCTTATTATCATATTGTCCCTGAACTCCCATCAGGCTCTAAGAGGGCTCCGTCTGATTCATCCCCAAGCTGACCATTTGTGTAAAGACGCGGCAGGCAAACTCCGACCTTGGGATCTGCTCACCTGAGCCTTCAGCCCCTCCAAGGTGGGAGAGAAACACTCCTACTCTGCCCTTCTTGAGCCTGGTTCTCCCTCTGCAGTCACTGGGCAAGTATTGACTGAGCCGGTCCTCGATCCCCTTCCAAAGCGAGGAAGCTGCAGTCAATTTCATAGGCCAAGAGCGAGCCCACGGTGCACCGTTAGTATCCTAATTTATGAAGAGTGAAGTAAACCCCAGACTCGGCCAGCCGGTTAGGGTGAGGGGCTGAGAGAAGAGCAAAAGCAACGCCCTGCCAAGGAACTCAAACTATATAAAATAAAACTCAGCAGTATTTAAAAGTAATTCGGCTCATTTGAAGCTTCTAGGCATTCCAAAACTCCGTAATAACGAAAGCACACAGTGTAATGAATAAAATGAAAATGTGACCCGGGATGTCACCATTTATTTAGAACCGAGAAACTGAAAATTGCTCTCTCTAACCGATAGGCCTAAAGTTATTACTTCATTCACTTAAGCATTTTACATAAGGCAATTCTCTGATGATAAATCACATTGGAATTGATTTCGGTTTAAAAAAAAAATCCGCATTAACATGTGGAAGCTTAAAGATCTATAGATCTGAATTATTGGGGGGCTCATGCTAAGAATGGGTGACAAATTGGAAAATAAGCATGTACTCACTTTTAGAAAATAAATCTGCTCCTCAGAATCACCCATTATGCGAGGAAAAATAAACTGCCTCTCATTTCATTAGGAAAACTCATTTGCATCAACATTTATACTTACATATGTAATAATGCATGGTCTCAGCCTGAATACAAGGTGGTAATTCAATCAAAAAGCTCCGTTGATATGCTATCATAAACAGCAAAAATGGAAACAGAGCCCTGGGAATAAATCACCCTCTTACTATTCAGCTGGGACCATACTGGGCTATTTTACACTACATGCATTGGTGCAATATTTCACAAATATAAAAAACTGTATTTTCCCTTTATTTACTGACATGCGGTTGTTGAACCGGCAGCTTGTGAAACTCTAGCAGGTGCACGGAGGGATCGCAGTGGCGGAATCAGACGGCAAGCGATGACAAGAAGGCAATTACAATTTTTTTAATTAAAATCATTTTAATCAAAATTTTGGAAAAATAAAAGACTCTTGAAATTTTAATCCAAAGCATGAGGCTTATACACACAGTCTGCTCGTGGAGGGAAGAAACTCGAGTGAAAATTAGCATCATTTTCAAAGCAGCAGTATTTTCAGTTGCTAATTAGACATCCTCTCTTGGCTGATCGTATAATTTAGAAAATGAGTAAGTGGCATTTTACAAGGCTTTACAAGGTTATTTCTTAGACAGTGTTGAGTAATCTCGGTGGCGTGGTTCATGCTGTTCCCTCTGCCTCGAATATTCCTCCACCGAATCCTCCTGCAGCTGACTTCCTGTCATCCCGCTTTGAATGCATTTTCTCCAAGAGGCTTCCTTGATTTCCTCCCCGCCACTGACCCTGCTCATCATTCTCTTACATCATCCTGGGTTTTTTTCTAAATTTATTGTAGAAGTTTTTAAGCGCGTTTAAAAGTAAAGAGAATAATAGAATGAGTCTCAGCTTCAACATCACGGACATTTGGCCCCGGCTTCCTCCTCCGCGAGGTCATTTGTTTTGTAGAGTCTTCCATAATTTAGATTTGCTGATTGCATCCTATGGGTCACTTGATAAGTCCCACTGTCCCTTGTGTATCCTATAAATTGGTAGTTAGGTCTAGAAGCTTGATCAGATTCAAGTGCAATATGTTTTTGCAAAGTCGTTTCATTGCTAGTGTTGTGTTCTTTCATTAGGAAATACACGGTATCTGTTGTTTCTCTTTCCATGACATTACTACACATTGATGTTCATTACCTAGATCCATTGATTCATTAAGTCTCACAAAATAGTGATGTTCCACTTTCAACACTCCTTCTTCATTTATTAGCCAGAAAGCTTCTATAAGGAAAAATGTCTTCATTAACCATATGGATACCCTGAGATACAGGCCATATAGAAAAGGCAGGATAAATGTTTAATTTGTCAGTTTTTCTAAAGGTTTAAGTGGTTCCCTAGAATCCCGCAAAGGGATCAATGACTCAATGATTGATCTATAAGTATCTATCTAGCATCTATCTATCTATTTAGGACCAAAGTGACCCTATTTGTTAATAAATTTATTGAGGTTAAAAATATACGAATTAAATTACAGGGTAAGTGGGACAAAGATAGGACCCAAATTGGGACAGTTGTAAGTTGGTGATGGAAGTTCGAAAATGTTGCCTTAGAAAGCAGTTGTCACCAGGGTTGGGTGGGGGATAAGAAGAACCGGGTTTGATGCATATCAGTTGATGGTATGAGCCTATCTAACAAAAGAATTGGTCCATCAGACGAGGGATGTCAGCTTGGAACTTGGGAAGCACTGATAGGAGGCAGAATGGGGTGAGTTTAGAGGAGGAGATGGCCTGACCCATTAATTATAGAGTGTCCTTGCTGGTCCAGCCTGCAAAGGCGACAGAGGAGAGGGACTGTGCTCATGGTTTCTTTATCCATTCATCCGGCAATGGACACTTAGGTTGTTTTTCTGTCTTGGCTGTTTTGACTCATGCTGCAATGAGCATGGGGTGGAGCTATTTCTTCAAGATAGTGATTTCATTTCCTTAGATAAAGACCCAGAAGTAGAATTATTGGATCATACGGCAATTTTATTTTTAATTCTGGGGGGGGGGGGGTGTCCATACCATTTTCCATAGGGGTTGCACCGATTCCATTCCCACTGAAAGCACGCCAGGATTCCTTCTTCTCTACGTCCTCACCAATGCTTCTTATCTCTTGTCTTTTTGATAATGTCCATTCTAACAAGGGTGAAGTGATACCTCACTGTGATTTTTTTTTTTTTTTTAAGATTTTATTTATTTATTTGTCAGAGAGAGAACACAAGCAGGCAGAGAGGCAGGCAGAGGCAGAGGGAGAAGCAGGCTTCCTGCCGAGCAAGGAGCCCGATGCGGGACTCGATCCCAGGACTCTGGGATCAGGACCTGAGCCGAAGGCAGTTGCTTAACCAACTGAGCCACCCAGGCGTCCCTCCTCATTGTGATTTTGATTTGCATGTCCCTGCCTCTGAGTGGAGTTGGATATCTTTTCACGTACCTATAGGCCATTTATATGTCTTTTTGGGGAAAAAAAACATGTCTGTTCAGTTCCTTCGTCCATTTTTTAATCAGATTTTTTTTTTTTTGCTATTGAGTTGTAGGAGTTTCTTTATTTTTTTGAAGATTTTATTTATTTATTTATTTGAGAGAGAGAAGCAGACCTCACCTTCCTGCCCGCCCCTGAGTAGGGAGCCCGACACCAGGCTTGATCCCAGGACCCTGAGATCATGACCCGAGCCGAAGGCAGACACCCAACCTACTGAGTCATCACCCAGGCGCCCCCAAGTTGTATGAGCTCCTTACATATTTTAGTTACTAACCTCTTATCAGAGATATGGTTTGCAAATGTCTTCTGCCATTCTATGGGCTGCCTTTTCATTTTCTTAATGGTTTTCTTTGCTGTGCAGAAGCTTTTTAGTTGGATGTAGTCCCACTTGTTTATTTTTGCCTGTATGGCTTGTGCTTTTGATGTCATATCCAAAAAATCATTGCCAAGACCAATGTCAAGGAGGTTTTTCCCTGTTTCCTCCCCCCGCCCTCTTTGCGGTTAGGCATGGCCATGTGGTTTGCACTGGCCCACAAAATGTGAGCAAAAGTGACCCCAGCGGGCAATTTGTCATGTGCTCTCTCCCTGCCACTGCAAACTGCCACATTCCAAAGGTGCCTGTTCCCTTAGCCCAGGTCCCAGAGCGAGGACGATACGGATTGGAGTCCCCTACCCAACCCGGTGGGCATGGAGCATTAGTAAGGAGCTAAGCCATTACCATATGGGAGTGTGTGTTATTTCGCTATAACCGAGTCTATCCTGACTGATACAAGTAGGCACAGGTGGGTGGATGGCTGGTGAGAAGTCTCCGGAAAGATAGAATCTAGCCTAGAGAATCTAGCCTGGCACCATTGACCTTGGCCTCCATAATTCTTTGTTATGGAGGGGCTGCCCTGTGCCCTGTAGGACGTTTAGCAGCATCTCTGGCCTCTACCCAGCAGGTGTCAGTGCCACTCCCTCCCTGAATCATGACAATCGAAAATGTTTCTAGACGTTTATTACATGTCCCCTGGTTGAGCGGCTTACCCGGCATAGCACCTGCCACGTGCCACGCCCCCTTCTGAGCACCTGGCCAGGCGTTAACTCATTCGATCCTCCAAAAACCCGGCCTCCGGTACTGTTACCACTTGGGGTTTACGGAGGAGGAGGCGGAAGCTACAGGAGCTCAAAGGACTTGCCCACATGACTTTCCTGGAGGAACGGAGATGAGACTCCGGTTTTTTTAATACAATGATGCTGAAGTTATAGACTCAAAACCCGGTTCTGAAGCCACCACCTAGGTAGAAACCGGAATGAAATGGGCCCGGACGGTATAGGTTTGAAAAAGCGACTCCTGGTGGAGAAGGTCAGAGACGTTCAAGAAAGGGATGTTCACATGCCCGTGATGGGGCCAGGGGCCACCGGGGGGCCCGCCGTGAGCCGGGGTTGTGAGGGCCGCAGCGGCGACGGGGTCCCGTGCTGGGTTTTTCAGGAGCTCAGAATCCAGGGGAGAGAAAGAAGGAACGACAAAGTCTCTCGGAAAGAAGAGAGGACGCGGTTGGTGCCGCCACGGAACGCAGGGCCGTCCTTCCGCATTTCAGCGACTTGCCGCACGCCCGGTCTGCGCTCCTTTTAATTCTATCAGCAGCAAGGAACAAAGCCAACCTTGGGAGTGGAGTTCCGAGTGGCCTCAATAATTCGCAGAGGCCCTGATAACCTGGAGAACAAGGAATGCCCCATTTAGTAACTCTCTCTCGTGCAAACGCACGCACGCACACACGCGTGTGCTCACGCGCACGTCGGGACAAGGCGTCAGTAAACACTGCCATGGCCTCAAGGACTCTTGAATCCTGAGGGTCAGGTGGAAAGAGCAGAGGCCTGAGTCTGGACCCCTCCGCTATCTCTGTTTGAGCAGCCGCTGTGTGCCGTGCCCTCGGATTAGTTCTAAAGTCAGAGGTTTCAGCTAAAGGTGTGTCCGAGGTGCATCGGGAGCCCAGGGTGAAATGACAGCGTGTGCCTCCGAGGGGCCTGGTCAGTGGAAGCAGGACTCTGTCCTCTTTACCCTTTGGATCCCGAGGGCCTAGCAGTGTCCACCCCACGGCGTCAGCCAACAACACGCGTCTCTTGCACAGATGAATGAAGAGGCACGCGACCTTGGCCAAGGTCAGCTTCTTCCTTGCTAGCATGAAGACTCTGCCACCACGTGGAGGGAATGCCTCGTGGAAGGATCTAGTGACTGAGACACCCGGGAGAGGTTGCCAGGAAGGCAAGGCAGGCGGCCCATTTCCTAGGGAAAGGATCTACTTTCTGAAAACGTGCATATTCACCAGATCTCCTGCGGTCAGGAGAGACTAAGCTTCAGGGTGCTGTTCTGAGTTCTTATTTGCGCTCTCTGGCTGGCTCTCAGTGACGCTCTCCTTTCCTCCGCTGGCCTCTTCAGCACGTGCAATAAAAACCTTTCACAGGTGGACCACGAAAGGGCCACGCTGCCTCAACTTCTGGGTGATTCAGGAAGCTTCTTTCTCATTTTAATTGGTTTCCTAATTGGTCTGTTTATGGGCTGTGCAATAGCCCCTGATGAAAAGGCTAGGCAGGCAATTATGTGCCTGGCATTCCTATCTGGCAGGAGTTAATAGTCTAATAACAAGAAGGAGAAACCCCCCGAAGTTCACCGGCATGCAGTGGTTTTGTTCTCAAGAAATACTTCGATTCCGAACAATCCCCCGAGTCAGAAAGGATGTCAAGCCGTGCTTACCCAGTAGCAAGTGGGCGCTTCGCGGGTCTTTGGGTTCCTTTTTGATTTAGTGGAAGGTGCAGAACGGGGCGGGGGGGGGGCTCTCTGGGGCCTGGGAGGTTTATAACGGCCCACTCCCTCCCTGGCTGCAGATAAGGGGGTAAGCGGGGCCCTTGATGGGCCTGATTGATTCTCTGGAACGAAGGTTTGTCTTCCCTGGCGGGATGGATGACTTCATTCTGGTAGATGAGGTCACCCGAGTCAAGGCAATAAAGCGTCTGATATTCACATGAAAGCCGGTTTTCAAAGCAGCCTCTGAAGGCAAGCCTCCTTGTGCCCCCATTTGCCTATATTCCATCAGCAAGCCGTGTCTGCACTAAGACCCTTCTTTCCTCCGTACAATTTATTCCAGAATGAAACTCCCCTCCCCACCACCAAGCAAACTCTGAAGCCACATTGGATGGTTCTAATTTATACAAATTTGGGGAGGGGCGCCTTGTGCCGAAAAATTGTCCGAAACGACTTGCACATTTGGCTGAAAGTGGCTGAGTGTCGTTTTCCCAAAGGAAAGCGTCGTTTAATTGTGGCCTTATCATTTCAACTGGGTCCTTGGTTGTTTCAAACAAGCTCAACTGGTCTTTTTCAGCTCTGGAAGTCCCTGGTATCAATTTTCTGGTTGAAAGACAGCAGACTGGGAACGTAGCTTTGGTCTAATCCTGTAGATTACAAGTAACTTTTTCATAATGGTGCCGCACTAACATGGCATTGTCTGACACAACAATGCTGGAAGGTTTGCATTCAGGGAAGGGCAGAAAAGAATAAGAGAAGGCGATCTCTGCCGGTGCCTGCAAATTTGAAATCTTCGCCCAAAGAGCCAAGTCTGTTTATGATTTAGGTTTCGAACTGATCTTATTTGACCCCGTTTTCCGTGCTTTCCACACACTGGTTCAGCCCTTGGTGCTTGGTGGTGGATCTGAGTCATTAGCCAACTTCCCCAAGCGTTGGACTGTTAAATGTTAAATAGGACCCTCCTGAATGCAAATAAGGAAATCCGGGATTTTGTAGGAATGGAGACACTCTCAGTTCTGAGATGTAACATTGCTTTATGCGTCTCTGAGAAAGGGAGACACACGGGCATTTAAAGCATATCCCAAAGCTTTCTTATCATTTGGAATCTCTGTTGAAGAAGTTTTGGGGAGTTTTGTTTAGACATAGATTTTCACCGTATAGCGCCCTTGGCATTCATAAAAAATGGAAGTAGGATATATTGGTTAAGGCAGTGACAACGTGGCTAAAAGCAATTTTAAGAAGCCATTAGTTGAAAGATGCAGGATGACTTCAGAGTTGTTCAAAGGGGACAGGGTGCGAGTTACAGCGGAGGAAACACGGGAGTTTGGCACATAATAAATGCTCGATAAAATACAATCATTATAGTATTAATTATTATTCCCCGAGAGGACTTGTGATGTGTGTAATTGCCAATTTTCTCCTTCGCCACTTTCTATCACAAGGGAGGTGTCAACAAGTTTAATGTCTGAGGTTCCCTGGGCAAAGGCAGCGCTTGCCACCTGCCCCGAGCAGTGCCCTGGGGTCTGACTACCCAGGCTCTGCGCCAGTAATTCCACCCGGGGGCCCTCATTGGCCCCGTGCAGGTCACATGTCCACGGGGAAGCCGGGAATGGGGTGTTCTGATTGGCCACACTTGGGTCATGTGCCCACCTCTGCAGTCAGGGGTGGAGTTGGTCGTAGTGTGCAGGGAGAGTGGGAAGGAGTGGTTTCCGGGAAGAAGGTCAAGGTGATGCATTACCAGAAACGCAAGCAGTGAAAGCCACTTCTTTGGATTCAACTCCGGACTCAGACGTCCACCTTGATGACCACCTGGAACCCAGTCCTCCCCAGGAATTCAGGAAGCTCCTGATCCCCTCGGTCCCCCCACGAGGACCTGGCGGACTCACAAGCACCCTGGCGAGCAGTAAAAAAGGCACACGGTTGCTGGACACGGTCCCCAGCTCCCCGTGCAAGACAGACAGGGACCACTGCATCTCTTCCCAAACACACATACAAGGATGGCACGAGCTGGCGCTGAGCATTTCTGAAAAGGGCATCCAAATACGCTCAGCACGATCACCGCCTACCGTGCTTGTGGTTCCTCTTTCATCCTGCTGGCTATTGAAAAAATGTAGTCAAACACATCTGAAGCACTTCATCTAGGTTAAAATTCCTAAAAAGACAGAGGCCATCAGTTAAAGAGCTTGAATGAGAAAAATGTGTCATCTGCTCATTTGTTGACCACGAACTCTACCTTCATCCCTTGAACAACTCTTCAAGAATTATGCTAACTTTAAGTTTTTCTAGCTCTAAAGCATCATATAACTTGCAGAGATGAATTTCCAATATTATCAAATCTACTGCCATTATTTCCCAAAACGTGGGTGTAAATTAGTAAATGCCATGTGAAAAAAATAACTCTACTGTCAAATAAGTTGGGGAAATACTGTGATCATTTGTTGCAGGACTTTTCAGAGCGTTTGATGATACTAATGTTGCTCAATAGTTAACTGTATTCCTACCAAATCTAAATGCCTTTCATGAATGATTTTAGTTAATTTTCTCAACAATATCATTATGAGGTAGGGAATAATAATACAATTTCCATTTTGTAGTCAAAGGAAATAAGTGAGGCACATATGTTTAGTGTGGCCAGAATTCAAATCCAGACTGATCCCAGAACTCACATTTTTAAAGCTCTGAAACCACACCCCTCACCATTTGAGTGTTGATATGCTTTATGAACTTTCAAGGACAAAATGAGAAAAAGTCAGTTTTTTCCCAGTTCATTTGATACAAATCCCTTCTTTTATAGGATCACATCCCATGTTGGAAAATGCCAGCCTACAACAATAGCTCATTTTTTTCTAAGCTCCTCTGAGCCCACTTCTACGGGCCATAAACACCTCGAATATTCCAGGTGCCATGTTTGTGGCTGGGGATGGGGCAAGATTCCCACCCTAGGGGAACCCATCATCTAGAAGATAAGCGGACAGACACTTTGATGTCATGTTGGACATAAGAATAACAGATTGTGGGCAAACAGAGAGGCAAGGGAATCAACCCTATTTGAGGACACGCTGCCCTATTTTAAAAAGAAGATGGGCCTTAAAGGGTAAATAAAACCCACCACGCACAGAAAAAGGGGCAGGATCATTGCAAGTGAGGAGGCAGCCTGCTACCTCTACTTCTCCCCCACAGTCACGTTCCAGAAAGAATGAGATGGCATTTGGACAGCTCGAGGAGGCCTCAGACTTGCTTGTGAACTTGTCTCCGGAAGCCCCTTCTCACCACGAAAATGCCATTGTAGGAGATGCTGGGTCCCTGCCCATATGGGAAGGTGGCTCGCCAGACTCCACTGCCCTTGGTTGCCTCCAAAAGTTGCCAACTCAGCTTTGTGTGGTCTTGGACATCATCCAGAAGCAGATCTCACCACCAATGGAGCAAGGCTGCGCCCCACAATGACCTCATGGGATAGTTTTAAAATAGGTCTGCACATTTTTTGACTCTCTCCCTTCAAAGGTAGAGGCTTATTTCCCTCCCCTTGAACACGGGTTGCATTTAGTGACTTGATTTTTAATGAATACAGTGTGGCCAAAGGGATTCTCTGTGGCTTCTGGGACTAGGCCACAGAAAGGATACAGCTTCTGCCTAGTTTTCGGTGTCTTTCTTTGCCTCTGTGTCTCTGTCTCTCTTTCTTTCTGTGTCTCCCCGTCTGTGTGTGTGTGTGTCTCTGTCTCTTGCTATCTCTCTTCCCCCCTCGGGACACTCACGTTTGGAAGGCAGCCCCTGTGCCGTGAGGAAGCGCAGACCACCTGGAGAAGCCACGTGGGAGAATTCCCCGGCTGGTCCCAGCTCGATTCTCAGCCAATGCAGTCACATGGGGAAATCACATGATGAGGGCACTTAAGCTAGCCAAATTTAGCTCTACAGCCTGGTAGTCGTGGTGGTCAGAGATGGGGAGTGTCCAGAAAACTCCCCTATCTTTTTCTAGGAAGCCTCCTTGTGTATTTCTCTTACTCACTAGCCTCCATGAGAAGAGAACCGCAGGAAAGATTCAGAGAAGGACGGCACATTTATTGGGGGTTTTGGGACCTAAGAGGACTCAGGTCCAGGAAGTTAGAAGATTTTGCCTTATGCAGAGGCTTTAAAATCTTTCTAGCAGGTACCACGGAAGTTCCACCTATACTCAAAACACAGTGTTGAAAAGACCTCCATGGGTCTCCAGCGGCATATTCAGTCTGCTTGGCTGAGTCTTGCCAACTGGCGGAGTTTCTCTCCACTCAAGACCAGCCACTCCCCTGGAGGATCAATGATGAAGAAGCTCTACGGTGAGCTGGGGCAATCCTGACCTTGGCCTCTGATAGTTCCCGACCCCCTCCACCCAACGGCAGGTGCTGGGGGAGGTCAGCGCAGAGCAAGGAGGAAGCCATGAGGCTAGCCTTCATGAGCTTCCAACCCAGGCTGTCCTTCCACCACTGGTTGGGCGAATGCACGAATGCTACTGGAGGCCACTGTCCAGCGGAGACTACCCAAAGCTCTCAATTTGCAGTTACGGATTGGAAGGATCTTTCCCAATCTTCCTCCTTGGAGGAAGGTAATTGCGTGTACATTTTCTTAAATGCTCTAACAGCCAGGATTGAAATTAAAAGAGATTGTTAAAAGGAGAACTGAATGACCCAGAAAAGGTGACGGTCTAAAGCATTCTAGGAAATGGGGGTTTTTGTCTTCATTATTGAGGCCCTCCTGCTGGCCAGGCTCTGTGGAGCCACAGCTGTGAGCCAGGAGATTGTGGACCATTGGTGGAGACGCTGGTGAATAAGTAGGGGCTGAAATGGTGAGTGACTATGGCAGGAAGTGGTACGGAGAAATACAGGGGACTTTGAGGGTGGCTAATGGCCGTCAAATGCACCTGGGGAGTCAGGATTCCGTGCTCCCTTCCACGGCGATTCCAGCCTTGTCCAGGCTGGTGCAAAAAGTCCCTGCCTGAGCTTCGTGGCAGCCTTGGGAGACAGCTCAGAGGAAGGAAGGTTGCAGCCAGCTTCCCCCTTTCTTTATAACCAGCATCCATATCCTTCCCCACGGGGCGCCTTCAGCAGGTGCATGAATCCATTCTCCCACCCCCGCTGCCGTCCACACAAATAAAATCCTAAGAATGGCCAATATATTCTGAGCCAAGTCACAATAGCCCGCGAGAAGAAATGCATAAACTCATAACTTCAAACCTAGGCTATTTAGCATCCCATTAAAAATATTCAAAATATAAATCAAAATTCATAGGAATAAGTAATATTCAATTTAGAATTTATGGCATTTTAAAATAGGATGATTTCCTCAAATGTGCAATAAATTTGGTTTTGTGGAATTGCGCTTGCCGCCTTATCATGACAGTTGCTTTATCTACACAGCCCACCAAAGCAGAGTCACTTTATAGAATCTAAATTCACAAATCAACTGTCGTCTTCACTTCACTGATTCATTGCTGATGGGCCTTTCACAAGGTAAAAAAAAAAAAAAAAATCCCTTCCGAGTTGACAAGAGTAATAAATGGGGAGGTGAGCACTGCCCATCCATCCGCTGGCCCGCTGACCCGCTGATAGTGATACATGGTGGAATGAACTCATAAACCAGCAGCATCTTTTGACCTCTCAGAGTAAATGGAAACAGAAGAGCATTTATGATGATCACTCTGAGGATTGAAGTCTGACCGGAAGATGGGACAAACTCAAGGAGCACCTTGAGAACGAGAACCCAGGCCGGCCCGTTGAGAGTCAAAAATGTTGAAATTTTGGAGAGGTTTTCCCTGCATCAGTTTTCCTCGTCCCCACTGTTTTGCCGATTGCAGGTGAGAGGGTGCTGGTGCAGGACACACAGCAGGGAAGGGGCACCTTAGAGTCTGCAGAGGGAGCATAGCCGAAACACTAGGAAGAAGGAAGGAAGGAAACTGACCCGATAAAGCACATTTCGGGCTGTGCTTAGTTCCAGAGCTGCCTGTGTGTAGTTTCTCCAAACAGCGAGTTCTAAACTCAAATAAGGTAAGGAAAACCCCTATTTTGTTAATGCAAGAAATTATTTTTTTGTAAGGTTTTATTTATTTATTTGACAGAGAGAGAGAGAGAGAGAGAGAGAGAGCACGAGCAGAGGGACCAGCAGGTAGAGCGAGAAACAGACTTCCCTGTGCAGCAGGGAGCCCGATGTGCGGCTCGATCCCAGGACCTGGGATCGTGACCTGAGCCTAAGGCAGACACTTAACCGACTGAGCCATCCCAGCTCCCCAATGCAAGAAATTATTATGATTAACAAATACACAGCCACTAAGTTCTTTACTAAAACAATGTAAAATTGTCTTTTATTTAGCAGAGCTTTAAAAAAAAAATGCCCTCAGTGAATTTAAGTGTGGCCCCAGCTTTATAACCTGGTTTTTAAAACAAACGAAAAACACGATTTGTAGAGTGGAAAAGCATTTTTCCATCCCCAATTGACAATATTTAAAGACAAACTCTTAATTATGTTTGACAGAAAAGTAAGAAACAAGTCCAGTGACATCTAAGTCACTAAGACACAAGCACATGGATTTCGATTTTCTGGACTCAACTCTGGGACAGAAATAGCATGTAGAGATTCAAATGACTAACAGATTTTGAGTATCAGCTAGTATCCAGAAATGGATTTCCGCTCGTAAGAAGTACTCAACGGTAGGGACGTCTATACGCAAGTGATAATTCTGACCTATTTAGACTCTGTACCCAGATGCTTTATTGGCAAGGTAAATGTGTGTGTGTACGTGTGTGTGTGTGTGTGCGTGTGTGTGTGTGTGTGTTTTAAGGTAAATGTGTTTTAAGGAACTATTTTTTTAATTTATTTATTTATTTGACACAGAGAGAGAGATCACAAGTAGGCAGAGAGGCAGGCAGAGGGAGAGAGGGAAGCAGGCTCCCTGCCGAGCAGAGAGCCCGATGCGGGGCTCGATCCCAGGACCCTGAGATCATGACCTGTGAGACTCGAGTCTATACATCCATTAACTGATGGTGTTCATATTGCAGCTGGTCTGGCCTCAAAACCTCACGCTCTGTCCACCATCCCACACTGCCTGCAACTGGTTGACAGACCCTATTTTTTGTTTAATTGAAATATCGTTGACACACAATATCATATTAGTTTCAGGTGTGCTGCATGGTGATTAGATATTTACCTACATTATGAAACACCCACCACCATAGAAAGTTATCACGATAATATCGACCACACACCCTATCGTATGGCCTGTGGCGTAGCCACCAGCATCCCCACAACTTATTTATTTTATTACCAGCAGTTTGTATCTCTTGCTGTTTCTTCACCTATTTTGCCCGTTGCTATCCCTTCCTTATTTCTGTCAACCACTAGTTTGTCCTCTGCGCTTATGAGTCTGTTTCTATTTTATTTGATTGCTTGGTTTTTTGGGGTGTTTTTTGTTTGTTTTGTTTTGTTTTGTTTTAGGTTCCACATATAAGTGAAATCATATGGTTTTTGTCTTTCTCTGTCTGACTTATTTCACTTAGCAGAATACTGGCTGGGTCCGTCCGTGTTGCTGCAAATGGCAAGATCTCATCCTTTACTATGGCTGATTAATATTCCATGGCATGTACATACCACTTGTTCCTCGCCCAACTTTACCTTCCCTTGAGGGTCTCCCTTTTTTTCTGCCTCCTCCCCAACACTTGTTATTTCTCGTCTTTCTGATACTTGCCATGCTGACTGATTTGAGGCGATTTCTCATTGTGGTTTGAAGTGCCTTTCCGTGATGATGAGAAATGTTAGGCATCTTTTCCTGTATCCTGACCATCGGTAACCTTCTTTAGAAAAATGTCTACTCAGATCCTCTGCCCAATTTTCAATTTGATTTCTTTGTTTTGTTTTGTTTTTTGGTGTTGAGTTGTAGGGAGTTATTTATATATTTGGGATATTAACCTCCTTATTGGATATATTCCCATTCGCTCAGTTGCGTTTTTGTTTTGTGGATGGGTTCTTTCACCGTTCAAATGCTTTTTAGTTCGATGTAGCCCCAGTTCAGATACTGTTATTTCTGACAGTGGATTCTGGCTGACGTGGATGGGAGGTTTTGTGGACATGAACTAGATCCAAGTTGTCACTTGGACTCTTCTTTATTCTTTTTTTTTTTTTTTTTTGGACTCTTCTTTACTCTTAAGCAGATGTGTAAGAACAGAGGTTAGCACCCATTTTCCTGAAGGGTGAGACAGAACTTTGGGCTTTGTGGCTGTCAGGTGTCCATTCCAACTGCTCACTTCCGCTGTAGCGAGTACACAACCACAGACAACACGCAAATGCACGTGTGGGGCTGTGTTCCAATAAATCTGTCTTTATAAAAACACGTGACCTTGGCGCCTGGGCCATAGTGTGTGGGGCCCCTAATGTCGAAGCTGAGAGATTCCCAGATTCCCGGATGTGGGCTGACTGGTTCAAACCTGGGTCACCATCTACCGGATGTGCGACCTTCGAGAATTTATTTCCTCTCACTACGTGAAACTGAGACAAGGTTGCCGGGAGGATCAAATAACTAAATATGTATGCTACTTAGCATTTCTCAAAATGAAAAGTATTCTTATGTACCTCCCTACAAGATTTTTCAATTGAAACCCACATTGATGTCAGCATAACGAACTCAAGTCCAGGCAAGCCTGCAGATCTTCAGATCGCAAAGAACACAGGGTTTTGGATGAGATCCTACTGATTTTCTGAACACTGTATGTTCACTGAGTACCAATCATGTGCCAGAGATGAGGCATGGATGGAAGGTTCCAGGCCCTGAGGAGCTCTGTGGTAATGTTTGAGTTTAAAGGAGTACCTATGTCGGTTACCAATGGGAAAAAAAAAAAGAACTTTCAGACAAAACAATTATTTTAATTTAGTGCTTTTGTGTTTTGAAACCAATCCACTAAGAGGTGACTCTGAGGTCCTTAAGTACAATTCACATCTGAATTTGACTCCAGTTGAGTTTGGTCATTACGGTTTAACCATGAGGGTATTAATTGAAGCCCTTGGAAATACCTCTGGTCAGTTTCATTATCTAATGGCACTCGGGCTTTCTAATGCATCTTAATAAGAGCTGCTGCATATGCATAGACTAGTCTAGTTTTTACAAGGAACAGTTTACCCTGATTAAAAAAAATAATAAACACTGGCCACATTCTCCTTAGGCTTCAAGTACTTATTTTTCCTATGAATTTTTCCAAATACGATTGTACTTTAAAACAATGGCTGGATTTCATCTAACATGAGTAGAATTTGTTGTTGTTGTTGTTGTTGTTGTTTGTCTATAAAATTTAACATCCTCTGCTGGTTCAATTTATATGTCTGGATTGAGTTCCCTAATATTACTGAGTGCAAAGATGTATTCCCTCAAGTGTTAATAATTTCCCCCAAAATGGTAGCTTTGTGCTAGACATAACATTTTGTTTTCCTTGACTTCCTTTAAGAATTAACTGTACCATTTGCTAATGAAATTACTCACTATCGACTCTAAAACTTTCCGTTTAAAACCTGATTTGATAAAAAGCCATTTGAAATGGTGGTCTGCATTGTTCTTTTGGGGTGTGGGAGCATCGATACCCCATGCCTGAGACACGATCTGGGTTCCAGAAGATTTTATTTATTTTTGTCTTAAAACATATCGAAAGCACATTCTAAAATAAAAATACTCGAAGCTGTAATCATATCGATTTATTAAGTACTGACTGAGTTCAATTCAGATCTATGAGGGGGAAAAAAAGGAAATAAGAAATAACGAAGTCCTAACCTAATAGAAAGAAATTGTGAAAAGAGCCCCCCCTTTTTTTTTCAGAGTTGGCCTTTGTTCAAGCTACATATGGTCACATAATCTTTTAAAAAGCACAACTCAAGTCTCAATTTAATTATGTAATAGCATAAATGGAATTACACTGCTGATGAAGTTCAGTGCTTAGACTTACGCGCGCCAGGCTGGCTGAGTGACCCTGACTCTGCTCCTGGCCATCGAGGCAACCCAGGGCACCTCCACTGCTTGCCTCCCCGGAACTAAATCACAGTCACTGGGCTGGATGGATTCTTCGTATTCATGGCATCCCAGTCGCCTTGTAAACGCGGTCGTAATGCAAGGTTAATAACTGCTTTATAGGAATGCCTTCTGTACTCTCTCCTCTTCATCTTTTTTGGGGACCAGGTATTAGCTAATGGAAAAGCTTTGGCTTTCGTAGAGGAAATCTAGCTTGAGCTCTGGGTGGAGACTGGGTAAATATTTTACCCTGCACGTCTGCCTGAGCTCTGTACCTTTCTCATTGTCTGCCCTGGAGGCCAGCCTCCGTATGGCTAATAATTTGCAAGGAACATGAAGGACCTGCAGATCAGCCTCTGTCCTTTTATAGACGAGGCAACTAAAATATGAGTGAGTACCTTTGGCTACGGGTCATACCCTCGGTGGCTTGAATAGGAGCCTGGCTCCTCTGATGTCAGCCCCCGCCATTGGGTCGACACCACCCTTTCGAGTACAAATCACCAAGATTTGTACATGGCACCATCAACACATACTCCCTTCATGGCACATCACAGTGTCTTGGTGTTTTCCGGTAGAGTCGGAATTCTTCAAGGGATTGCATTTCATTCTCTGCACTCTCGGCATCTAAACCAGGATCTGTAACATATTTAGAAATGGCACCGTGACCCGAGAACTATGTCTGCACAATGACAGATCTTGATACTTGACAATTATTAACTCATGGGGCTACATTTCCTCAGATAAGAAAACAAACCCAGGAAAGTCAGATAATCCGCCCAGGTTCTCAATACCCAGCAAGGGGCAAATGGGATTTGGACCCAAATCTGTCTTCCAAACCCAAGCTCTTTGTATCATACCCAGAAATAATGGCGTGTGAAGGAGAAAATGACAAGTTCCTGCAGGAACCGTATTTGAAACACCATGAGACTTGGGGAAGGAATCGCCATTGGCCCGGAAAATGCCTTGGCATAGCCACCCTCCAGGACTCTCAGATAACATCCAAGTGGGTCCAAGAGCTTTCTCCCCTGCTCATCTTCCAGTGGGAGTTGGTCCGTGGCAGTGTGCTATACCTTTGTGCCATGAGACCTGAGAGCCATCGGAGATTAGCCTCGGGAATTTCAGTGGAGGAGACGGAGAGCACTGTGGCCTGGTGAATCAGAAAGCATGCCAAGGTACTTCCAGTAAGCCCCAAAGAACCGTGCTAATGCTGCGCGGGCAGCAGCCCGTGAGCCACTTAGCAACTGAGCTTCAGCCTCTTAGTGGTGGGTAAATCCGACCATGGCTCATGCAGGCAGCCGCCTGCCAGAAAGCCACTTGGTCACAGCACCGTCCCCTGCCTGCCACCACGTGTCATTCCGTCTCATCAAAATCACCCAGCTGCTCCTTAAAATTTGTGGAGCTAATCCTTGACCATTCAACCCATCCTTGCCAAGCACGTGCTTACTGGTCATTAGCCACAACACCAACTTACATCGTCTGTGAAAAACTAGATTTGTGGTGGTATTTCTGGCCTTGGAAACCAGCATACGAGGGAGGGATGCCTTCTCACGACTCGCTAGCTTGCTCCCATTAGATGGAAGCCTTCTGGTTCAAATGAACCGGGGTAACCCACAAAGGGATTGTTTCTGTGTTTCCTATTCTATGATCTTGTCTTTTTTTTTTTTTTTTTTTAAGATTTTTATTTATTTATTTGACAGAGAGAGTGAGAGAGAGAGCAACGAGCTGGGCAAAGGGCAGAGGGAGAAGGAGTATATCTGCAGAGTAGGGAACCAGGTGTGGGGCTCAATCCCAGGACTCCGGGATCATGGCCTGAGCTGAAGGCAGACGCTCAGTCAACTGAGCCACCCAAGTGCCCCATGACCTTGTCTTTTTAAAGAAACATCTATGCTTGTATTCACTTTCTTACTTTTGCAAAAACAAAAAAACCCCACAAACCTCTTAGAAATCAAAAGTCGTCTCTTTTTCATTTTAACTAAGATAGTAGGAGGTACTGGGGTGCCTGAGTGGCTCAGTCCTTAAGCGTCTGCCTTCAGCTCAGGTCATGATCCGGGTGTCCTGGGATCGAGCCCCACCGCATCGGGTTCCAACGCATAGGGATCCCTGCTCAGTAGGAAGCCCTCTTCTCCCTCTCCCACTCCCCCTGCTTGTGTTCCCTCTCTCACTGTCTCTCTGTCTGTCAAATAAATAAATAAAATCTTAAAAAAAAAAAAAAGATAGTAGGAGGTACTAACTCATCAGGCTTCCCTTTTTGCTTGGATTGCCAGGAAGCTCCAAACCAAAATTGGTTATTCATTGCACATGTTTTCCCTTAGCTTCGATTGAGTCACCATAATCATCACTTCCCCCACCCCCAATTACTCAGCATTGTTCTTTTCCTGTCCTTTTACTGTTTCTGTCCTTTTGGGGGGGGGGGAAGCAACCTAATTCCTTTTTGAAAGGCAGAGGAGTATAAATAATTGAATCATTCTTAACCCCAATACACACTGCAGATAAATGTAGCCTTTCAAAAACGATTCTTCCCTTCCCCCTGCCATTCTAAAATTCCCGATGGCCCGGCCTTCATATGAGCAGAGCGTCCCTGCTTCTATACCTTGCCCTTGGCCTCCAGCCTAGACCTCAGACACAGAAGCAGAGCTAGGGCCCCTCTTTGACTACTCAGGACGATCAATGTCATGGCCACTGGCAGCTCCCCGGCCCCTCCCACAGCCTCCTTCCAACAGGTTACGGGATCAAGATATTCTGATGCTTGTTATCACTTATTACGGTTGACATACAACCATCCGAGAATAACATCTATTTTAATGTCTGAATTATTTTTTTTCTAAAATTAATGGCCAGGATCCTAAAACTCTCCGGATTACAAAAGACAATTTGATGAATCACAAATAAAACCCCTCTGAGCATAAACGAATAAGGTTTGAGTCAGTTCGAGTTATTTTTTGCTGTCTGATGAAACCATGATCACATTTACAGCTTTTACAATGCCGAACCACATTCCTTTGATCATCTTATAAAATTAATTGATCTTGCTTATCTATTGTTCTATTTTAAATCATTTAATTGAGGGTATTAAGAGAAGTAATGGTAACAACTGAGGCATTTATTAGGCGCTGATGTTCCAACTTGCCATGTGATTTTCATAATCTGAATTTCTCTATCGCCGAATTCTATTCTTGTGGGAATTTACATATAGAGCACCTCCAGCCACAAATAATTTGCTATTGCTTAACGTTCTGAAGGACAGACGTACGCTGTGGCAAATCTTTGCAGCTATACTTAATTTTAATTATTCTTTTAAATCAGATAGATACCCTGCAGTGAAATTCTTATAATTAAATAGAAATTAAAAGTTTCTAAAAGCCTTAATTTCAACTTCAAATTTAAATGCAAATGAATGCAGAAAAGAGGCTCCCTCCCCCAGCCTCGCTCTCCAAAATTATGAGGGAGATCTCTAAAAGCTTGGGCTGATCGCAAAACTTTACTTTGGCTTCAAAGAGACCCTTCAGCCCCGAAGCCATTCCGTCTTGGCCAGTGTCGCCTACTAGAGAGTCTGGAAGACCCAGTTTCCCCAAACAACAGGTGCCCTAGGACAAGGATGCATGTGCAGGCTGCAGGGGAGTGGTCCCAGGAAACTGGGTGGTAGAATGGAAGAGTGAGACAGGAAAAGAAGGCGGCCAATAAAAGGTCTGTTAACAAACCAATCGAACCGGGACTTGAGCTTCCTGGAGAACACTTGGACGTCAGCATAGGACGCAGTGGGTCTCCGAGTTGTCCTATCAGATGGGTGAGGGAGTTGGGGTATTTATCCACCACTCCCATCCGTCCTTGATGTAGTGTGTTTCCAAAGCGGGTCAGCTCTCTGGCACTAGTTCCAAAGCCGGATGCAGCCAGCAGCTGTGTTTCCGTGACCCACACCAAGTTTGCTGCTGTTTTAAACATTGAAATTTTTACTCAAGAATTGGGATTTCTGCATTCTTTGAAAAAAAAAAAAATTGATCTAATTGATTTAGGATAGGATTGGAAACTTTGGGGCAAATCGACCAGCCGAAATTTGGTGAGTAAGTCGTGTGTGCCAAGTATGGACCCTGTGGCGTACGTTTACTCTAGACAGAAAAGACCCTAAGACTAGGCCCTTATTTTCCAGAAAGCGGCAGACCTACAGCAAGGCTATGCCAAGTGGTCTTATCTGAAGCTCAGAGGAAGATGCGGCCTGAGAAGGACCAGCTCTCAGAGTCCTAGACGAGTGCCCCAGACCTTGTTCTCCAGCTGCGCCCTGGGACAAAGGCGCCCTCCAGGCCTCCCCATGGTCCAGCCAAGTTGGGCTTATACAGCACCAAGGGTGCACCAAACCCTCTTTGAAGTGCAGTGCCTGCGTTTAGACTCAGTGGATTCTCACAGCATCCTATGGGGTAGGGACTACCTATACGAGAGGAAACATCTTTCCCATAGGGAAGCCGATGCTCAGCAAAGTTAAGTAACTTTCCCGAGGTAACACAGTAAGAAGCAATGCAGGCTGAATGCACTCTGACTCCAGAGTTTGGGCCTTTCACCAACAGACAGCACTGACTCCAAATGCCTGCCAGATATAGGACCAATGCCTCCCTCCCTCCTCTCTCCTGTTCCTCTTCCTCCTCCCGGCTAGTGCACTCCTGTGTCCTCCCGGCAATGCCACATCCAACTTCCTGGCTCCCCGGAAGCTCCTCCTAGTCTCTGGACCACTCCAGTCTCGAACCTTCACTGAATTCCTGCACCACCTTGAGTCTGACCTCTGCAACCTGACACCGAACCCCACGGGGTCGCCGCCTGGCACTGACAGGGGTTACAGTTCCAAGGGTAGGAGAAAGCTCATGGCAGCCAAAATCACGACTGGCTAGATCAAATTCTCATCCCAAAATAAGAGAAGTGGCATTAAACATATTTTTAAAAATACATTGAAGTCAAAGTTTCAGACAACATCTTGTCCTGAAAAATCAGCTTCTTTGCCTTCAAAAACGGCTCTGGCAGGTAACATTGGCTATGACCTCAAGGTGCCCCAAGAAAGATGTGCCCTCGACATTTATGCCGTAGATGCCCCACTGAAGTTTTCAAAGTCAGTCTTATGGATTTGAAATTGTCTTGTCATCTGCACCTATAGTCATGTCTCTGTTTTCTAATCCTCAACAAAATATGTCTTTTTTTTTATTTGACAGAGAGAAACGCAGCGAGAGAGGGAACACAAGCGGGGGGAGTGGGAGAGGAGAGGAAGAAGCAGGCTTCCCGCTGAACAGGGAGCCTGAAGTGGGGCTCGATCCCAGGACTCTGGGATCATGACCTGAGCTGAAGGTAGACGCTGAACAACTGAGCCACCTAGATGCCCCCAAAATGTGTCTTCTCAAATGATCAAGGTCCTTAGGGATACATTTTTCTGGACCGTCTCCCACTCAAAATTCATGCAAAATTCTCTCTGCAAGATGCCTTAGAGCCCCCTGAAGTAAACTCAAAAGTCTTCGGGGGCAGGTAGGTTATGAGAGCAAGTAAGTTGACCCAGATAAGGACAGACTGGAGGTCACAGGGAGGTAGGTACCTTCTATAATTAAGGGAAACCCAAAACTTCATATTGTAAAAATCTCCCAGATGCTAAATATTGCCAACTAATTTAATTCTATTCTCAATGTAATACGGGCCAAATTTCATACCTGTGTGTGAGCTGTGGGGACCCAGCCCAGGGACCACCAGAACACAGGGTGTGGCTAGCAGGCAGTCATTGTCATGTTGTTTAAGCACATGAACTTGTCACGTATCAGTGGTGACAGAGGTTAAGTTTTGAAATCTACACATAAGACCAATGCTTTCATTGCATAGGGTTTCTCTACTTTTGAGGCCTTCCATTTTTCTTTCCCAAACAGTAAGCACCCCAAAGAGACTTGCACCTGTCAATTGGGCGAGTCTTTCATGGGACAAACATTCAAGGCACCGTCTAGAGTCAACAAGAAGACCAAACGTCTCTGCTTCATGGAACTTACTTCTTAACTGGAAGAGGACATCCACCACACCTGGGAAAACAGGAGTCAGGCAGGTGCTGGACGAGACACACTGAAAGGACTGATGTCCCTTGGGTCTCGGAGCTCTGAGCGCCCGGCTCTGCCAGCTGCCCAGCCCACCACCCACTTCCGCCTTAAAACTGGCAACGTCACAGTCATTGTGGAGCCTCATTTTTTTGCCTACAAGTACCTATAACCCAAACCAGATTGAACGTAAGCCCCAGCACTTTCCCCACTTCGTCTCTGCCCGTGCTTTGGAGCTGTACACGGCAGCTTTGATTGTTTCACTGAAAACCATTTAGCGGACGAAATATCTCCCTGCAAAGAGGGATCGTCCCTTGACCTGTCCTTTCAGGTTGAAGTCAGCGGGAGATGCTAAAAAGGCACGTGTGTTATTTGACAAGTGTGACATCTGCTACAACAGCGGAGACGCAACCTTAAAGCTGGTTGCGTGGTGCCATTTTGAACCCGGCGTTCTGGCGGGATGGCACTAGGGGGTAATAGGAAAGCTGAGAGCTCAGAGCTGAAACACAAGGATGTACCGACAGCGAAATAGCAGAGCGGTTATTTGCTGTGATTATGATCATAACCCCAACACGGGACTCAGACACTCATTTTGCTCCAGAAATGTGTACATACGGTGCAAGTGTTCTTGGGCGGCTTTGTGGCTGAGAGAGCGGAGACGTCTTAGTGACACATAGCAAATCAAAGTGAGGCCCTCTCGCACCTTGCAGAAATTCCCATCCTTGCAGAAATAACACAGACTCGCGGACACATGCAATAGAAGCAGCCAAGGAGTAGTGTTCTTGCTGGAAAGAATTAGACGATTCCTTTCCTCATGGAAAGTACTGGATGTGGACATACTACTGGAGGAACACCAGGCTCTCTGAGTTCAAGTTTAAGCTCCGTCTAACTAAGCTGCAGAAACAGAAAGTACTTTTCTTTGTTTTGTGATGTTGGTGTCTTCTCCAGTTGCCATAGGGCTGCCCATGGGTCATTCCCATTGTCAAACAGTAAACAGTGACAGTAACAGTAAACAGCTCCATTGGAGGCCCATTTTATGGACCAGGAGGCAGAGGGTTAAGGAAGTTAAGTGCTTTCCTGAAGTCAGACATCGAGCATCACCTCTGGGCTAAGCAGTGAGCCTAGTGAGGAAGCATGAAGTATCACTAGAGCGTGGAGTAGAGACTGAGCAAGGTGAGAAGAGGCCACAGATGAGTGAGATGAACTTCAGGATGCTGATAGCAGATCCAGAGCCCTCTGTCTGCACCCAAATCCCAACCTCCTTTGAAAATAATTACCTATCTTGACTTATAGAGCCATTTAGATTCACTGATCTATCTATCTATCATGGGCACTGGAAAGAACAGAATATATATGTTCCTGGGATTTAGGACCTATCAGTTCAAAGCTTTTCAGTTGTGAGTAACAGGAAATACAAACTGCTTAATAAACTAATAATTTTTATTTTTATTTTTTCAGTAGTAATTTTTAAATGGGTTCTTAGAGTTAAAAAATTAAGATTTCCACCTTCAGGCATGGCTGGATCCAGCAGCTCAAACAATATCATCAAGACTCAGTTTCTCACCACCTCTTAATTAATGTTTCCTTCCACATTGGCTTCACCCTCAGGCAAGTTTTCTCCATGTGGATCCCCAGCAGCTCCAGGTTCACTGTTTATAGCTCCAAGTCTGATAGAAAGAGAAAGTTTCTTTTCCGCAAATAGCTTAATGAAATTCCCAGGCCTGACTCTCATTGGCCCTAATTCTATAGCATGCCTATCTCTGAACCAATCACT
>CM052888.1:25463602-25587137 GCA_028534135.1 Potos flavus | reverse complement strand
TCACACAGCATTTACTCCCTGCCAGGAACTGGTCCAAGTACTTTGCATCTGTGAAATCATTTCATCTTTACGAGTCTATGACACAGGCACAGTTGTTATCCCAGATAAGGAAACTGAGGCACGGGGACAAGACCAGGACAAGAGGGAGGCCCTAGAGCGAGTGGCTCCCTATATTTTACACCCTACCAACTTCCCTCACTCTCCTCCTACCTAGCCCTGCACTAAGAGGTCAAGTGACTTGCTGGAGGTCACATGGCTAGTAGGTGGCAGAGTCAGGATTTGGAGCAGGGTGGTCTGGCTGCAGAGTCTGAACATGTGGCCAAGCCATTCTGCCCCTCCCCAAATGCTTACTGAGTACCTCCTAGGAGCCAGGCACTGCTGTAAGCATCGGGTGTAAAGATGGGAACACAGATACTGTCCCTGCCTACAATCTAGAATACGTGGCAGATTATCAAGTAAGAAACCATAAAATGACAGCTCTGATATACACTGCAAGCGAGAGGTCCATCGTGCTATGAGGATAATAATAGAAGGATCTGAATCAGTCCAGATGAAGGCCGGGATTGGGGGGAAGAGTGAGCTTCCCAGATTGAAAACCGAACCAAGATCAGAAGCTTGAGTAGGAGTCCATTACAGAAAGGGGTAAAGTGTGACAAGCAAAAGGAACAGCATGTGCAAAGTCCCTCTGGCAGGAGGCAGCAAAGCCCCTCCTGCTGCTGGAGTGAAGAGAGTAGCCAAATGTATGCCTACCTGGAGAGGCAGGTGGGGCAGAGCCTTGGAGACTGTGATAAAGAGTTCAATGTTTATCATGAGGAGGCTGGGGATGGGCTGGGGGGAGCTCCAGGAAAAGCAGACGATCAAGTAAGGAGTAAGGAAGCTGCTGCAAGAGTGGAAGGAAGAACTGGGGAAAGACTGTTCTAATACAGCAGCTAAGGGTGTGAAGCAAAGGAAAGAGTCACAGGAGACATAAAGGGGGATCAACAGCTGGAGGTGGAAGATGAGGATGACCGTGGAGGCTCACCAACATTTCTTACGTCGAGCCACTCTGCTGAGTGTTAGTGATAGCCCATTGGTTTTAATTTTATTGCTCTGATGAATCATAATACTGAGCACCTTTTCATATTTTTCTTGGTCGTTCATGTATTTTCCCTTCTGAAGTTCCAGCTCAAGTCTTTGGGTCATTTTTTTTTGTCTTTTTGTTTTGTTTTGCCCGTTTTAAAATTGGTTTGTCTTCTTGTTATTGATTCGTCGTTCTTTATATATTGTGGCTATGAATATATACTTTGTGATATCTTCTCCCAGCCTGTGGCTAGCTTTTTAATTTTCACAAGTTTCTTTCAATGAGAAGAGTTTTAAATTCTGTTCATTTATCAATATCTTCTCTTTCATGGTTAGTTCTTTTTGCGTCCTACCAAATCTGGCCTGCCCCAACGTTATAAAGATTTTCTCTACACTTTCTTTAAGAAGCCTTATGGTTTCAACTTTCACAATGAGGGTATGCCCACACTGGTGTCGTGGGGGGTGCTCGCAGGGTAAGTGACATCGATTTGGGATGTCTTCTTCTTGCAGAATGCCAGCTCATGTCCTAGATCCACGCGTTGTGTAGCTAAGGAGTTGGTTACCACTTGCCTTCTAACTCCTGCCTCAGTAACCCACTGTGGCCCTCCAGTGCTGACTTCCAGAGGAAAGAAGCAGACATCCTGTTCCCCAGGGCGAAAATGCGCATGCATTTTTGGTTTGGTTTTAATCACTGCTGGCACGGAGTGTGGTGCTGGTGAAATCGTACTTGCCCCATCTTTATAAAATATTTCGTCTTTTAATTATATGAATTGCCGAGATCCGGGTGCCTGCTTTAGTCATTTCCCCACTGAGCTCTCAGCACCATCTCTCGCAGCCTCTTCCGAGCATCTATCACGTGTCTGCAATCGCTCCAAACCCATGAATCATATTTAAATGCTTTCCATATCCCATAATTCTGATTTTACTGCTCTATTCAGTTAATTACACTTGCTCCCTATTCATCGGAGACACACGGTTTGGGGCTGGGATTTGGAGAAAGAGAGGAAAAATGAAAACAAACGTTATAATGAAAGTTCCTTCATATTTGTGAGGTTTAATCCAGGTTTGTGTTTCAGCTTGCACTTTGAATTCTTTCTCTAACTGCTCCTAAGTAACTCCATCTGCCTCTGGGTCGGTTCCCATCCTTAGACTCATTGGTGGAAATCCCTTTGTACAAGGATTGCCTTCATATTTAATATATTTCTAACATATCATCAGCATCTCACCCACTCATGTCAACCACATCGCTCCATTTCTCCAAAGAACGGAGGACTTAAAAATGTGCACAGCACAGCCAGCTGGTAGGTAACAATGCTACTTTTTTAAAACAGTAAAATAGAAAATGTTTGTTACTGTATACGCGTGTGTGTGCACATGTGTGTGTTTGCACGTGCACATGCATGCACGTGTGTACATGTGTGTGTATGTGTGTGCGTGCGTATAACTGGGGAGAATAGGTGATCGAGTCTAAAGCAGAGGAGTTAGAAACAGGGATGTTTACCCAAGGCTGGCAATCAGCCCACAAACCCGGTATTTCATTAAACAAGAGTGAAATAAAATAACGCTAAAGCTTTATCAGTTTATAGAAACGCCAACTGGGGAGGGCGCCTGGGTGGCTCAGTTATGCAGCCCACTGATTCTGTCTCCCTTCTCCTCTCCATTCCCCTCCGCTGCTGCTTCCCTTGCCCCCAGCCCCCATGTTTGTTTCAGCGCATGCGCACGCGCACTCTCTCTCCCTCTAATAAATAAATAAATACATAAAATCTTAAAGGGAAATTCCAACTGGAGACACAAGGTGAAAAACGAAAGCTGACATCCTACCTATGGACTCCACAGTCTGCATGATCGTTCCCAGCTCTTGCTCTGACCCTTTCCCCCTCACTTCTCCCCTGAATCTTGCTTTAAGCACATTGCCTCCCTTTCTGTTCTTCAGACACACAAAGACACTCCCACCACAGGGCCCTTGCACTTGCAGCTCCCTCTTCCTGGAGCTAGCTTCGTCACTTTCTTATGCTTGTATTCCAAAGACCTCTCAGTGAGGTCTTCTTTGGTCCTCTCACCTAACACTTCAATAAGAATCACTCCAACACTTCCCTCACGTCCCACTGCCCTGCTTTCTCAGCTTTGCCTTAGTACTTGTGACCATGGGGCACACTATTTCTTTAAGTTATTTGTTTTCTTCTCTCTCATCTTTTCCCCTACTGACATGAAGCTCCGGGAGAGTGGGGCTTTCTGTTTCCTTTTGTTCAGTGCCATATCTCCAGGTGCTGGCACAGAGAAGATGTTCAATAAAAACCTTAGTGAGATGAATAAGCAAAGTCACAAGAATGACTAGTGATGTTGAGCATCTTTCCATGTACTTATTGGCCATATGCATATTTCCTCTGGAGAAAAGTGTATCAAGTCCTTTGCCCATTTTTTAAGTTGGATCTCTTGTCTTTTTGTTGTTGTAAGATTTTGTTGTTATTGTTGTAAGAGTTCTTTATGTACTACAGATACTAAACTTTTATCAGATAGATGACCTGTAAATAGTTTCTCACATTCCATAGGTTTTTTTGCTCGTTCTTGACGTCCTCTGATGCACAAAATTTTTTTATTTTGATGAAGTCCAATTTATCCATTTTTTTCTTTTGTTGTCTGTGCTTTTGGTGACCTAAGGATCTGTTGCCAAATTAAAGCTCGTGAAAATTTACCCCTATGCTTTCTTCTAATACTTCTTTGATTTTGGCTCTTTTATTAAGTTGTTGATCCATTTTGAGTTAATTTTCCTATATGGTATGAAGTAAGGGTTCAACTTCATTCTTTTGTTGTTACATATCCGATTGTCCCAGCGCCCTTTATTGAAGAGACTATATTTTCTCCATTGAATGGTCTTGACACCCTTGTCAAAAATCAATTGGGCATAGACATAATTGAGATACTTTTATGCCTCGCTTTGGTGACTTAACACTCACTGCATCCTCTCTCTATCTCCTTTGCAGGCTCCACGCCTTCTTCCCAGTTATTAAAGCTCAGTTCTGTACATATTATTTTTTATCACTCCATGCTTGTGCTTCAGGCATTATCTAGCTTTAATTACCATTCGTTTGCAAATAAGGCATAAATGTGTACTTCTTGTTAACGCCTTTCCTCAGAGCTTCAAACATACACATCCAACTGCTACCTTGCATGGGTATACTTGGATGTCAGAAAGTCATCCCAAAATTCATATTTCTGAAACCAAATTATGGATTTTTTACCCCATTACCTGGTTCTCTTCTGATGTTCCCTATGTTAGTGAATGGTATCATCGGTTCTCCTACCCAAGCCCCGAATCTAGGAGTCACTTCTCCCTAACCCCCCATGACTGATCTCTCAGCAAAGCCTGTGAATTATATATCTTATCAATCTCTCAAATCCGGCCATTTCTCTCCTTCTCTACAAGTACCACACAATATTTGAGGCCTATGTAAAAAAAAGAATAATAATAATCCATAAACGTTATTGAGGAACACAGCATTTTTAAAAACAAATGAAGAGACATACCATGTCCATGGATGGGAAAGTTAACATTGCAAAAATGTCAATACTTCCCAATTATAGATTTAATTCAATTATGATCAAAGTAATTTTTCATTCGTACAATAAAAAATCATATTGGTTAAGTACTAAATGTGGATTGGTAAATACTAAATGACAAGGAAATTTAAAAACTCTTCTGCAAATTAAATGGGCAAGACAAGACTATTGAAGATGGTGTGAAAAAGAATAATGAATAATAAATTGACAAACAAAAACACAATATAAAACCACAATTATTAAGCCAGCCTGTTACTGATACAAGAACTGACAAAGAAATCAATGGACTAGGACATAGATTTTTGGAATTTCAAATTCTTGAGAAAGTGATTGCAATCAGCAGTTTTAGAAAAATGAGTTAGCTATTTAGAAAAAAGGAAATTTGTTTCATATCTTATACTAGATAAAAATAACGTCCAAATCAATACAAAACTGTGTAAAAAGTGAAAGGCTAAGTATCTGAGTAGACTATTAAGTAGATATGTGTTTTTAGGGGGAAAAGCCATTTCTAACCCTAAATGCAAATGTTAATACCATAATGAGCATGACTGGTAGGTTTGAATACATAAAAATGGAAGAAACATAATGATATCTTACACATAATTAAAATCAAAAGGTAGATATCAAATTAAGTAGGATGCAAAATATTTTATATACAGAAGGTTAAAATCTTTAAACTCTAAAGACTGTTTACAAATCAGTAAGCAAAAATGAACACCCAGTAAGCAAATAAAGAATCCAAACAGCTGTATATGTGTATACACAAATATATATACACACATATATACATATATAATACTTACACACTTACATACATATATGCACACATTCATATGTGTGTACATATATATATGTTTATTAAAATGTTTCATTTACTATAGCCACAAGTTGCAGACAATTAGAAAGCTTGAAAACGTCTGAATGCATTAGGTATACACAATATGATGGAATACTGTACAGGTATTGAATGCACTATTTTAAAAGAATATTTAATAAAATGAAGAAATGCTCACAATATAATGCAGTAGAAGGAAGAGAGGGTAGAGAAATATATAGGATTAAAGTGTAGGAAGAAATATCAGAAAGTGTCATTAATAATTTTTCCTGAAAGGTAACTCCATAGAGGTGACTTCTATTTATCTGCCATTCTTTCTATCACGTTCTTAATTTCCTATCAAAAGAAAGGTATTTTTGTTACTTTAAAAAAATTTTAATAGGGGCGCCTGGGTGGCTCAGTGGGTTAAAGCTTCTGCCTTCGGCTCAGGTCATGATCTCAGGGTCCTGGGATCGGGCTCTCTGCTCAGCGGTGAGCCTGCTTCCCCCTCTCTCTCTGCCTGCCTCTCGGCCTACTTGTGATCTCTCTCTCTCTCTGTCAAATAAATAAAATCTTTAAAAAAAATTTTTAACATAAGTGCATTACCATTGTAAAGCTTTCAAGTCATGGGTAAAATATGGAGTCCCTCCTTGCCTCTTGTCCCCTACCTGCCTCTTCAAGAGTAATTCCTATTAAATTTATTATATATCCCTCCAGACATTTCTCTACATGTTTGCAACATATGAATATACATGTAACTACTTTCACAATAACTACAGTTATTTAATACAAAACAAAACAAAACAATTAAGGGGGCATAAAGAGGGTTGGCTAGGTATTTCAGCCAATTATCCAAAAACCAAAATTGAAGGAATGATGACTTTGCCTTTGTTTCAGGGTTAAATCACTCACTTTGATTTCTGAATGAGCAGAAAAAAAAATATATGGAAAAACTTTAAGGCTGTGGTGGCGGGCAGGGTACATTAGTAGAGAGCTCAAATAAATCATAAGCAAACGATCTTCCGTCCTTTATTTATATTAGAAAATGTTAAACACACCCCGATTGGTGCTCCTTCGTTGACATTTTAAATAAGTGTGTTTGGGAGAGTGAAAGTAATGTTTGAAATACCAATAAATACAAGGGAAAAGATCGCCCGCACAACGGGAGTGCAGAGCAATCGGCGTGGGGCGTCCCTGTCCCCCAGCCCCGCTCCTGTCGCCTCCCCCCTTCCTCGGGGTGCGGGGTGGTGGGCAGCAAGGTGAGGCTGAGGATATTACGCGGCTCTAATCCCATTCTACTTTATGACTAGCTGGAGAAATGACCTCTAGCGAGATCTGGCCCTTGTTCTATCCAGCAACTAGATTTTTCTTACAGAAAATAAATTAAAAAGGTGTGACCTTGCTGAAGGCTTGCCGAGAAAATGAGGTACATCTTGTCACAGGCAGAGGAGCCTATTTGTTCAATTTGAAAGGCTGCCGCTTTGCTCCGATTAGAAGTTAAGATAAAGGCTGGGGATGAAAAGAGGGGAAACCTTTCTAAGCAAGGAAATTAAAGGGCTACATTGGAGACCCTTTCAGCACTACAGTGGGCTTTTTGTGTGGGGTTTATCAGGCCCCATCAGCCACACCTTGTCCCTGTGCTCGGGGCTCCCTCTCCTCGGTACACACAAAAGCCTGCCATGTAGGGAGCTAGCAGAAGCCCCCTGCTGATAGCCATCGGGGGCACCCCCTCCCGCTCCCCCCACTGCAGGTCGCGGCTGGGAAAGTGACCCGCCCAAATTTGATTCACTGGGTAAAAGACTCAAAGTCATTTCATCCATTTCACTGAAGGGACTCAGTCAAGAAGCTTTCTCTCTTCCCGGCCAATAAACATATTACGTCTTGGAGAATTCCTCCCAAATTCACTCAAATCAAGGGACATCGACGCGCCTTTGTGTCCATAAAAGTTTCAAGCCATTCAAAATTTCCACCCAAAGCCCCCGAAGCAAAGAAACCTTCTTTCAACTTCTCTGTTCGTTTTATAGACATCTTTTATGTCCCAGAATGTCTTTCAACTTCTGAAGTAACAGCTCGTTCGGGAAAAGAGGAGGCAAGGAAAAATGCTGGGCTTTTCCACAGGTTTTAAATTTATAGCCAACATGCTGGTCCCTGGTTCTCTTTGCCGATGGAGGTTCCAAAGGCTAGCTGGATGGGCCAGTCTTCTCGACCTAGAATTCAACGTCCTTGATCATAGGAGACAAACTCACCTTTCCAGTTTTCTCCCTCCTTATTCCCGCCCACATTCCAGTCTTGAACGCATTTTTCACGTTTCTACCTCCATGCCCTTTGCTTGAGCTGCTCATGCGGCTGGAATTCCTTTCCTTACGTACCGACGCTGTCACGTGGCTGAGACTCTACCTACTGGGGGAGCGTTTGTGAGGGCCGCCATTAACGCAAGAGCTGCACAGACCGAGTAATTTATTCTCTGGAAGTGTATTTACTGTGGCCCCAGGGGGGCAGGGACTATACTCACCTAGTCTCCTTCATCGTTCCTTGAGCCTACGCTGCTCAGCCCTTCTCCTCGCATGGTCTCCCCCCACAGAGCCCAGTGTGGCTTCTCTTTCCTAGCAGGCCCTCCAAGAAGGCTCGTCGCCATTGGAAGGTTGCAGTAACCTTCTGGGAGCAGAGCAAGATGCTGAAGTGTCTTCGATGTATTAAGAATAACTTAGGGGGCGCTGGGTGGCTCAGTGGGTTAAAGCCTCTGCCTTCGGCTCAGGTCATGATCTCAGGGTCCTGGGATCGAGCCCCGCATCGGGCTCTCTGCTCAGCAGGGAGTCTGCTTTCCCCTCTCTCTCTGCCTGCCTCTCTGCCTACTTGTGATCTCTCTCTCTCTGTCAAATAAATAAATAAAATCTTAAAAAAAAAAAAAGAATAACTTAGCTTCGTTCACTAGGGTTTTAGTGCTGAGTGTGTAAACACTGAATTATTTGAGAATTGGTGGGAGTCGGTGCCTCTGGATCCATCCGTGGGAGTGTATGTGTCAATAACGGGGCTCAGAAGTAAGGTCATGCATCATCAACCTGGCTGTATGTTGGGGTCCTGGCTCTGGCATTTACCTGTTCAAATCATTTCACTGCCCTAGGCCCTGTTTACCGATTTGAAATACACCTCGAAGGATGAAATGCCCCGTTCCATCCTGAAGATTAGGAGGAGAAATAGGGCCTCATCCGAGCCTGTGGTAATTTCGTAGCGTTCTAGTCCAGTTTCCTTTTCCTCTGCATGGAAACAATGAGGGAACTGAAGGGGGGTAGATTCCAGAGCAAGGACAAGGAGGGTCACCAAGTTCTGTGACAAATACCGTTAGGGAATACTTAGGGTCCCACTTGAAGGTGACTTCTCTTCTGTGATGTAAACATCATCCCTCTCTTTTCTCAGACCTTAGCCAAGCCTGCTGGGCACATGAAGGGCTTATGTGGGTGGGTTTTAAGGTGGAGACCAAGATGACTACATCTCATAGCTGAGCTGAAGAATTTGGGGTGATGGGCAGCATAGAAGTATGGTGAAAGCGTCTACAGAATGACACAAAGAAACAAAAAACAGAGTCACGTGGGATGGAAAAATGCCGCCCCCCCCCCCAACCAAGTCAAGGAGTTAGCCACTCCCTACTCTCCAAAATCCCCTGAGAGGTTAGGAAGGTCATGGAAGTTTCCTCATGCTTAGAATGGGATTAGGCCGACTGCTTTTGGTTCTCAGGAGACAGGATACCTCAGCCAACATCTGAATGAGGCTACGATGTCATGGTTGGAAGAATCAATCCTTATGGTCTTATCCAATATTAACACTCCAATCAAATCTTTTTTTCCAGAAACAGTTAAGTAATAATTGGCTACCATTTTTTAGTTTCGAGACAGTCACTTTTAGAAAAGAACCGAGCTTCTTAGAATACTTCCCCTGCCCCGAAATACTCTCTTTAGATGAACGTACTGCACAGCATGGCTTGTCTAGCAAAACAATCTGTCTACTGAATGAAGCCCCAAAGTCTTACTATCGGCAAGATGATCCCTGGGCTTAACCTTACTATGTTGGTATCGTTTAGCATTCTAAGAGTGTTGGATGCTTGGTCGCCTGCAGGAACAAGGAGGAAATGCCACCAACTACCAGGAAACCAACCATCAGAAATGCCCGCTCCTTACAACAGCTGGTGACAAGAAGGAAATTACGGCACCCTCGCAATATTACGGAACATTGTCAAGAACAAATTACAGTATCCAACCTTAATGATTGTTGGCTGAGACTACAGGCTGAGGCTGCCTTGTGAGTATTTGCTCACACATAGTTCTTTAGAGTCCTTCAAGTTCACCTTCTATGAAACAGGGATCCAAGGAGTGTTTGTAAGACACTCAGAAGGCCATGCCCACTTAATAACAACGTTCATGGTGACACTCTGTCCCAATTTGTTCGCTGTACCTTCACCTATAGTTTATGTGTGACTCAAGAAGGATCTCTATTACCTTTTGCTTCTCCCTACTGACAATACTAATCATAATAATAACCACCATTCTGAGTGCTTATTAAGTATTCAACCGTATTCTAAGCACTTCATACACTTGGTCTTTTAAGCCTTATCTGTAATGATCCCATGAACTTAGCACTGTTATTTCTCCAGCCTTAGACATGAAGACAGTGAAGCTTAGAGAGATTTAAGTGTCTCCACACGGTCCGGGTCCCATAGTGAGCGAAAGAGACAGAGGATTCAGATCCAGAGCGTGGGCCTCTCCCCATAGCCCCCGCTTTTGTCTACAATCCAACCCACTCCCAACACTGCTGATGTAGGTGAGGGGCAGTGTGGCTGAACTAGTCTGTGGTTAATGCCTCTGAACTTCTACTCAAACATGTTTCCACCTGTCAAGGACAAGAGAAGCAAGAAGCAGAGAGGGGGAGGCGGTCGTTTTCTCGGCTCGCCTTTGTTCTCCCAGCCCCATGCCTAATTCCCTCCCTCATACCACAGTAAGATCAATGGTAAAGAGATCAGTTAAATTAGCAGTAACTCAAAACTACAGGTATTAAGTCAAAGAGTGTTTTGGTATGCATGTGTAGCATGTAGTAGGCTACAAATTTGACTATTATAATGGGTTATACCTAATGCATATTTCCGATTTCAGGGAATGAAAAGTCATTGACTCTAGACCCAGGAGAGCTGAGCCCAAGGAACATCTGAGAATGATGTTAGCCGTGGGCACCAAGGCCTGACTGCAGCATCAGACAAAACAAAAACCAGATCGTTACCTTGATCAAAACAAGTGCTAGGGACAATGTAAAAATCCAAGAATATGGGACAATAAAGGAGCCTCTAGCATGAGAGGCCAGAACACACGAAAAGGTATTGAGAGGGTGTTCTGTGCGTCAAGAAGAAGCTAGAGGCTCATTCCCTAGTAAAATGGGGCACGGCAGCTCTCCCCTGCTCAATCCTTATGACAACTATGTGTCAGCCATGGTCCATTGGGAGCGTGGTTTGCATGTGAAGTTGGCCTTGAACTCCAGTTTCATGGCCTGAGGCACACACACCATAAAACCTGTGAGTTCCCCTGGCTCACTCGGTTTCTCTACCTGTGTGTTCCTCCGGGCTGCAGGTGCTGCTTTCTCACATCAGCATGAACGGGAGGCTTGGCCAGAGCCTTCGAGACGCACTGTAGGAACTTAGGGGCTTTAGGAGTTCAGGAGTGGGGACACGCAGGGGCCGGGGGCGGGGGCAGGCACATTATCAACTTTAGCCTGTCACTGGTCCCACAACCCTACTTCCCCCACTCCTCCTCATGCTACACATGCCCCCGTGTCTTACTCAGAGCCCCTCAGCCTCCTCCAAGGGCCCCCCAGAGTCTCCATTTCCATCCCAAGCACTTCAAACATTTTCACTGCAAGGAAAGGTGAGATCTGGCGAGTAACAAGAATTTCTCCACTTCATTTTCTGGGGGCTATACGGCGAACGACTGGCTGTAGAGAACAAAGTGGGGGGACAAGGTGGCTGTGCCATTATAAGGCCTCAGCAATCTCTGAATCAATTCCTGTACTTGGATTTGTCCTTAGAGCCCATCTCACAGAAGTGAGGTTTTTGCTTTTTGATTTGAGTTGGACCTTTCAGTGCCTAGGTTTTTGGATACTGCCCCCCCTAAAATGAGAGATTCAAAAAGTGCTTCCAACGCTCTCTTGTCCTCCACCTCCAAACACCTCACCTATGACCCACTTCTCCGTCCAAGGCCCCATCTCTAAGGTGGCGGTGGAGCCCACTGAGACCCGCGCGGAGCTGAGGCTCATCTAATGCCTGGCCGGAGCTTACACAGAATAGAGAAATGCATTTAGTGTTAACCAAATCCATTCCTCTGGATGATGGAGTCAGCACTTCATCAGCGACACTCACACGGGGAACTTCCCTGAGCAAAGGAGGGAGATTTCTTTGCGCTAATCTAAACACTGATTCAAAAGCAGCTGAGTTCTGGTTTCTATCTTCAGTATTCCTTGCTGAAATCATGTTGTAAATGAACCAAGAAGCTCGTAGAAGGAAATAGGACGGAGCCAAAGAAGGGAAAAGCAAGGGCGAGAAAAGCAGGAAATTCCCTCTTTTTGAGGACTTACTATGTACCAGACAGGAAGAAAACTAATCCCTAGAATGCGAGAAGCCCCCAAAAGTGTGTCGATTGCCTTTTTCCATTTAAGTTTTTAATTAAGTGGTTTTTCAGTTTTGAAACTTTGATTTGCTATAACAGGGCTTTTGCAAGACTTTCTGTCATGTTTCTTCTTTCTTAAGCTTTTCAGACCCAATTTTGTATATTCTAATTGCAAACTCTAGTTCAAGTTCCTAAAACACTCTTATAATTATCACCAAACAAATGCAGTGATTCCACAAAGCTCAAACATATGTCGCATTAATTCTCACAACCAGAATACTTTCATTTTTCTTGGACTCTAAGCAGAATGGACCAGAAGCACAGCGTTTGATAAAATGACAGGTGGAATTCCATCCAATTAAGACATAAATATTTTTCCAGAGGCTAAGCTCACTGCAAAATAATAATCTTCACTCAACACATCTTTACATGTCTTTGGCAAAACACCTGTCTAAAACTGTTAACACTAAATATTTTGGGAGCTCTGTACTTCAAAGACATCCCTGAAAACGTCAAGCATTGTTAAAATGTTGAAGTAATTTTGGTTAAATGCTTCTGTGACAACTGTCGGACTTGATTTGTTTTAGCTGAATACATTCTGAATATTGCTTGGAATCTGTGAATTGGTCACTTGCCAAAAGGTGAGAACTGGGCTGGAGTCAAAAGAATTATATGCATCAAAGAAGTGAAAAAAAAAAAAAATGGGAGGGGGGCATCTTTGAGTATTTTAAAAATGCAATTTATCTCCTAGGTTGGAAGCTTCAAAGAATTTTCTTACCAAGAGATAGCACTTGCAGTAAAACCATCAAGTACATAGTAGAAGTCATTTTGATTCCTGGCCAGATTCATACCTATACGGTCACACCCCAGTTCTTCATGCAGACAGAAAAGTATATTTTAAAGGACCCCTGACAAAATTAGTGATTAAGCAACACAGACTTGACACGTTTTCCTAGGATTTTCCAGTTAGTTGGTTACTAAGCACTTAAGAGTTCTTGGAACCACAGAAGAAATATTAGAAGTAGTGAAACTATTCGTAATATCTAGCGCAACTATGCTGCTTCTCCTTCGTCTCCCCCCTTTTTCAGATAGGTAAATTGAGGCCCTAAGACCAGAGCCAACGAGAGTTAGTGAACAGAAGTGCCTCCTGCAAAGAGCTTAAAAGTTTGGGCGGAAGGATGCGTGGTAGGGGAGACATTAATGAAACATATCGACATACGGAAAAGCAGAACCTAAATGTCCAAGAGGCATAGTGAGGTCCATAATAAGAGCACCTGAGGTTAACTGTTGATCGCTAATGGGGCAGACATTGCACTAAGCACTGTATATGCATTATCTCATTTAATCCTTGCAGTTATCTCTACACAAAGAGCGCCATTATTATCCTCTTTTATAGATAAAATCTCTAAACAAGTTGTCTAGATCGGGCAGATAGCAACTGATAAGAGTCAAGACCTAGAGTCCGTTCTGACTTCAAAATCCTTGTTTTTAACCATCTATTGAGCTTCTTTCCTATGTTCATGATTCCAGGGCTTGTTTTTTACCCCCACGAATTCAAGTAGGTGTCATTATAACTTGAGCACTCTACCGTGATAATAATTTTGAAAGACTGGACCTATAGAGGTCCACTCACGCTATGGGGTCTGCAGAGGGTATGTTATCAGGGCTAAAAGTATAGTGACCATGGTCTAGCATTTTCCACAAGACCCCAATGCAAATACTCTGTCTCAGTGTCCCCTTAAGGACTCATTCTGGACAGAGCGCATGTTCAGAGAGATGTCACAGAATGTCCCAGGCCTTGACATCGTCTGAGAAACCTTGGCGTCAACCCAAGAGTCATCCGTACCCTCAGGGGCCTCCAGACCCCCAGTCTATTTTTATTGATTACCACTAGGTCCGAGGACTGACCCACACCAAACCCCCGGTGTTTAGTCCAGACCCAACCAACGTGGATGGTAGAAGAAATCAGTCGTTTTCATTTTCTCTCCGTAATTGGCTACTTTCTGGGGAAAACGTCAGAAACCTGAGTCAGACTTGGAAGGAACAGAAAAGGGGATCTAGGGACGCCTGGGTGGCTCAGTTGGTTAAGCAGCTGCCTTCAGCTCAGGTCATGATCCCAGGGTCCTGGGATCGAGTCCCACATCGGGCTCCTTGCTTGGCGGGGAGCCTGCTTCTCCCTCTGCCTCTGCCTGCCTCTCTGCTTGCTTGTGCTTTCTCTCTGACAAATAAATAAATAAAATCTTAAAAAAAAAAAAAAAAAGAAAGAAAGAAAGAAAAGGGGATCTACCAGCTGAGGCAGGTCTGCCCGCAAATATGAACCCAGGGACTCAAGTAGGGTCAGCAGCATTCGGTCCTCCCATTGCGTTGCTAAGCTCTGTCTCTATCACTGGCGACACTCTTAGGCAGAACCCGTCCCCACGGAGGCAAGGGCCCCTGCCTCCTCCCCAGCAGTTCCAGGCTTACATCATTCCTGTCGCCAGCAGTCCCAGCAAACAGAAAGCTTCTCCTCCTCAAGGTTTCCAGCAAAAGCTCCAGCTGGTCTCCTAAGGTGAGCTTAGTCACGTGTTCACCAGTCAACCAATCCCGGGGGTCTGCGGGATGGAATGTGCCGATTGGTTAGGCCCGGGTCACATGACCACTCCTGGAGGGGTGACGATGCTGGATTTTGTCTGATCCCATGAATTAAAGGCAGGGAAAGGTTCCTCCGGAGGAAAATCTGAGACCTACTACCAGAAGTGGGCGGGAAATCAATGCCAAACTGGCAAAATCAACAGATGCTTAGGCCCCCTTCCCCCCCTCCCTGCACCCCCCTCCCCCCGGCCTCCTTGAGACACTGCCATCCGGGAGATTAAGAGGGGCCTGAGAGAGGTACCCACACCGAGTACCCAGGAGAGGAAACAGTCCGAGATGGATCAGGAAGCTAGACGTGTGGTTCTCAAGCTTCAGTTACAACAGAACCGCGAGGGGAGCTTGTTAGAAATGCACATTCCTCTTCTCTACTCCCAGAGATTCTAATTCAGCAGGTCTGGGGCAGGAGAATTCACATTTTTAACCGCTCCCCTAAATGACTGTGATGTGGTTGGAGGCCTGTGAACTGTATTCAGGAGACGTTGCTTTAGATCCTGGCGAGGGAGACCAGCTATTGAGTATTAAATAAATGACTTTCACTAAATCCCAAATAATAGCCAGAGGGAGTTTTTTTTAAAACAAACAAATCTTGACAGTTGCTTTGTGTGAATTTCTCTCTCAGTATCAGCACCTCTCACTACCTCTCGGGCAGTGCTAGGTGCTTAATAAATGCTCTGGGAAATGAGGATCTTTATCAAGGCGACTTGCTGAGGGCTGGTTTGTGGATCAGTAACGTGGAGACATATGGGATTTACAAACAGCTTTGAATGCCAGGTCAGAAACACTGAAGTTTATTATTAAATGCATAAGCCCGATAATGGGAGTACAGTCTTTTCATAAAATAAGTGGACTTCTAAAATCTTTTTTTTTTTAAGAGAGAGAAAGAAAGGAAAAGAAAGAAAAAACTGCCTCCATAATTAGAAAATTAATTATATGTAAAGGGTAGAAATGTAGAAACAATGTATTGTAATTTGAATTCTTCTGTCCTCTCTTCTCTTCTTGCCAGCCACACTCCCTCTCTTTTCTTTTCTGCTCTTTTCTTTAAATGCACCATTGGTAGATATCCAAGCACAGAGCAATAGTGGGAGCCACACATCTTTTTAAAGGCTGATAGGACAGGAATCTCAGAGAAGCCCCCTCCCGCCAGGTCCTAGGAGAGCCTGCTCCTTGAAACTTGAAACTTCCCAAGTGTTATCACTTCAAGGCACACCAACCTAAGAGGATTAAGGTAAGTATCCCTTCTAAAAGCCTGAAAAAACAAAGATTAGTTTTTAGCATCACAAAGAAACATATATTTATATAAGTTCTGAAAGGAGAAGAAATATGTGAAGACTTTTGGGGAGGGGGTGGAGTCAAGGAGAGACACTGGAGCAGAAAAGGCAAATCATCCCTAAGCAAAGGAGAGAACATTCCTACAAGATTATCCACTGTTTACAAGGAAACAGATTGGAATTAAAATTCATGCAAAAGTAACAAAGAAGACCCCGGTGCCAAAACCTTATCAAGCTTAACTTGGTAAGTGAGAGCGTTTGTGATTGGACCAAATAGCAGACTTTTTCTCTTTTTCTATTGTATACAAAGTGTGCTAAGGATTATTAGGATAATAAAGTTAAATCAACAGCCCCAGAGGAACTTGTTCATCTTCAAGAAAAAATACACTTAAAAAAAATAACCTCAAAAATAGCTCTCTCTATATTCATAGTGCAATCGATCACTTAAACTTCTACAAGCCTTAGTTTCCAAAGAAAAATCAGTAATGAATAATCAAAAAAATAAAGTTTTGGAGGCTGCAATCCCATTGAAAAGTTGAAAGGAATCTATGAACTTCTGGAACAAGCACATCCACACGAAAGTGTACATACAACTCATTTATAGCACTGGAAATATACTCCTTTCATAGAGTCGTCAATCAAATCGATCTTCATACAGTTTTATCTTTCAGTCTTTTTTTTTCTGGACAAAAATGAACGGCTACTTCCTCCTCCCTCAAAAGGAAATAGATACAGATTTCCTAAAGCCAGCAAAAAAATAAACATTCATTCTGCTCAAAAGTAAATTTCCACCAGAAGGTTCTTTTGTTCGGATTGACTGAGAAGGCGAACTCGGGGATCCAACATGGTCATCGGTGACATGAGACCTATTTCATTTCTTCTCCATTCCAAGAGCAGTAAGAGTTGATAAGGCACAAACGCGAATGGTGACAAACGGTGTCAGAATCCCCGTGGCTCCTGTGGCTGGGTGGACCCGAGGCTAGTCAGAGAAGCACCAGAATTTGCCAAGACTTCAGGTGGAATGTGTTTTACGTCACTTCCTTTGTCAAGCCACAGAGGTCATCTGTGTCAGCCTCTGTCTCATTGACACCATCGGAGGCAGCCTGAAGGTTATGCATTTCAGAGTCAAGGATCCCTGAGCTTAAGAAAACTTCAAAAACCCACTGTAACCTCTCCAGGTGCCCAACCATTTCTACCTGCCCCCAAATAACAAGGATTTGCCACCATCAGGTGTATCTGCGAAGTCATTCCACTTATACTGATCAGACTCCACCCCCTAATTCCTTCATTCTCAGATGTACATGTTAAAATTTCCGGACAAGGTTTTGCCCCCTTAGAGCCAAGGAGCGTGTATGATGTAGGCAGTGTCTCCTCCTTTCCTCAAACTGTTATTAAAGTAATGACACATCTTAAAGTAGATTACAGCTTAAAATCAAGGCAATACTATGTAAACTCTCTACCACCAGTCCCCTCATCTAGAAGAGAAGTCTGAAGTCTGAGGGGCTCAGAGCTTATTTCCAACAGTTTCCATATCAAGGATGGTACGATACTGAATGGAAAGATGTATTCTGTTTATTTGGTTTTAAAAAAAAGAAAGTCTGCCAAAGACGCTGAAACATAAAGAAATTCTTCCTAATCGTTTTGAGAATGGGTCCTTCCGTTCCATCCAGAAGTCAATCAAGCACGTTAAGACTTGTCCTTGGACACCAGGCAATTTCAGGATACTGAGCAAGCCTTCACAGTCTGTTCCCACTTTCTGACAAGCCCCCTGGAAAGGTGGCGATTCAGGACCTGGCTCTGATCTCATGGAGACTTTTCCCTGCGGTTGACCAGATGCCTGTCCGCATTGTTGGCAGACTGTTTTGACACTAGCAGAATCTTCTGAAAAAAGTGGTGAGTTAGGATAATGAACAGAACTTTTTATTCACCAAGTAGCAAAACCAGATGAAATGTCAAGCTTTGCAGGTGTACAGTGTCTTAGGCTGGGTTTCCCCCCAACAGCCCCTGACATGGGGATTTGAGTGCAAATAGTTTATTTTGGAGGCGATCCCAGGAAGCACCTGTAGGGAGTGGGGAAGTGAGTCAGGGAATGGAAAGAAGACAATAAAGAGTGCATTATGGAGCAGGTTATTGCTGTGGGCCACTCAGGCTCAGTCCTGCCGGCAAATCCTGGGAAAGAGCGGAAGATGGGATCCAGAATTGTCCCAAGCAAGGGGGTAGGAAGCTCGGGTGCTTAAACGTCAATGCCCATCCATCGCTGATTGAGGCTGCTCCCCTGGAGACACTCACTTTTCCAGCATTTGGGGCCTGCCTGGTGCATGGGCCAAGCCTACTCCAGCAGCCAGAAAATATTCTCAGGCAGAGAGTGGCAGGTGTTTACAGCGAGAAGTCATCAGAACGCAGGGACAGTGAGTGCAAAGGAGATGCCGGCAGGGCGCAGACATTGTCTGCTACGCACAGATACTGTGGAATTTCTTCTAGGCAACGTTTCACCGTTTCCAGGGATGTGGCAATTTCCAAAAACAAGTTCTCAAGCAGTGAGTTTTCCTTGTTGACATCATGTAATGGTCAAAACAGAGCTGTGTGAAAAACCATCTCTCATCTCCTCCAGTTATCTGATGAAAGAACACCGATTGGCTTGGAATTCCTCCATAATCTGCTTCAAAATCACAGATCAGTGACTCTGAAATGCATGATGTCACTTGGCCAAGAAGGTACAATGTTATTCCTCCTTCCAAACCATACCCTAGCTCAACTATGTCCAAGGTACATGGCTTCAACAAGGCTGCCACAGCTCTGTGGATTATTAATTTCATCAGTGCTAGGATAAACAATCTCATAGGATGCCTTGAAAGAAGACACTTTGCATGGTTAATAATACAAGTTTAGGCAAAGCTCTAGCGTTTTCAAAGCAAGTCTACTTTTCACGCCACACATTTCGCCTAGAGGATTTTCAAGACGGACAGGAGGAAAATATTCCTTTAACTCTCTCAGCTTCAGGTTTCCATTGTCTCAGACCTCACTGCACAAGATGTATGGCTTTTTACTATGTCTTGTTACATTTAGTGCTGCAAGTAAAATGGGCTCATCCTATTTACTTTTCTTGAACATTTGCAATTAACCGTGGCCTGATATAAAAGATGGGTGTGTGTATATATATCAATAAATGTGGAAGGATCTTAATTCCGGTCAATGGGGGAAATAATATCAACCATGATGATCAACATGTGATACTATGATCACGTGAGTAATTGCTCACATATTGCGCTGTGGGCAGAGCACACCACTGATCTTGGGGGGGGGGGTGCCATGTGACTTGCTTTGGCAAATGGAAATTTACCACTAACCTAGCAGAAACTTGTGTCGTCGTGCATTTTGGGTTGGCTCTTGTGCTTCTGCCGTTCTCGGTGAGAAGAACACGTTATGCGCAGCCATCGGTCCAAAGAGGATAGATGAAGCAGACCTGAGCCTGACCTGTAGCTTGGATCCTGGAGTCCAAGACTGGTCCAGGCAAGCTGTGGCCAATTCACAGACCTATGGGTGCCAGATAAATGCTTGTTATTTTAAGGCACTGAGTTTTGGGGTGTTTTGTTACACAGCATTACTTCGGGAAGAGCCGGCTGATATATTATTGTATAAAGTAACACCTTTTAGCATCTCACACGAGCTCAGAGTGAAAATACACTGGTACACCTGGATTTACAACCTTTTCTTTTCCTCAAAAAGCCAAATTCTCAAAAATAAAAGGAAGGGCATTGAAAAAATAATATTCCTTTTAGTATTTTACTCTCACTTCTCCCCCAGACTGTATGATCTGTGAGAACTGGCCTGTCATTCTACTTGTCTTCATTTTTGTGGTTGGCACTAATTAGCAGTCCATTACAATGCCTGTCTCTCAGCGGATGCCTTTTGATGTGAACTTTTTCAAGTTCCACCTCATTGTAGTTATAACCTTACAACTTCTCACTCTGCCACTGTTTAATTTGTAATCAAAATTATGAACTAATGAAATAACACAAGGCTTGTTTTAATAGGGTGGTTTGCTTGTTTGTTTTCAAAATTATATCAATTTGCCACTTTGCGGTATTCACACCTTTTTTTTTTTAACGAAAGCTACATCTTCACTATCACCATTTGAAATGAGATGCCTCCTAGACTTGTTGCATACAATTAAACCACAACAAAAGGAAGCCGAAGTCATTTCACTTTTCATAAGGCTGCAATTATTCTTTAACTATTGGAATACGACATCCCTTAGGAGCTAATTATTGAAAAGCTCTCATCACACATAGGAAACACACAAACAAATCCTTCAAGCACAAAGTAAATGTTCAACATTAAAGAGCCACATCCAGGAAGTCATACCAATCAGTTGGTCCAGCTAATTACTAATCTGATTTTTGGAGTAGTTGCATTAGATAATTATGATGCCTATTCATAACATGAAAAGCACAGCCTTTCATTGACTTTAATAAAGATCTAGCTGCAAGAAAAAAATGTACGAAGAACCATAATACAAAATTTGCATTGCCGCAGAACCTGGAGAAGTGTGGTAGACACTTCTTTAATAGAAAACATTTCCTCTATCACATGATAGATATATTTAATATATCTTTTTATGTATGTCATGGTGAAAGGCAAAGTGAGCTAGTACATCAATATGATTTCATAGGAGTCATGCAGTCCTGTGTAAGGCCCAATTCAAATTTTTAAATGTCTTATAAAATGCTTCTTTGAGTCAACTAAGATTCACATTAGATATATACAGCATATTAAAGATTATACTATGGATCATATTCTAAAGGAATCAAAGTCAAAGTCATATACACAATGTGGTGACTGCTCTACTCACTTTAAAATATATTTCTATATAATCATATTCAAATCCTTCTTAATTTTAAATGGTTTTAAAACTAATAAACACTTTCCTACACTGTTGATGGGAATGCATATTAGCACAGCTTTTTCAGAGGGCAAATAGTCGATAACTATGAAAATTAAAAATGTATATACCCTTTGACCTTGCCATTTACCTTTCAATATCTTTATCTTGCAGGTAGACTCGTATTAGTGCTCAAAAAAAAAAAAATGTATAAGGATGTTCATGATAACATGTGTGGGGGCAGGGAAAAAAATAAATAAATAACCAAAAAATAATATAACCAAAAAATAAATAAATAACCAAAAAATAAATAAATAACCAAAGTGCCGATTAATGGAGGACTGCTTATGGTAAATCCATAAAACAGGATACTCAGCAGCAACTAAAGACGGAGCGAGAAAGAGAGAACAGACCTATATACACTGTCATGCAAAAAATGTTGAAGATACATTAAATGCAAAAAAAATAAGTTATAAAACAATGTGTACAGCACAACCATTTTAAGTAATCTAAAAAGGTATGCATATATGTCCCAGATAAATGTATACACAAAGATTTTTCGTCCCTATGTATGTTGATGCATGTATTTGTATGATAGTGGGTAGACACATATATGGATGACGGATGACAGATAGCTAGACATAGGTAAACCTTCTAGAAGGACACACAAAAAACAATTCCCAGCTCTTTCTTCTGGGGAGTGGTGCCCTTGTAGTACGAAAACAGCCAAAGACGATACGAGAAACACTGAGCACAGGTGTGTTCCCACACAACTTTAATGGATCAAGATGGCCATCCCGTGACCTGTAGTTTGTGGCCCCTTGCCCTAAGGATGGAATCCACTCTCCCTGGCTTTATCTGTCATTTATCATTGACATGCTAATGACCCCCAGAAGTGGATCTCTTAGACTCTAGTCTTGCCCCTGACTTGCATCCTACCAGGCACTCTGTATTGTCACTTGGATGTTACAGCAGAGATGAGTAATGGTCCACTACTCATGTGTCTCCCTCCATAGCATAGTTGCAGCTAGGAAGCAGCTACCTGGTAAGGCCTTCCTCTCTCATGCTTCACCCTCCCCGCGTCTAGGCGCGGCCATATTACTAGTTCTTTGTCTCATTTGTCAATGGAGGGCAGCCCAGGGGGAAGGCAGAGCCACAGATGGAAGGAGCCAGATCCTTGAGTCACCACACTGAAGGTCTTTCATCAAACAAGAATATCTGCATTGGTTTAGGGAGTGAGAAACAAATTTGTTTTAAGCCACAGAAATATGGGGGGTTAGTTTATAGTAGGCAATATCAACCATCTAAAATCAGCTATCTAAAATTTAACATGTCTGAGACAGAAACTTAATTTTTTTCTTCTATGCTCCTTTCCCAATATCCCAATCTCAAAATGGCACCTCCGTTTATCTATTTTTCAAGCCAAACACTTCAGTGTCCCCACTGATTCTTCTCTTCTTCACATACCTGACATCTAACCCATCAGTAAACACCTTAAAAATATATCTAAAATTGGGTCATTTGTAATGGTTCCGCATCTGACACCCCCACCAAAGTTAGGCCACCTGGGCTATTCTAGTAGCTTTTCTGATCAGGCTCCCCACCTCCAGTGGACCCTTCACCTCTCCTTGTCTAATTTTCCACATCAACTCCCGTGTGATCTTTTCAATACATAAGTCAGGTCATATTACTCCCCTAGACAAAATCCACACAATGGTTTCCATTGTGTCTGAAATGAAATCCAGACTTTGAAATCCTAGTGTCAAGGCCCCACTTGATCTACCCCATGACTTTCTCTCCAAATTCATCTCCTACATCTCTTACCCTCCAACTCTGCTAAACTGTCCTGGCCTCATTAATTCTTCCCCAAGCATGGTGAGCAAGTTTCCCTCTCTTGGTCTTTTTTATGTGCTGTTTCCGTGACTTTGGTTTGCACTGTTATTTACTCTCTAGTGTTCCCTTCTCAGAGAAGTCCTCTATGGCCATACTGTCTAAAATACCAACCCTTGTCATTCTTCATCACCTTGTTCCACTTTCTTTATCCTCACAGCATTATCTACCTGATAGTATGCCATGTATCTGTTTATTTGTGTATTGCCATCATTATTGTTAAAATGTAAGTCTCATGATGGCAGGAACTTCATCTGCCTCAACCATCACTGTAAACCCCAGTGCCTTGAAGTGTGCCAAGCACATAAAAGATGTTCAATAAACATTAGTTAAATGTGTATTTCTTTTCCTTGGGTTTTGTCAGAGCTCGTACATATGTATTGGGGTCTATCCTCCCAAAAACTTCATATATGAAAAACCACCTGGCTATACACATGCAATATTATTTTCAAGCCTTTCCTTGAAAATTCTGTAGATGTTGTTCTACTGTCTTCTGACATTCAGGTTTGTCCAGAAGAACTCAGGGGTGACCTGATTTTCATTCAATTTTAGATCATCTGATTTTGCTTTACAGATGTTTATAATTTTTTTTGAAATCAGTATGCAGGCCAATTTGAGTACTTCTTCTGCATAGTGTTGCTTAAAATGCGATAAACTATTCAGATCTATAAACTCAGACCTTTTTCAGCCAGACCTGCATTGCCACATGTTCTCATTGCTTTATTCTCTTGATCTTGGTAGCGTGGCTCAAGTTTGTTATTCCTGACGCTCGCTCAGTTTTCTTTTGTCAGTTCTGCTTTCTCTTGCCTCTGATGGAGATTTTAATTTTGGTTTTGCATTTAAAAAAATTTTTTTTAAGATTTTATTTATTTATTTGAGAGTGAGAGAGAGCACAGAGGGACAGGGAGCAGCAGAAGCAGACTCCCCGCTGAGCAGAGAGCCTGATGTGGGACTCGATCCCAGGACCCAGGTGCCTCTTCTTTGGGCATTTTTAACTTGCTCACAATTCTGCACTCTCTCTCACTGTATGAGATTCTGTTGTCAATTTGTATCTGCTTTATGGCTTTCATCTGCTTCTTCAAAAAATAATGGTCTCCTTCGGTATTCTATGGAGGATGCTAAATAGCTTTCTAATTTCCTCTTCTGTTTCCAGTAGTAAATCATTTTCAGAGGCCTACTCATTCTCTGGGTCTTCAGGATGAATGTTCTGTGGTAGTTTTTCACGTATTATGCTTTTCCCCCTGCTGACTCATCAGACAACGCTGCCTCAAAGAGCAGCACTCATGCAGTAGGGGGTCAGATACACATGTTTCTAGGTGGCAGGGAACTTGAATTTGAGCACAGAGGATGAGGTGGGAAAGGGATGAATGGACACTTGATTGCATTATTATTTTGGAAGGGCGGTGACATAATACAAATAGGGCAAGGATTATGTTTCTCGACCAATTCTACCAATTAAGAAAGAAGTAGCCAATCCTCCTAGATTCCCCACTTTATTATTTTATTTTATTTTTTAAAAGATTTTATTTCTTTTTTTGATGGAGAGAGACACAGTGAGAGAGGGAACACAAGCAGGGGGAGTGTGAGAGAGAGAAGTAGGCTTCCCCCTGAGCAACACGGGACTCGATCCCAAGACCCAGGGATCATGACCTGAGCTGAAGGCAGACGCTTAACGACTGAGCCACCCAGGCACCCCAAATTCATAAAGAAACTAACTTTTGTCTTCCACCACGCCCTCCCTCAAATATTTCTTCTACAGTTTCTCATAACCCCAAATTCATTTCTTAGATGAATCTGGCCTTTATTTCAGTGATTGATGGCTGGCATATATTTACTTTCCATAACACTGTTGATGATGGACCTTACAAAAGAGCCTCATTATTGTTAATTACCAAGTGGTAAACATTACTGTAAATTAGAAGCCTTGTGGAAATGGACTTCAACTTCAATCAACAGCCCTTTTCACCTGTTTCCAAAGGCTTAAAATGTGTGTCGACCAGTACGGGGAGTTAGGTAGGAATGGGCACAAGGATGAGGCAGACACGGACTCTCCCCAAGGGAGCCTGTAGTCTGACAGGAGCTAAAAACAAGTGCCTGGGGGCATCTGACAATACAAGGCCCAAGCAAAGAAAAATAGTTGTGGCATGACAAAAAATGACCAGGCAACATATGTCTAGGCCTACCCAGACAAGGCTTCAGAGAGGAGGGGATATTTGGGTATGGTTCAGGCACAGTGATGAGAAAAGGCTCCCAGCATGAGAAAAGGCTCTGATCAAAGTTTTCCCAGAGGTAGGAAAACCTGCCCGGGTGTGGATAATAATAAGGATTTGCATGTGGGTCGAGGAGAGGGAAATGTTAGTTTCCAACTGCTATGCAAAAAATTACCATGAACTTAACAGCTTGAAATAACAAACATGTATCATCTGACAGCTTCTGTGGGTGTGCCTAGCTGGATTCTCCACGCAGGGCTGAAATCAAAGTCTTCCTCTCTGGAGCTCCTCTCGCAAGTTCACGTGGTTGTTGGCAGGGTTCCGTTCCTTGCTGTTGTATGACTCAGGTTCCGATTTTCTTGTCAGCTGTCAGCCAGGGGCCACTTTTGGCTCCTAGAGGCCACTCTCAGGTTCTTGTCCCCCTCGTGTCCTCCTTTGTAGACCCTCTCATGACAGGGCAGCTTACTTCTTCAAGGCTAGAGGGAGAATCTCTCTCACTTCTGGGAGGTTCCGGTCTCTCTGTTTAAAAGCTCACCTAATTAGGTCAGGCCCACCCAGGCAGGATAACTCTTCTGATTGAACTCCAAGGCAACTGATTAGTAACGTAAACCTATTCAAAGATTTCTCCCACACTCAAGGGGAGAGGATGACATGGGGGATATACGCCATGGGGGCAGGAATCTTGGGAGCCTGATTAGAATTTTGCCTATCACAAGGGGTGATAAAGGCATTAGAAGGACATTATTCCTGGTGAGCAAAAGTGTCAAATACTGGAGGACCTTGATGGCAAGCGAAGGGGTTCGGAGACTGATGATTTTTGAGTTGAGTAGTAGCATAATAAGAACTAGAACAGAAGATGGCAGCATCTTTATCAGAATTCTGCAAAGATTTGGAAAAGTTACTTTATTGGCATGTTAAAAATTAAAAAGTTTTAGAGCAAGATGGCAGTTAGGGTGCATTGACTCTGATGAAAAAGTAACGGGGGAGGATCTGGGACCATCTCTGGGCCTAGTGGGAGACAGTGCTGGGATCTATTCGCAATGTCTGCTGGGGTAAGGGTGGTGACCAGTGGTAGCACCAGAGCGGAAGACCAGCCACCTTGGCACTTGAGGAAATAGTTTCAGAGCTGGAGCCTGTGAAGAGGAAAATAACGAGTCTCTTCTCCAGGACTCTGTGGTTTAGTCTCACATCCTCCAAAGCAAATCAAAACTAGCAAACATTAATAAGATCTTCAAGCCTTTCCCAAATGTCAGGAGTTCGAGCAAAATACAAATAAATTAATCCACTGGGAGCTTCTTCTCGTTCCTCCCTCCCGGTAAAAACACAGCTCCAAAATTGAGGAATTTCTAACAATCTCTTTAAACACAAGAAAACAGGTCTGCTGCCGGGCAAAGAATTCAAATGCACTTGCCTGGACTTTGATGATGCCTTCCAAGACTGCATGGAGAAGGACGAGGAAGTTCAACGTCTAATGATGCGGCCGAATCCCAGCCGGAAGCACAAAGGCAAGGTCATGTGCATGTGTGAAGGGGGGCGGGATGTCAGCCAGGCAGAACACGTGCGCCGTCCACTGCTCCGGCTACCCCACCTCCTCTCAGGCGCCTTGGGAGCAGCCTTATGATTTCAGACTCAAGGGCAGTAATGCAAAAGCCTGCACGGGCGTTGTTTCCTAGGACGAGATCTTCCTTGGCGACTCGTTACTACATAAGACAGTGCTTATGAGGCTCTGACTCCAGGGCTTGCCAGCCTGGGGTAATTTCTGGCTCTGCCTTCCAATAGGGTGGGAGATTAGGCTTACCACGTGATAGATGGTTTCTCTGCGTCCCGTCCCCCACGTGTCCTCGGAAGGAGTACACGCCCCTCCGCCGTAGATGTGGGGCGTGGCCTCACGCCGGGCGCGGTGTACTTCCTACGCCGAGGATGTTGGGCCTGGCCACGTGACTTGCATTGGCCAATGAGATGGTCGTGGTTCTGCTAGGCTCCGAGGTTTCCCTTTCCGTGTTTTAGCCGTCACTGGGATTGAAACGTGTCCAGACAAATCCCTGGTCCGAAGAGGATGAGAGGCATTTGGAGCAGACCTAAACCCAACTGCAGCTTGAACTCAAGCCTGCCAGAGCCCAGATGAAGTCAAGAAAGCTGTCCCAGCCGACCCCGGTGAAAGCAAGAATGAATGACTTATCTTTAACCACTGAGTTTTGGAGCGATTTGCTACACAGTTACTGCGGAGACACTTGACTGATACAGTAGATGTGCGGCCTTGGGCGAGTTACCTTTCCTAGCCCTAAGGGGCACAGTGGTGGGGCCTCCTCACAGGGCTGTTTGGAGGATCAACAGAGACAAGGCACCTAAGTCGTTGACCACAGTGACCCATGCAGAATGATCGGTTAATAAACAGTCATCCTCTTTGTTAAGAACATGGTCTCTTCCTCCATTTGTTGTTTTGTTCTGGCACAGACTGCTGAGGGGAGGGGAGGAGAGCCAGGTGGGAGATTTCAAAACCAAGGCTATGTCTACACTAGCAAAGGAGCCTAGATCTGGCCCTCCTCCTTCAGTTAAGTATTCTTGCTCCCCCACATCACGAAAGGCTACACACAGTGTCCTGGGATCATTAATGCTCAGGACAGAGACTTACATGGTCTTCAGTCTTAGAAAGGGTGTAAGACAGTGGAGAGTCAGGGGTGAGGCTCTGGGGGCTGGTAGGAGCCTGGGGGGTGGCTACAGATCTCGGGGTGCTGAACGGCCAGTTCCAGGGCTGGGTTGCAAGAGGCAAGTTGCTCCGCCTGAGGCTGTGGTGTGGGGGAGTTGCAGATCACTAAAGGTTGCAAGAAACTTCTGGAAGTTTCACCACAAACCCAGCACCAGTGCAATGGCCCAGGGCAAGACGGTGGCTTGGGATCTCAGAGCTGAGAATTCAGAGTTGGAAGAAAGGGTCCCCAAGAAGACACTTAGGGACAAACCAGAAGATTAGTCTGGGCTGAGTGCTTTGAACAACCCCAAGGCAGGCACTCATACTCAGAAGCTCAGTGAAACAAGAAAGAGCTGGGACTCTGCCAGACTGTCTGAGGTTCGAACCCTGGCTCTGCCATTTACTAGCTGTGCGACCTTGGGCAAGTTACATAACATCTCCGAACCTGACTTTCCTAAGGGATATTAGTTTCTAGAATTCTCTTGTCAGGTCCTTGTAAGGATTAAAATCATTATACATATATATATATAAAGCACTCAAAATGGACTATAGTAGTGTCTATTATTATTGTTGTTGTTATAGGCTCACAACCCCGTATGTGAATCTCTTGAGCCAGATATATACGTTTTATAATTTAGAATTGTTCAGATTTTAGCAAAGAAATCTGGTGCTCACATAAGCATTTTAGAAAAGAAACATAAAGCCCATAAAAATTGCAGCAGGGTCTGGGGCTGCATTCTGTAACCAAACGACATGAATATTTATGCAGCGAAATGTATGAATATTTAGATCAAATAAAAACTATAAATAGTTTCGAGTCAGTTTGGGTCAGGTTTTGCTACTCCATAAGATTTTTTAAAAAGCAAAGTAAACGAATGAAAACAAAAACAAAATCCTTTGAGTTTCTGGAGCTTTGGGGGTTTGGGAAATGCATAGAGGGATTGTGGCTTTTCTGGGAGGAAGTGCCTGGAGGTTGCCTAAGTGTGTCGGGTCAGGAGCAAGGTGCAGAGAACCGTCGTGGGGAAAGACCATAGGAGGCGGGCTTGGAGCTGAGACCCTCAAAGACTGGAAGAGCCACGAAGGCAGGACTCAGGCAGCAATACAGGCGTCAGAGTGGGCAGGAATTGGAGCCCAGGATGGATTGCTAAGAACTTGTCCAGGGGTAAACGAAGGTTGGATTATGAAGAGCCTTGAATGACAAGTAAACATACACACACACACACACACACACACACACACACACACACACACACATATATATAATGTATATAATGAGTTTTGCTAGGATGAAACTGAGCACTCTCTGCCTCTGGTAGAGTCTAATAGGTCATTCAGAAAGGATGGTCTGGAGCTCTGCCCTCATGCAGGTCTGTGCCTTGTTCTAGAATGCTCTTTCCTTCACCTTGCAAGTCTTGCTCAGCCACGCCACCCCCTCTGGGACACTGCCTTTCAACACAGTGGTAGATACTGTCAGCGTCCCTCCTGCATCACCTCGGCACTGCCCTGCTGACATGGAAGGAAGCTCACCGAGAATGCTTGCATGATTCTGCCAAGAGCTTTTTCTGGTAGACCCTGGGCTCATGCACAGAGTAAATGGGAAATGCAAAGAGTTAATGCCCTCAGAAACAGCCTGGAACACGTGCCAGTCAGGACACTAGGATAACCCCCATTCCTTCACCCTTCAGGAGGGGGTCAGGTTAACACTGTTCTCCACTGTCTCCCAGAGTTCCCCAGGAGGCATGGCCCCAGATGCCCCTGGCAGTAACCTTCTGTGCATCCTGTGTTGGCCTCTTGCCTTTTTTGTTTTGGTCTCATTCTTTATCTTGTGTCCAGGTTTGGGGATCACCTTCAAAATAAACTGGTTGCATTTAAATCTTGTCTCGGGATCTGCTTATGGGGGAACCCAAACTGGGTGAGCAATCATAGGATGGCCTTGACAGTGCACTGACCTATTCATGCCTTGGTTCATGCTTTCTGCCCAAAGAGGCTAAGCTCCTTGAAGACAGGCATTTTTCATTCAATTTTGAATCCCCACGGTGCCTAGCAGAGGGTAAACATGAAATAACGTGGATTGACCTGGAAAATTGGGTAAGTTGTAATTACTTGCAAGTAGCAAAAGGTCACCAATGACTTCAGGGGTCAAAACTTAGATTCTGAGTTTTAATCATTTGCTGTCACACTGAGCGGCTTGATGATCTTGAACAAGGAGCTCCTTAATACAAGGAAAGGTCACACCCATGAAACTTACTATGAAGATTATAAACATGGAGCAGGAAACCCCAAATGACCATTCCATGGTCAAGCAATGTGTAGCATCCACGTGGAGTGTGTGTGTGTGTGTATGTGTGTGTATGTGTGTGTGTGTATGAGTGTACGTGTGTGTATACGGACATGTGTGCTTATGCAGGCGTAGAGCCTACCTATTTTGCTCTTCTCGTTCTCCTCCTGCAAGCAAATGTGGAGACAGAAGACATTTTGATAGTGTAGCAAGCGTCAGAGGTCTGGTTTCTAAGTCTTAAAAAGAAGAGAGAGTTGGGATAACTCTGAATGTCTCGGTTGCCTCTTGGGGCCTCAGTTTCTCTACCTGTAGGAAGGAGGAAGAGTAAATGTTTTCTAAGGATCCATTTATAGTGATCTTGGGTTTTGAAAGTTAAATTAGAGAAAAATCTGAATGCAGGAAGAATGCACCATGTTGGTTTCACGTTGTTCCTTTTTAGAACACCAACTGAAAACTGATGGGTTAAAAAAAAAAAAATGTCTGTGCTATTACACCTGCCATGCTTTCTTTTTGAACTGGGCTAAAGAGGAGAGATTTATTTGAAAGTCAATAGACTACAGTATTTACAGGTCTACTGTATGTGCTAGTTTAAATTCAACATTTTGAATGGGGTAGAAACAAACACATCGGAATTTGACCAAGGATACATTCATATGTCAGTTTAATGCTCCAGCTGTTTAATCAAAATATGAATAAAAGGTCTAAAGCCCAACAAGCAAAAATATCATAGTTGTGGGATTCAGTGATTGCTTCCCCATTGTCATCCAATTACTGTGTAATTTTTCCCTGTGACTGAATAACTAACTGTTAGCGAATAATGAAAAGGCAATTACAGCCACGCTTTGTTCCTATTACTCCCTTCGTTTTATTCCGGCTGTAATTATTGTCAGAGCTGGAGGTTTACCGTACCGCGGAAGCGGCACCAGGAAGGAAAATGGAATGGGCCTGGTGCATGGAAAATTGGAAATGTCACAGCTACCTTCATCGGCACCGTTGGACTTCTGAGATTAAAAAATCAGAGGAGAAAGCTCTCCATGTGGGTTAAACAAATTCTCTACCTCAAGCTGTCGTGGCAACTGGGGGAGTGGGGACAGGGGTGAGGGTGGGGGTTGGGCAGGGAATCCTGTTTGTCCTGTGTGCCTGTGTGCATCAGTCCCTCAGGACCGCGCCTTTCGCCAGTCTGCCTGAAAGCAACTCTTGAAACTCTTCTTTTAGCCTTTGCTTCTCATTAATGGTCTCCATGCTGCTTCATAATGGGGAGTGGCATATAAATGATGCATTTTATGGGGTTTGATCTTTCTTCAGAGAGGAAATATGCCGCATATGGACAGATGTCAGAAAAGAAAATGATGATCATGCCCTCTTTGTGTAGTTACTGGGACCTATTTTTAGAAGCTTTCACTGACTGTGTATAATGTTCCTTCTTTTTTGATTTTTATGTTTATTAAAAAGAATCTGTTAAAAAAATTAAGAATTTAAAACAAACAAACAAAAAAAAATAGAGGTACGTTTCTGATATTTTTATCTCTTATTTGCTTAATAAACACGTCCTGAGTACCTATGTTATACAAGCGACTGGACTAGGTACTAAGGATCAAAGATGGGTGTGACATGATCCCTGACCAAAAAGGCTCCATCTTCACATTCAAATAAGTATCTCTCCGCATGAAAAGCAACTGAGCATAGTCGAAGGTTAAAAGAACTATGTATTTGAAGACCTGGATTCTAATTCCAGCTCTATAACTTACTCACTGGTTTATCTAATGTATCAGTTAGCTACTGCTGTGTAACAAACTATCTCCCCAACTCTGTGGCTTAAACCAACAATCATATATGACTAAAGCTTATCAATCTGCAGGTCAATGGGAGGCTCTACTCCAGGTTGGGGTTGGCTGGTGAATCTTTGCTGAGGAAGCTTTGCTGCCCATGTTTCATGTCTTCCTTCTTGGAGGAGCTGGCCAGCCTGGATTGTTCTCATGGTAATGTTTGAGGAGCAAGAAAGCAAGTAGAGAAATGCAAACACACCCCTCCAGCAATTTCAAGTCTCTGCTTTAGTTATGTCTGCTAACATCCTATTGACCGAAGCAAACTACATGGTCAAAGACAGAATCAAGGGAAATGTACTCTACCTCTCAATGGGAAGAACTTCAAAGATAGATGACAAAGGGAATGAATACAGTTAAAAGGATAAAGTTAAAAGTGAAGAGGTAGGAATTAATGCAATCAACTTTACTTGGGTACAATTCCATGCCTCAGTTTCCTTGCCTACAAAAATGGAGGTTTGCTTTACCTGATTTAAAACATCATTGGAAGCATCAAAAGAGAGGAAGTTATCAAAGCATGCTAATGCTTTGATAACTATAAAGAACTATTGCTATGTAAACAATTTTGCTTATTGCTTCCTACTTATTTGTAATACCATAAAAATGTTACGATTTCTTTTTTTCTAGAACAAAACGGGAGAGTCTCTATAAACTTCAAATTTCTTCAAGTTCGGCCATCAGGTATTCGTTCATTCATCAGAGGTATTAAAATGGAAAATGGAAATTTCTTACTTATAGATTTATTCTTTCATCTTGTATTTGTAAAATAGGTCACTTCTCCAAGACCCTGATCTGATTTGAGGGCAGACAGAATCTCAAAAGCTATTGTTCTTGGTTCCTGTGGCAGCCAGCCCTGAGAGTCCCCTGGGTTTAAGGTGGAGGGAGAAAACATTTATAGGCTAATGCAGGCTGCTTTGGCAACTACTGCCCTTGGGTTATCTCCATAGCAAAAGGAAAGAAGGTTATATGGGGTTGATTGGTCATAAATAAATAAGCAAGGATATACATTCACAAGGACATGAGAAAGGCGGATTAGTAATACCAGAGATAAAAGTATAATAAAAAAACTCAGAGAATCAGACAGATTTGGATTTGAATCCTTGCTATACTACTTAATAATTGGTTTATGAGTTTCTTATCTGTAAATTCATGCCTTATCTGTAAATTGGGGCTATAATACCCCACTCGTTGTGCTCTTGTGAGAACTAAATGAGATAGAATATATAAAGTTCCTACCACTGCACCTGGTACATAGCATATACACAAGAAATTAGTTCCCTTTTCCCATCCAGATGTTTTGAAGTTTATTTTCCTAAGAATATGTCAGGCCACGGTTATTCAGTTCTATGACCGAGACCGTAAAATACTTTATTTTCTCCATTTACCGTATCTCAGGCTAGCGTGGATCACAATCATAGCAGAGTCTCCAAGAATAACTCCAACAAAACAAGCAGACGCACCACAATGTGTTTTGCCTGAGAATACTGCAGTCACTTTGGAAGTCAAAGAACCCAAAGAACTTGTCCTATTTCCATTTGTTGTAGCACATCTAGCGCCATTTCATTTGGCAAAATCCTATTCGTATATAGATTAACCATATTCTTCCTCCAGGCCAGGACAGCTGTGTCTGTTTCTGTCTGTCTGTCTGTCTCTCTCACATACGTGTCATACACAACTTGTCTTAAATATGGTCAGTGTCTCTTGGAGGCCAGGATTGTAGCAATTTGAAAGCCAAACTCTCATCAGGCAGAGAGAGCCGTGTAAGAAAAACATAGACAAGAAAGAAGAAAAAAGTTGTTTACATGAGAATATAGATGTGAATACCCTAAGAAACATAGTTAGCTAAATTCAACACATGTATTTTAAAAAAACACAATTGAACAGATAGGATGTACTGTAGGAATATAATATTTAATATCAGAAAAAATTCAATATTATTAACCCCATGAAGTTAAGGATAATAATTCCATGACAATCTCAGTAGAAAGTAGAAAAAATGTTTTATAGCAGTGATATATCTAAAATTTCTTTTTATTTCTTTTTTTTTAATGTAAGACTAGTAGAGAACGGCCATCACCTGATAAAAAGACTATAGCAAAAGACACACTCAATGGAGATGCATTGAATGTGCTCCTTTTAAGAGAGTGTAAGTCAGTAAGTTAGTGCCTTTACAGTAACAATAACCAACTAGAATGTGGTAATAAAAAAATAGGACACTACCTAGAACAACAAGTAAAATTAGAAAGCACCAAGTGTGCAAAAGTCCTCTAATAAGAAAATTTTAAAAATGAAACATTTTTCAAGGGCATAAAAGAAGACTCACATTAATAAACAGATGTAAGGGGTGCCTGGGTGTCTCAGTTGGCTGAACATCCAACTCTTGATTTCAGCTCAGGTCATGATCTCAGGGTTGTGGGATTGAGCCTGGTGTTGGGCTCTGTGCTCAGCAGGGAATCTGCTTGTTCTTCTCCCTCTGCTCTGCCCCCTTCTCTCTCTCTCTCAAATAAATAAATAAAATCTTTTAAAAAATAAATAAAGAGACATAACATCCTCCTGGATGGAATGGCTTGGCAATACAAAGATGTTAAATCTCCCCAAATAAAAATACATATAATTCTGATCAGTGTCCTAAGAGGATTTTGTATTTCATTGGTATCTAAGAGAGATATCATCACCAGTGAATGGGCAAGTAGAGATTATTTAGTAAAAGGAGAAATGAACTCACAGCATAGAGAAGTTGCATCACAACCTCACACTGTATACAAAACCGTAAGCACTAGATGAATGAGATGAATTAAAGACTGAAATATGAATAGTAAAACAATAAATATAGTAAACAAATATGATAAATACCTTTGATTATTTATCTACCTTGGAGTAGATGTTGATTTTTTCTTTTGTCAAAACCCAGAAGAAGAATTGATGGGGGGGGGGGGGGACAAAGGGCAGTGGGTACCAAAAAGATCCGAATATGTGTTTCCCAGAAAGAAAAACAGAAATAGCTAACATGTATACAAACCTCATGCTCACAGATAGTGAGAAAAACGCAAATGAGAACAACCCGGGATGGCATTTTATGCCATCAAATTGGGGAAAAAACCAGACCACCGGATAATATTCAATGATGATGAGGCTATTAAGAAACAGGACCTTTCCTGCTTGGATTGCTGGTGGGAGTATAATCCATGAGGTACTCTGGAGAAGAATCTGGCAGGAATTAGTGAAATTAAGTACACATAAATCCTGGGACCCTAGGATCGCTACTTCTGGGTTTCTACCCCGGAGATAGTCTCCCAAAGGTTCACAGCAAGACATGGATGGGGTCTGCTTGTTGAAGCATCATTTGAATTGGCAGAGTTGGGGATGCAGAGGTATCTATCAGAGGCAGAACAGAGGAGTAAAATGTGCTTCTGGTACACAATCTCTTACCTGCAATTTTTCGGGTAAATATTGTATTTATTTATTTATTTATTTAAGAGAGAAAGAGAGAATGAGCAAGCAGGGAGAGGCGCAGAGGAAGAGGGACAAGCACACTCTGCACTATCACGGAGCCCGATGCAGGGCTCGATCTCAGGGCCGAAATCAAGAGTCCGACGCTCAACCGACTGAGCCACCCAGGAGCCCCTGTTAACCTGCCATTTTTAAAAGCAAAAACCTCTGAAAATATGAAGTTGTTATTTGTTTTCATAAATTTGGAACAAACAGGTAGGACAACGCAGCTATCCACATACACGGCTAAAATAAACCTTTGTTTCCCAATTTTCTCCTGCCTCGGTTCACAAGAAACAATACCCATCCTCCAGGTGAAGCAGTGACACCAGAAGATGCTTGCCCCAACTCTCGGAGCCACAGAGATCTTGCGGTGAGAGGAGGGGAGGACATGCCCTGAAGGGAGGAAGGGAGCCCCAGTTTGTGTTCAGACCTGACATACCCCGAACTTTCCTCACCCCAAATCAGATGTCATTAGGTTTTCTCCCAAATATTTCCTCTAATTCCCTCCTGCTTCCAGGACACCACTCCACGTAACATAAAATAATGACACTAAATCTAAAGGTAAAAGGAAAGATGTCATTACCAGATTAATACATCGTGAAAAAAATTCACATTTCTGATAGATACTTAACAGTGCGTTGGTGATTAAATTAATTGCACGTGGCGAACAGAAAGATAGGTCTTTAATGCATGTTAAATATTAACAATTTGAGATAATAGGAGCCCACGTGTCTCCTCTTTACAACTTCCTTTGTCAACGAAATGTACTTTCATCAGAAGAAAGAGATGGTTTGGAATGTGACAGTCCTCCCCAACGAAGGCCAGCACTGAGCCCCGCAACAGCAGGGCCACCGGCAATCAGCTTAATCATAAATGACCGGAACCAAATGGATTCAGGCAGCCAGGCTGACTATTGAGTCTAAAAGTTTAATATATCAAGAGTCTGAATGCCAACTAAATCAAAACCTTTCAAGGCAAATCAAAGGGCCAGCAGACTTCTCCCTGCTTCTGCCAAAAGATTTGTTTCACCATTTCCTCCCAGGGCCGTCAGGAGGCAGCGGCTGCGGGCGTGAGGTTCAGCCACATCTAGGGACATCCATACCTGCTCCATCATCCCCAGAAAGCCAACCATCACCTCCACATTGACAGCGTCCGAGGGTGGGTTGCCGGGTAGGTAGGTTGGGCGGGGGGGGGGGGCGGGGAGCAAAGAGAAGCAAAACAAACGGATTGATTGCGAGCCCAGCTATGATGTCAGCATGAATTAATGTTTCCCACAGGCATGCTAATCAGCTCCATGACATAAGAACGGCTTCTATTACACCGGTGGGACATCAAAGTTATCCCAAAGATAACATAACACAACACTTGAAGCCCCAGGAAACTTCCACCACGCTTTTAGATGTTTTATAAGGTTACCAATCTTTTCATTGCTGGGGAAACAAAAAAGCTGAAAGGAAACAGAATATTGAATTTGGGATGAATCAGGGTTGGAAAGTGATTTCATTACAAATTCCAAATGTTCAAAGAGATAGTAGCAATTAAAAGCCTGCAAGGGGTCACCATTTAGAAGCAGCTCTGTGCAAATTTTCCTCGGGCAGGCAGATGGGCGCAATTCCTAATTTGGGGGACAAAAAAAAAAATCTAAGTCTGTATGAGAGGTATTTGTTCAAATGAGCCAATGAGCCCAAGAAAAGTGTGTAAGGTAGGAGAGCGCGGAGCTCAAGATTTGCTTCTCTTCCCTGACCTCTTCCAGGTATTTGTCTTCGGGCCAATTATTCATACTCCTGAGACTATTTCTTCCTCTAGAAACTGGAAATCAAGATATGTAGCTCAGAGCAGAGTTGGAGAGCTAAATCGGGGAATATACTCACAGCACGGCATCAGAGTGGGCACCTGGTCAATGCTCCTTTTATTATTACTCTCGGTGAACACTTGACATCACTCAACACCGATACACTATTACTACCAGTAATAACACTTGTTTCCAGCGTGTGCTAAGGATTCACACTCACCACCCTTGTAAGTGCTCACAATCCTATGGGCTGGGTACCCTTAGCCTCATTTACCGACGATGGAGCTGGGGGGCAGAGAGGTTGAAGTTACCTGCCCAAGACACAGACAGGACATGACTGCTGGAGTTCCAACCCATGCTATCAGGCTCCAGTCTGTGTTCTTCGCCTCTACTTTCTCCCTACTTTGCACACATCAGGGCACCATGGCTTTTCTGGTGTTTCTGCCACCATGAGAGTCCCACAGGGGACATCTCACTGGGAGGAGAGTGGCATGGGGGCCATCGCCGGTCCGTGAGGGGAGTCACTGTCAAAGCCTTGTCAAAGGCCCCCAGGGGACCCATCTGCAGGCCAGAGAGCTCGGCCTGAGGAAGGACAAGAGGGTTAAGAAGGAAAGGAGAGCAACAGAAGCCAAGGGGTGAGCACAAAGGACAAGGGAAGAGACAGCCAAGAGGAACGTGGAAAAGATGAGCAGCCCCTGGGAGAAAACGCTGTATATATCTCTAAGTGGCCTTGGCTGTTACCCATTTAACTTAGTTTATTTGAGGCTAATGAAGAACAAATGAATGAACGAATGAATGAATGAATGAATGAAACCAAAAATCAGTTACAACTGGGCCTCAGAATTTACTGGGTCCTTCAAGTGAAGAATCCGGACTAACCTGGTTTTCTTTTTGTTTCTGGAAGTTTTATAATGTGTGTGCGAGGTATTTCCCTTGATTTATTTACTTTCGTCCAAGTTTTTTAGGATGGACAGAATTGGGGAGAAAAACGTCTAAATTAAAGAAGCCGACTCTTAGGACTTTCCTAAGCTCCGTGGCCATCTGCTTTTGTGGAGCCGAACTAAATGGGGTATCTGATGCACTCATTCTACAGCTTACTCTCAAACACGGTGTCTACTGGGGACCCAGAGGTCGTGCATCCCCTGTCCTTGTGTTGCTTACGGTCTAGAGGAGGAAAGAAACACAATACGGAGTGGTGAGTGCAGTGACAAACTCACACCTGCGTGGTCTTATTTCTGATTTCAGCCAGGGCTGGGTGGACAGCGCCAGGCAGGGTGGGCCCCATTGCAAGCCAACACCCTGAGTATCACACACCTTCCTTTGCTGGATGCCCCTTGACATCTCAGAAGCCGTGGCGAGCTTGCTCAGCCCATGCTCCTTCACAGCTAGAAAGTGCAAGGAAATTAGTAACTCCTGGGGCAACGTTTGGCCAGTGGGGACTGAACCAGCAGACAGATGACCCAGCTTCCCATCTTCAGGTGAACACGCTGGCACCATGCCAGACACTTCCCAGCCACAATCTCAGTAACGAACTGTGACACTGTTCTTCTTCCTTCCTGGTTTCACTCTCCCTGCACCCTGAGGTCACCTTCCAAATGAGCTACCTCCACCCAAGTCCCGGTCTCAAGGGTTGCTTTTGGGGGACCCAAGTCAAACAAAGCGATCTAGTTCATTCTGTAGAAGCATCAAACCTACTCTCAGGGGCACGGAGGCAGGCATCCTGATAACATATCAACTGACCACTGAATGGTGAGTGGGTGGGGGGCAAATCGAGATGCAGGGTGAGGGAGAGGTAGAAATGTGGCCCATGCAGAAAGCCCAAGAAGGAGCTAGAAAAACATGGCATGTTTGCGCGATTGCAACTAGTCAGAAAGTTAGAAAAATGTGTCTGTGGGACCAGATGGAAGGATTCTTCCCTGTCCTTGATGGCAGACCCAAGAGCTACCTCTTTCCATCACAAGTAATCACATGGGCGATGGCAAATGATTTTTTTTTTAGCAAACATATTTACTATGCTAAAAAACATAACAGGAAAGACCTACAGGAAAGCCTTTTGTATGGCAGGTGGAGGCCTTCAAATTGCTGGACCAGAGAAAGCAAGCGAAGATCACAGCAGACCAGGTAGAACCTCTAGGACCCTCAGTCTCTTCATCTGTAAAATAGGCCTGTATGTCTCAGGCCAAACTGAGTCACCGGTACCCATTGTGTCTCAATGCAGATAGTCAGTACAACCAATCCAGTCTGGGAAAATAAATAGGGTTGGCCAAAACTCCTTTTTTACCAAAATGACAGACCATATCCATCCAGGCGCCCCTTGGAAAACTATGCATCAAGAGCTTCCAACAAGTTAAGATATCCCAATTTAACACATCAGGGCCAGGGAAGGGCACCGGGTAAAAGGCAAAGGGGCTGGAAGCATAATTGTACATTTTGACATTAAATGAATTACATGGAAATTATATGCAAATCATTATGTAAATGCGGCATATGTTGTTTTCGAGTTAACAGCTTGGACACTTTAATAATTGCAGCATTTTTCAGGGTGAATTAAGAGCCCCAGTAAACTATATTTAGGATCCACTTCAGATGGACAGGATTTAATGGTCTTTGTGCTTCATTTTAAGTGGCTCAGGTTAAGAGAGGAACTTGAAATTCTCTCCCTTAGCCCTCCGAAGGCCGTCGTATACTATACCAGATTCTTCCAATGACAACAATGATCTAGGACAATTAATAAACACATTAATGCCCAAAGCCTTTGAAAATATGAACTTCTCAAGAGAGCCCCGCTTTATCTTATCCTTTTATACCTTGTGAACTGATGTCAAAGATTAAAATAAAATATCTTTCTCTCCATTGTCTTATTCCTCCCTAATTTAAGAAAAAGGAACCCTAACATCGCATGAATAGACAGAGCGCCATTGTTCCTTCAGAGAGAGTGCAGATGCCCGGAACACCGCTGATGTCTTCATCTAAGAAGGAGATAGCACATTCTCAGTTCTTTCTTCCTCCCTCTCGCAAAACATCCTCAAAATGTTTATTTTCTGAGAAAACTCAGCCACTGCCCCATCACGGCAGGTACAGCGACTGAAGAAGGGACTTTCCAATTTCCTTTGCCCACCTTCATTTCTGGGACTATTTTAGACCAGATAACCTGAAGACTCTCAGGTTACGAAAACCTCTAGAACCAGCGGATGACATACAATGAACGTCCTTTTAAAGGCAGCAAAGCCGAGCTTGAAAAAAAAAGAAAAAAAAAAATCAGGGAAATCCCCAAAGGTTTAAAACAAAGAAGCATTTGAAGTCTTCGGGGTTACACGGAAACGATACTGCTGCTGTCCCAGGGTGGGCTCATGGCAGCCAATCGGGGCAAAATGGGGGCTGAGGTTTTCACCGCCACGCAGGGATAGGAATTAGGGCTTTATGTTGACTCGAAGTCAGGACACGCAAAGAGCTACGTCCTCTGAGAGGTAGACCAGGCAATCTTCTCTCCAGCAAAGAGAGATGAAGAACCAACTTGTCTAGACCTGCGCCTGGGTGGGAAACAAAATGTTACCATCTCCTGTCCTTCACAATGACAAGCCTGGCTTGGGGTTCATCTGGAACCCACAAGTTGGGGGTGTCTGCTGGGAATATCCCCATGGGAGGCTAGCAGATATAAACGAGCACACTGGACAAGCTCCCACAGGTTCCCCTCACATGAAGCCACTGACAATGAGGTCACAATGCAAAATTACAAGACACAGGAAAGAAAAACCAGCTTCCTGGGTACCCAAAAGGCGGGGCCTCAAGGCTTCTCTTCTGGCGTCCAGGAATAAATGGTCTGACAGCCTAGAAAAGACATTCATCTCTGCACCAGCCCTCTGACCCCACAAACCTCACTGATGGTTCTACCTCCCCGTGAATGTGGTTTCTGGCGGACGACCTTCTGTGATCTCCGCACGAAGAGTCCAGCGAACACAGAGAAAAGGGGAAACGATCATGTTTGTGTGGATGGAAAGACGGCCATGAACTTCAAATCCCTGAGCCCTCCAATCCTGGCTAACTGCCCACATGGAAGCAAGACTCTCTTGCCCCAGGGCAGCATTCAAGAACTAAAAATGCTGCCCCTCCTGAAATGTTCGACCTGAACCATTGGGTCCTGAGTGATGGATTTATACTGATGGAATTTTAAGCAGCATGATAGACATTTTGGATAGGACTTCTAGGCGAGCAAATGAGGCCTCAGAAATAGCTCACCTTCATATACAAGGAGAAGACAAATTTGGGGAAATGCAGGTTCCTGGGGCAACTGAGTTCTATGAGGGACTGATCCTAACAATTCCTACTTTCTGTTGAGGGGCCTTCAGTGAATCTCTGCTCCATTCTAAGAGAAGCCCCATCTCCTTGGCTTCTTTTCAAGGACATGGTGATTTTCCTCCAATCTACACTTCCAGCCACATCTCCCAGGGCTCCAGGCAAACTGGGTACCAGCGGTTTCCCAACTCAGCTCCCACTTCTCCACTCTCTGTTGGGGATACCTGTCTCTCTGGCCACCCCCACAGTCCCCATTCCCATATCCACATAGTCAATGGCTACTCATACCTTGAAGCCGGAACTTAAATGCCTCTTCCTCCAGGAAGCCTTCTTGATCCCCACTTACAGAAGACCCCACATGGCTAGAGATGCTACCACACACTCCGTCCACACCTCACTTCCAGCCCTTGTCTCGTTACACCTTCTGTTACAGATCCTGGTGACCTCCAGCCTGGAGCTCATGAAAGATGAGCCTTGGGAAAATGTCTATTGAATAATTTGAAGAGTTGTATGAACTAATGCTGAGAAAGGACTACCGTATCACAAAACAGTGCCTGTGTCACAAAAACCTAAGCACCCATGTGTCCTCATGTCCTTCTGTGCCTAACATGGGATTGGCTTCCTGCAGGCCATAGGTAAGTGAAATATTGAGGTCACATTTCCAACATTTATTTGAATGCCCATTGTACATAATTTCTCTATATGCATATGATCTACAGAATTATCTACTTAACATTTTTCTTTAAATTGACTAATTTTTTAAGATTTTATTTATTTGACAGAAAGAGAGAAAGAGCATGAGAGCATGAGTGGGGGTAGGGGCAGAGGTCAAGAGAGAGGAAGACGCAGACTCCCCACTGGGCTTGATCCCAGGACACAGAGATCACAACCCAAGCAGAAGTAAGACGCTTAACCAACTGAGCCACCCAGGTGCCCCTAAATTTTTTAAAAATCTAGATTGATATATTTTATTTTACTGTTTATTTATTTATTTTTAGAGAGAGTGCGTGTGTGAGCAGGGGTGGAGGAGGGGCCGAGGGAGAGGGAGAGAGAATCTTCAAGCAGACTCCTTGCTGAGCACAGAGCCCACTGTAGGGCTAATCTCACAACCCTGAGTTCAGGACCTGAACCAAAATCAGGATTTGGAAGCTTAACCAACTGAGCCACCCAGGAACCCCTAGATGGATCTATTTTAAAAGGAAACTTTTCATCGCTCCACAAATGAGAAATTAATATCACTTGGGATAAGAAGAAATTGCCATACAAAATAAATACAAGTACGAAGACAACAATACCATGAAATTCTCATTGGACATAATTGCTTGCTCAGAGCTCAGTGCTTGAGGCTTCTGTGTTTTTATAAGAGGGGAGGTTAACAAATGTTAGACGGGTGTCGAAGGCTCAGTCAGCAAACTGAGAGTTCCTGTTTTGGGTAATTGGTGCTACGGAAGGAGCACATGAAAGGGAATCTCTGAGTTACCACTGATTCAAGGTGATTCAGTGCACTGTCTTGGGAGGTCCTAACATCATCTTGCTTGTTTCCAGAAGTGGGTGTTCAACAGTGGGGGGGGGGTGCTTGTATAGTGCAAGGGATGCTTGTTACAGAATAAGTGAGACTCAAATTTGAACCCCAATGCTGTCACTGAATGAATGGATGATCTTAGAAAGTCCCGATGTCTCTGAGCCCCAGTTGTCCATCAGTGAAATAAAGATAATAGACCTGCTTTTCGAGGGCTGTCCAGAGCTTGGACGTAATGTCTACAAAGGGACCAGGGAAGTACCTGGCACGTGGTAGGGTGCTCACTGCACCCCGATAGTGCTATTCATTACTGTTGACGGCGTTATTATCAGATGTGCCATCAAAGAGCACCTCTGAAGGAAGAAAAACAGATGGAACCAAGGCAGATGTTACCAGGAATCAAAGATAAACACAAAGGCTGTGCCCAAGCCCGAGAACCGGCACTGTTCTACTTCTCGCTCTGCACAGTGATGGCCAGAACTCAGCCCCAACCAAGGAAGTTGATGGGAGACTGGCTTGACATGGTCTCCAGGCACCTGGGGTACCTTTTACCATGACTGCCAAGTATCTGTCGGTACCAGGACCGTGAGACCCCCAGGGCTCCTCCATGACGCCCCTCCCCCACCAGTGAGCAGTACGGTCCCTGAGAGTGGGTACAAGGGAAGCACGGGCAGAGAGTGGGAAGGGTGCCACTCCACAGATGGGGGAGCCACCTGCAAGGCAGGAGAATCAGACGGAGAGGTAGGCAAAAACGGGACCAGACTGGGACGAACGTTCCCTTATGGACCATCCCCAACCCCAAAGTCCCAGAAATTACACAGAAAAAATATATGCTGTGAATATTTTGTATATACAAGCCACAGAGGTACAGAGTCCCAATCTCTCCCTCCCCCCTTCCCTCTCTCTTAATATCATTAGTCTTCTCATCTTCAGAGGGAAAGATCAGAAGCGACCAGACAAAAGGAAGACTCGTAAGCTGTGCCACGCTTAACAGAAAGGGCACAAGATAAGCGAAAAAGTCTTAAGTATTTGGCCCACATGACATTTAAATAATGCATTTGGCTTTCCACTTTCCATCCGTATGCGTAATCCTGCATGTTTACTCAGATACTTGCCATGTACAAAGAAAGAACTCAGGAAGGAGGCTCACGGTTTTCATTGGTAGAGCCCATCGTTAGGAAAAGCACAGGAAGAAACATAGAGAAAAAAATGGAGCGGTGTGGGGGTCGGGGATCTGCAAATTCTCTGGTTATATTGTCTACACAAGACCATACAACTAATTTAAATATTTTCTTCCCAAGGTGTCTAAACTGACCAGGTGTTTGAGTATCACACAAGCCCTGGCACAAAGTATTTTTTAAAATAGTCTGAGTCTTGAAATATTAGTGGTGGAGTGCATGGTGTATAGTCTCCTTACCTTTCAGATGTTGGTACTCCTCCCTTACTGTCCCATTCAAGCTCAAGTTAAGAACCAGGAGACCTGAGTTCAAATCCCTGCCCCACTAATTCCAACCAAATGTCCTTAGGCCAGTCTTTTTAAACTCCCTAGGTCACGATATCCTCATTTATAATACAGATGAGCAAAATACAAGTTCACTTGGAGTGAGCATTTCTAATGTGCTAAGTATTGTACTTAGAGCTTTAAATCAGTTTCTCTTTTATTTACAGAGGTTTCATTATTTTTAGAGGTTATTTCATTCATCCTGACAACCCTGTGAAGGAAGGACTCCCATTCCATTTTACAGATGAAAAATCAGGGTCAATGAGAGTTGTGTCCTTGTGCAAGTTAATACTGGATATGGCCAGGAGTCAAACCTAGGTCCGTGTACGTCCTTTTAGTGTTCATGCACTCATTTCTTCATTCATCAAACGTTTGTCAAAGGTCCTCTGTGTTCAGAGATAAGCATCATTCAAAAATGTATCCGACAGGGGTCCTGGGAGGCTCAGTTGGTTGAGCATCTAACTCTTGAGTTAGGCTCAGGTAATGATCTCAAGGTTGTGAGACTGAACTCCGTGCTCAACAGGGAGTCTGCTTGAGATTCTCTCTCTCCCTTTCCCTCTGTCCTCCTCCCCTCCCCAAAGTAAATAAATAAATCTTTTTAAAAAACTTACCCCATATAAATGCTGTCACTATCACTAAGCTAACAGGTGAATGTACTTTTGTAAGCAGTTAAGTGAATGAACATATGCTGTACGTCTTTCACTTTGCAGTGGTAGGTAATCGCTGGTGAGAACTTTCTAGGTGCCAGGCTCTGGAGATGTCCCCCAGCAGGTGGCAGAGCCAGCACCCCAGCTGCTCAAGTCCCCCGGAACCACCGCTTCAGGGCCTCTCTGAGATGCCCGTGTCCTGGGACCCCACTGTATCCCGCGGCAGCCTTCACCTTCCTCCGCTCTTGAGTCTGTCCAAGGAAGAGCCCAAATCTTAGAAAAGTCTTCCACTTGGAACCAGTCTCCTCCAGGAGAAATCCTGAAGTACCCCGGAAACAGCGACTCTCTTATGCTGCCCTGTGTATGTTAATGGGCTCCCCACTGATTTTTCTCTAATACTCGGGACTTCTTAAGACAACTCGGCATCTAAAGTTCTACGGTCAGAAGTTAACCTCTTGACTATTCCATAAGGAAACATCCATTCCTTTGGAATAGAGAGGCACCAAATATTCCATTTAAACAAAAGCCTTAAAAGGCATGATAATTTGGGGCGCTTGGGTGGTTCAGTCAGTTGAGCGTCCAACTCTTGATTTTGGCTCAGGTCTTGATCTCAGAGTCCTGGGATTGAGCCCCTCGATGAGCCATGTGGAGGGCTGCGCACTCAGCGGGGAGTCTGCTTAAGGATTCTCTCCCTCTCCCTCTGCCCCTCCCCCAGCTTGCACACTCTCTCTCTCTCAAATAAATAAATAAATCTTTTTTTTTAAATGCATGACAACTTGATAGCAAGCACCTATTTGTTGAAAACAAACTTACTCCATGATTTCCAATCCTTATGAGGTTTTGATGATCTCATGGCACTTGATTCTTTAGTCAGAAATAAGAGAGAAGGACTCAGACCAGCAAATGTAATGATGAGTAACAGTGTCTTTTAAGTGGAGAGGGAGAAGTTAAAGGAATTTATTGTTTTTATCATTCTAATTAGTTGTACCCAATAAATAAATAAATACACAGGACAAAGGATTTATAAGAAAGAGAAAAAAAAACACCACTACACAATCGCTAAAGACAGAAAACACTACTATATAGGAACTAAACAAAAATTGACATTGGATGATGCTGCCATCCTCTGTGATGTTGAGATGATCCATTTCGACACAAGTCTATTTGGCTTTTATTGTCAGCTTCGGTCAATTCCCTTTGAAAAGAAAAATCAAACTCACATAGACCCACAAAATCTCAAGGGCCTGGGATCCAGTTTGAGAAATGTTGTTTAGGGAGCATCAGAAACTATGAAATTAAAGTAGTTTTGCTGCTAGTGGTGAAATGGATAGTCAGAGGCCTTTTCTTAAAGACTCTCTTAAAGGACAGGATGCTACAGATGGAAAAAAATCACAGGACTGGAACCATCCAAACCCTTGAGCCTGACCTTGACGCTGTCCCTTACTTCCTTTGTGACCTTGGACGAATCTTGTAACATATTTGAGCTTCTACTTTATCCTCTATAAAAAGAGATTAGACTTCTTCAAGAGGGATCCCTTATTTTCCCTCTTAACTCCAAAATTATGTGAAATTTATCTTCCTTGTGTTTTTGTGGAGGAGCTCATGATAGGTTAAGTTGAAAATCATCGTTGAAGAAGGATCCTAGTTGGAGAATCACCAAAGCAGAATATGAGAGAGTGATGAAGGCTGAGCCACATTATCTAGTTGGACTTGACTCTGGGTTTCTTTCCCTTTGGTCAAATATCTGATAATGTTTTCCTTAAACATTTCTTCTGGTCCTAGCTGCTGGAATGAAGCGAAGGGGACAGTGTTCGTACGTGTCCAGGACCTAGGGAGGGGCAGCCTTGTGATGCCAATATGGTGCTGGTTACCTGGTCAGCCGATGGCACCAACAACAGGAGACTCTAAAGGTCAGAATGGATGACCCCAACAGATCGCCCTTCTGTGCCATTGGCAGCCAGCTGTAGAGAGCAGGATTTGGTCTTAGAGTGAGTGGATTGCTTTATCTAAGCTTTTCTCGACGGTTATGTTCGCGGTATAGTGTTAGTATAATTCTGAAACTCTTGTTTAATTCGGGGTAAAGTAAATGAGTAATAGGAGATATTCTGATTTTTTATCGTTTCCTGTGTCCTTGGGAATCAGGGTTCTCGATGTAGGAAAAGGAGATGCAGACATTGCAGAAGCAGCTAAGTTAATGTTTTCTTTTTTTTTTTTTCTTTAAAGCAGCAACTACGGTCTGAAGTTGGAATTAGAATCATCAGTATAAATTCATGGGGTCCAATGGAGAGTTCTAAAAATAGCTGTCCATCGCACAAGGACTGCAGTCTTGAAATAGTATTTCCCACTCACGGAAGAGACTGGGGCTTCTTAGAAAAATGGCTGATGTTTATGTCTAGGGCAGGAGTGTAAAAGATGAGCCTGAAATATCTTGTCACATCAGACATCCAGAGACCGTTCAAAACTTTGGGTCATGTGAAAAGGTCTCAAGAGCCAACTTTGAACAGGCCAAAAATGGGACCACTGAAGCTTCAAAAACAAAATATTATGATTGATTGCATCCCATCAAACATGTTTAAATTCATGAGTTTATAATGACATTTTGTAAATAAACATTTTATTTTAGAATAGTTTTAGTTTACAGAAAAATTTGGAGATGGCCCAGAGAGTTCCCACATGCCCTGTACCCACTTTCTCCTATGGTTCCCATCTTGCATTAGTACGATACGTTTGTTACAATTAATGGACTGATATTGATATGTTATTTTTAACTAAAGTCCACTAACCTGAAACATCTCTCCTCCGTTTATTTAGATCGGCTCTGATTTCTTTCATTAGGGTCTTGTAATTTTTCACATACAGATCCTGCACATGTTTTGTTAGATTTATACCAAAGTATTTCTTTTTTCTTTTTTCCTGTTACCTTCTGTTTTCTTCTCCCTCCCTCCCTTCTTTCCTTTCCATCCCTTTCTTCCTCCATTATTTCTTTCTAGTGATCAATTTTTTTCTTTTTTTTTTCTTTTTTTCATGACCATTTATAATGATATTTTTAAAGATACTGATTAGTTACCTTTGGGCTGATAGGAAGCACATTCATTATCCTGAAAATTAGTAAATATAAGGGAAGAATTGAGCCTTTATCCAGCCTTTTATATACAAACTGTGCCGCTGGGCAATCAAACATAAATGAAAGCAAGCCTCTCTCTATATTCGTATTTCTATTAAATGAAAAAAATAATAAAGTCAAAATATTATCATTTTGCAAATTCAAATGAAGTAAAGGAACTGAGCATTGAACGTCTATGGCTGCTAATGTCACAAAAGAACCCCACTCATGGGCTTCTCATGAAAGAACACACCGCCAACTACATTCTTCCCCAAGAGATCAGACGTGAAGCCGTCCAGCCTCTGGGTCCCACTGCCGGAAAAACAGCGGCTGAAGAACATGCCAAACATCACCCTGAATTTGCAACTGGCAAGATCCAGACTGTGAGAGACTCTTACGATCAAATGTCCTAAGTTCTTCAAGAGAAGTAGTTAAGGAATAGAGAAATGTATAGGTGAAGAGAAACTTTAAGAACATAAAATGCCTTTAAAAGGGGTACCCACTTGACCACAAAGAAAGGCAAGAGAGTGACATAACTGTCAGGCTCGTGGGGGAGAAAGAATGCTCTCATGGGAATGGGGACGCATAAAAGATCTTCTGGGGTGACTGGCCAAGTCCTCTTTCTTGATCTGAGTAGTGATTGCAAGGATATTTGTCTTAGAGTAATTATTTAAGTTACACATTGGGTGTGTGTTTTTTCTCTCTCTTCTTTTACTTTAAAACGTCAAAAAATATCAAAAAACATAGGAAGAAGAAAGAAAAGAGAGTATTCTAGTCTTCAAATATAAGGTCAAGTAAATGATAAGCAAGTTACATACACTTATGAGTCATGAGTATTAAGTTAAACATTTTCACTTTACCTAGGGGTCAACACTGTTGGATTAGGCTTATATAGCAAAATACACACCTGCCGTCGCTGCTCTGAAATCCTGAATGGATCCTTTGTTACACCTCATTGTAACAATTATTCAAAGATATTAGCAAGTGGAGGAAAAAAATGAGAAAGAAATGAATGCAGAAAAAGACCCTAAATTCAACAGCCTATCCTTCTGTTTTTGCAAAGATCACTTGGAGAGATTTTTCCAAAATCCCAGGAAATTGAAAACATCTCCAGTGCGGATGATCAAAGCCCTTCCTATGGGATACTACTTCATAATTGAATCATGCAAACTGCTGAGAAGTTTATGCCCAACCTACATTTTCTGTGATGTTAACCTATTATTCCTGGCCCCCTTGTGTACTTCTATTATTCTCAAAGATATCGGTAAATAGTCCCTTACCTTCCATCTTACCAGTCAAACAAACATGTACAGGAGAAGTTGAATGCATAAAGAGTCTCCACTCATATATTTGCAGTTCAAAAGATTGGCCCACAAAGGGAAAAACTGAAATCGAAATTTTCTCTCTAGAAGTCTTTAGATATTCACAGGAGCAGAGATAAAAACATTCATTGCAGAAGGAAGACACAGCCACTTTGTACATGCTATGGGCACAGACTACACGGCTGTTTTTCCAGACTGCTCATAATCTTGCCACATCTTACAGACACATAACAGTGGGGATCCTCCCCAAGGTGGGAAAATCCATATTTTAAATTTAGGCATATGATAATCTTCTCTTCAGATGGATTAACCTTTCAGGTTTGGATTTAACCTAGACCTTGGCCAATGCTTTCCATTTTATAGATGGGGAAAACCGAGGTGCCGAGAAATGAATGCCCTCTTCCAAGGTCAGACAGCAAGATAGTCAGAACTATTTGAAGGCAGAATTCTTGAACTGACCGCTGTCCATGGCTTCTAAGCAAAGGTGAACTCAGAGATATCTGTCAAGTATCCAGGAACTGGGGTCGGGGTGGGGGAGCAGGTAAGACTTCTGCTAGTAAAGGCTGCTTTTAGGACACGTAATCCCCTGGGTATCAGCGAATGCAAAGAGGCAGCCTCATTGGGCTCTCAGAAGAGGGAGTAAGCCTAGAAATCACACGTTCAGGAAGGATCCAAGGGTCTACCTTTGAACAATCGAGTCCCCTGGACGCCAGGGACCAGGACAGCGCTGGGAAAGACAGACTTGGCGCAACCACAACTTGGAGCAGATACTGGGATGAAGACGAAGGACGGAGAAGGTCTACCGCAGGTGAAATACAGCACCGGTGAAGGAATGGTGTCATGGCCAATTCCATCCCAGGACCAACCGGGGAGAATTCCGAATCCCCAAAGATCTTAGGTGGATGTTGACAGAGCTTGAGCTCAGCCTGCTGCCAGTTGGAATTATCTGGATGACTAGAGGTGACTATTTCACCAGTCTCCTCTGGTTGCTGAAGTCATTTATGGAAATATGTGCTACCTAATTATGACAGATTTCTGAGACCGTGAACTAAAAAAACTAATTTCACCTCTGTCAATACAATATAATCTTCCTTCCACTCCAGGGTGTCCAGAAAGTAAAATGTTATCGCTAGGAAAATTGCACGTATTAAAATCTTTCCAACTTTTAATGTTGTTCCAAAGGAAACGACATCATTTATTTCCCTGTACTTTGGAAGCAGCTAAAATCCCTCTAGGAGAGAACCGAAAAGCTACAATTAGCTAACTAATGTAGACAAATGAGGGAGGGTCTGTAGGCCCAAATTACCCAAATCATTGGAACTTTGTAGACCTGGTCTCCCCAAATAACATCAGCCTAAGTCTGAATCTTTGTGGTTATCTTATGAAAGCAAACAATATATTACACTCCGTGATTTGGGGGGCTGGTCTCTTTGCTCATTTTTGACATGAGATCTACTGGAAACCCACAGCTAAGAGAATCCCATATGGGTAAAGAGGGAAAAAGATCCAATTAAGTAGGAAATGCTAACAAGCTGCTTAAGCAAGCACTGAGGCATGCTGGGATATTACATGTCCACAAAGAAAATATTAATTTTAAGCTCAAAGAAAAAATAAAAAAGGGAATTTAAGGGAGGGGGGAGAATAAGAAAAAAGTGTCAGGATATTTATATAAACTGTCATTCCTGTGTTTTCATGAAGGCTCATGCCCTCTAAACAGTCCATCAACACTCTCTCTGATCACAGACTTCGCTCTGATTGAGTGGGGAGATGTCAGCCAAGGAGAAAAACATGTGGAAAATCTGTTAACCATGTGTGTCATTCCTGATGTCAACAGGTAAGGAAATATGGGAGCGGTCTCACATTTGTGCATTTCCACTCGGGCTCCGAGAATGGAAAAGGGCATCGCTGGCTTCGGGAAGTAGATATTTATGATTCCCGTTGTGGTTGTGGTGGTAACGACGATGATGAAAACACACGGGATTCAGGACGAGCCCAACAGAAACGCAACAAGACCGCCTGGAGCCCAGGGACGAATGTCACACCAGCGACGTGTGTGTAAATAACAGGTTTGGGAGTTTAACATTGCGTGTCTTGTCAATGGAGGGCTAGATAAGCTCTTTTTTGGAAACACTGGGATCCCCACCCAGCCCCCTCACCCTCCAACCCCCGTCTAACTTCAAAACCTCTTTTCCTGACAGGGTGCAGGGTTGAAATCCCCTTCCGTGGAAGGAGTCAGGGAGGAGCTAGAGCTCCCGTAGCACTTTCCTGCAAGGGGGAGGTGGGGAGGTTGTTGGCAGGAGTTCTGGGGCTCTGGGGAGAACAGTGGGTGGTGCTCAGGACTCAGTTGTAGTGCGGCAGTCTTTGCGATCAACCTGGTGACGTTGGAAAAGTCATGGAACCTTCTGAGTGTGGTTTCCTGTAGAGTGACAAGTTTGGCCTAGGACAGCATCTCTAATGCCATAACAGATATCAGATCACCTGGGGATCTCGTCAAAATGCAGATTCTAGTTCAAGAGATCGGGAAAGGGACCCGTGACTCTGCATTTCCAATAAGCTCCCCCCCCCCACCCTGGGCGACGCTGGCCCATGGACCACCCTTTGAAGGCTCAGATGATGTTTACAGCAGACAATTGCTGCTACTGCTCACCCAGGATCCAAGGATTAGAGCAACTTCATTTTCCAATAAGTCACCTGGTTTTCTTTTGGAGAACCCCACCCCCTCCCTCTCGTTTAGGGCATTCAGGTAGGGCCGATGCTTACCCTAACCCCCCAGATCCGAGAATGGGCCCAGGTCCTACCCCTGGATTGGCTAATCAGGGCACTCCATCTCTGTGATTGGCTCCTACATGGGCACATGACCTATGGCGGGTTAACACAACGCAGGGCTATGGTGAAAGTGACGTTGTCTTAGCTGGGATGATAAACTATAGCTAGGATATTAGCCACGTGGAGAAGCCATTTCATCACATCTTGGTAAACCCTGCCTGAAAATAAAGTTAATAGAGAAGAAAAGAGAAGAAAGCCTAGAGAGCCAATGACATTCCAATGGCATCATTTGAACTCCTAGATACAGCCATGCCTGAAGCTGTAGATCCCTGTCTTCTCTAGCGACACAAGCTAGTCAAAAAATTCAATGATTACAGGCATGATACACTTATAAATCGCAGCTGCATTATCAGTATTTTCTCCATTACTGTCTTACTATAGACCAGAAATCAGTAATTTTTCTGTAAAAGGCCAGATAATAAATATTTTAGGCTGGTGGAACTTAGGTCTCTGTAGGAACTCCGTGTTAGCACACAAGCAGTCATAGATAATATGCAAACAAGCAGCTGAGGCTGTATTCCATTCAACTTTATTTACTAAAATAAGCATCCGGGGGCGCCTGGATGGCTCAGTCCCTTATGTGTCTGACTGCCACTCAGGTCATGATGTCTGGGTCCTGGGATCAGCCCCGAAGAGGCTCCCTGTTCAGCCGGGCGTCCTTCTCCCTCCGCCCCCTCCCCCCACTCGTTTTCTCTCTTTCTCAAACAAATAAATAAAATCTGTAAAATAAGCATCCAGCCCTCAGGCTATAGTTTGCCAGCCCTGGTCTACACAATCAACAAAGCCTTGATTTGTAGTATTTGCAGTTTTCCACAGTGTAAACACCCCCACATAATGTCACCCAGCCTAGAGCTGGGGTAAGAAGAGTCCCAAGTCCCCTCTATACGGTCTTTCCACCATATAGAACAATCATCCCAATAACATAGATCAGAGTAAAATGTAATCAAATAATTAGGAAGGTCTGAGTTTTAGGTATTTATCAAGTTTGTCTTGATCTCGTTTTTTTAAATTGTAAGTTTATAATAAGTTTACTTTCGAATAATAGCTTTAACCCAAGAGTTCAAACGTGAAACAGAGAAACCAGGATCCAAAGATATCACAACAGTAGATCAAAGTTTGGAAAGGGATTAATGACATCTTCAGGAATTGTAGTTTAAAATTCCAATGTATGAGACAAGTCCTTTTTGAAATGGTAATGCCTTGTACCTGAGTAGAAAAGACAATTAAGATAATGTGTTAATTTTCCCCTTGAATCTGACAGTAATATTTTGATCCTGTTAATTATCCGGAGAACAGAAAATGTATATAATGTGATAGATCCGTGCAGAGTTGACATGCTTGCTGCCTGGTTAAGTAGGCACACTTATCCTATAATTAGCTGCTCGGAATGCAATTTCCATCCCTTCCTAAATACACCCACTGAAAAAAATAAACCAACGTGGCATGGCAGAGCGGCTCCAATCCGGTTTTACCCCCCGGGAAAGCAGTCAATGATTATTTACTAAAAGTTATCCTCCTTTCAAAACTATCAGAAAATAGCAATTGTTCGCTAATGATTTCTGGCAGGTGAGGGTCAATCAATGCCTTAAGAACACCGAAAGACCATGTCATTAGAGCCCCAGCATGCTTGCCTTCTCAGAGGGATAAACTTATCGATGTTGCTAACTGGGCATTTTAATGAGAGTTCATCACAAAAGGGCAACCTTTTAAGTGGGCAAGTCAATCCACAAGGGGGAGAAATGTGGACCCCAAATCATTCTTATCAACTGGCGAAGAGGGCTTTCTAGATCATATTATGAGTTTCAGGGCAATACTCTCTTCTGAACGGAAATTGTGGCCCATTTAGCTGCGCATTTTGAAAGATATTTTATTTTGTTTTTTTAAAAATCGATTTATTTATTTTTAGAGAGAGTGAGCATGAGCTGGAGGGGCAGGGGGAGAGGGAGAGAGAATACGAAGCAGACCCCCGCACTGAGCGTGGACCCTGACATGGGGATCCATCTCACGAGCCTGAGGTCACGACCTGAGCCGAAACCAAGAGTCAGACGCTTAACCAATGGAGCTACCCAGGTGTCCCTTGAAAGATATTTTATATTTAATCTTTTAAAACAACCCATGCCAACACCTCTCTGGGAGAGCTAGTGAAGGAGATGTGTCCTTCCATCAGGATGGTGGCATTTTGTCCACGACACCACGGCAATCTCTATCTACCTGTGGTATTTAATATATTCCATAAAAGCACAAATCATTCCTGACCAGTTTCATTCCTATCGCAGGTCTGTTTGTCTGATCTCCTCTGGTATTTTATTTTATTTTATTTTTAAAGATTTTATTTATTTGAGAGAGAGAGAGTGAGAGAGAGAGCATGAGCAGGGGAGAGAGGGAGAAGCAGACTCTCCACTGAGCAGGGAGCCCAGCTCGGGGCTCGATCCCAGGACCCTGAGATTATGACCTGAGCGGAAGGCAGACACTTAACCGACTGAGCCACCCAGGCGCCGCAAGGAAACATACCTTCTAAAACACCATACAAAGGTAAGGGATTGCTATTATTGCCTTTGGATCCCCACACAGAAGGCCTTGTTCATAACAGCTGCTTACAGATCTGCAGAATGAATGCATGCCTGCGTTTCTTCATTTAATAATCTTCTGTGCAAAATACAGAGCTTGAGATGAATGCACCGGGGAGCCTGGCAGCACGGGTTCAAATATCAGCTCTGCTATTCGCTCAGTGGCCATGTGATCTTGGGGGAAATTACTCGATCTCTCACTGCCTCAGTTCCTCATCTGTGAAATGGGATGGTGATCATGGTTCTCTGTGGGATAGTTAGGAAGGTAAAATGAATTCATATGAATAAGTTTCTCAGCACAATTAGTCCTACACAAGTCGTCCCCCTCCCCCTGCCCGTGTTCATGTGCTCTCTCTTTTGCAAAGAAATGAATGAAATCTTTTTTTTAAATGTTGTTTTTCCTTTACATTTTGCCTGGGTCCTTGGTGCAGGGGTGGGTCCAAAATCAACGCTCCTGGTTGCCCAGGAGTTCACCCTGCTACTCTTCAAATCCACTCTCAGGGAAAGGACATCAAAGGATGCTTTTTCTTTAGCCTTAGTTCCTACTGTAAAATGAAAGATCTTATCTCATGATAGAAGAGACAGATGAGGACCTAGTTTTAGGACAGAGGGACATCACAGGTAGTCCTAAAATCACACCACGGCAACCCTTCTTTTTTCTGACTGTCTTCATGCATCGAGCAGTTAATTTATGCCTGCACTGTGCCAGGTGTTGTGCAATCTGCTAGGAATTTAGTGGTGAAAAAGCTAGACAAAACCTCTGTTCTCACAGAGCTGGGAGTCCCGTGGATCACAGGAAGCCTGACCTGGCCTAGGGGCTCACGAAAGCTTTCCTCATCAAAATCAACTCTTGTGCTGAGATCTGAATGCTTCTGAGAAGGGTTTAACCTGGGAAAGGGCAGATCCTAAACAGGGAGTAGTATGTGCAAAGGCCCAGTGGTAGGGGAACAGGTAGAATGTTTGAGAACTGAATGGAATTGGAAAAGACAAGGGGGGTGTGGAAGATGGGGCTGGAGGGGGTGCAAAGCAGGCAAGTCTTCTTAGGTCCCTGGGGGCTATATCTAAATTTACAGTAATGAAAAGTTTTAAAAGGATGTGTGCAGCCCCAAGGAACATAACCGGGGCACTCTGGCTGCAGTGATTTCAAAGGTCTGGACAGGCCCAGAGTAGTGCTCGTGGGTCAGTCAGGGGCTTCTGCGGTGGTCCAGGCAAGGGCTGATGAAGCTGAGTGCAAAGGTTACAACCGGAGTCATGAATGGGCCTGAGGAGCAGGGGTTCTGGCTTTCAGGCCGTCACTGGGCTGCACCCCCACTGGTACCTTCCTGTCTCCTCCCTTTGAAGGCAGAGGCCTCCCCAGAGTCTAGTCCAGTGTCTGGCTTGACCCTAGGGAGCTCTCATCCGGATCATGAGACAAACACGGAAATGAAACCGTTGAAGAAACTGCAAAGCAATGCATGAAAATGATGGCAAGGTCAGTACATATCGGATGTGTGAATGCTGAAAAGGCATAGAGTAATGGCATGTTTAAGAGGGGCCGACCGAGATGTCCATCAATAGACAAATGGATAAAGTAAATGTGGTATATACATATAATGGAATATTATTCGGCCTTCAGAAAGAAGAAAATCCTGCTACTTGCAACAACATGGATAAATCTGGAGGATTAACATGCTAGGGAAAATCAACCAGACACAGAAGGACAAATACTCCATGATCTCCCTTATATGAGGAATCTAAAATAGTCAAACTTATAGAAGCCAAGAATGCAATGGTTGTTGCCAGAAGCTGGGGAGAGGGGAAAATGGGAAGCATCAGTCAAAGGGTACAAAGTTTCAGTAATACAGGATGGGTAAGTCCTAGAGATCCACACAGCATACTGCCTAGAATTAACAAGACTGTATAATACACTTAAAAAATTGCTAAAATAATACGTTAAGTGTTCCCATCAATAATAACGATGATGATACCAATACAGAGGGCAGGAGGAAACTTTTGGACGTAATGGAGTTGGTTATGGCATAGATCGTGGTGATGAGTTCACAGATGTGCACTTCCCTCCAACCTCTTCAAGTTGTATTACATTAAATGTATACAGCTTTTTGTCTGTCAATCATACCTCGAAGTGGTTTTTAAAAAAGTATTACTATAATAATTTTTGTAAAAATTGAGAACACCAAGTGTCGTTGAGAATAGTAGGGAATGGGAACCCCGTCTTACGTATTCCCTTGAGAACGTAAGTTGGCATGATCATGTTGGAGAGCAACTCTGTGTTTCCAGGGAAGCTGAGTTTAGGTCTAGGTCCCTGTCCTAGAGATAGCCTTAGTCATATGCTCGAGGAGACATCAACATCCCCCCCACCCCCGCGATGTCCATTACGACCCTGTTTCTAAGAGTGAAAAAGTAGAAACTACCTAAATGTCTTTGAGTAGGAAGATGGTGATGTCCTGCCTGCCAGAGGGTCCCAGAAGATTCAGTTCAGCCTCATCCCGTCAGGGTGGGGTAACGGTCCCACAGTGGTTTCGGCAGAGATAATGGCAGTAGCACGGGCCAACTGAGGTGTCTTATCCCTTTAGGGAAGAGCCACTGGGAAGAGTCATGCCTCTTATAGAGAACACGGGCCCGATGGCCCACGGTTCTCCAACTCACAGCTTGTGTTCATAACCCTAACAGCCAATCGCACGATCAGAAGGCAAGCAGACATCTGTATTCAAACTGTGGCATCGCCATCGAGTGAAGTCATTCTGTTTATATATTAAGATCTAAGGGTGTCAAGTGATTTAGGGGACATGATTACCAAGTAGCATTTGTTAGGGAGTCCCAGGTCCCAAAGGAACGTTTTCCCAGAGACTCTCGCTGGGGCACATAGTATATTAGTAATAACTGTAATCACAGCTTGGGGTTATCACAAAAGTGTTAAAACAAAAACAAAAAAAGAAAAGAAAAGAAAAAAAAAAGGATGTGTAACCACCAAAAACTACCGGAAAAAAACAAACAAACAAACACATTTTTCAGCTCTTAAAGTTCTAAGGTTTAGTTTCTTGAGATTTTACTTATGTAAAACATCTTATTTCCATTGATACCAGATTAAGTAGGCCTCTATGCATTTTCTCAAATGAATCAAGCATTGTTTCACTGTTGCTCAAAGCATTTTTAAGAGCCTGGTGACAGAGGAAATGTCTGAATTCAAAAGGAAGTCTTAAGGGGTTGTGAAGTCTCAGGAAAGTTCTTAAATGACCTAACCAGATGTTTTGAAGTCTGATACACCCTTAACCCAAACTGAAATTCATAACAAAGTCAAAAGCAATAGAGCCAAATTGATTCCAAGATACCTTTTCTACCAAACCTGTTTATAACCGTTGACTTTAATGGGGCCTAATTCTTACTGGGCAGAGATTATATGGCCCTGGAAACAATGAGATGCATAATAAAGTTTGAAGAGGAAATAAAACCTAAGTCCTTAGTGCTGGCTAAGTTGAGAACCCACATTTCTGAGGCTAAGCAGAACCGTGGGTAAGAACGTGAGCCCTGATCCCGGACTGCTTGCGCTGGAATCCCAGCTCTGCCATGTGCTCGTGGTGACCTTGGGAAAGTGGCCGGACCCCTCCTTCCTTCAGCTTCCTTCTCTGTCAAATGGGCATAAGAATGGTACCCACCTCATTGGGATGTTGTATGGGTTAAATGACACGGTGCAGGGAAGGGCTTAGAACACAGTAAATGATCAGTAAAGCTGACCTATTAGAATTATTTCACTTTATTTTTTTTTAAATGTTAGTTATATTATTGAGACACCGAAGTCATGGACAAACCGGGACTTTTCTTTTTTATATTTAAACGTAAGACATGCAAAATTTTAACCGTATTACTGAAGGAAAAAGAGGTTCTCTAGATCTCACCCAAGAAATAAAATTCCTGGGGGAAACTGAGTTCCTTTCCTTGGTTTGTTTACTTTGTGGACGGGACGTATTTTAATTTGAGAGGGTTTGGTTTGGTATAAAGCATTTGGGACATTAACGGAACAGTAGAGACAGAGTCCAGATAAAATGGTCCTGAGTTGCCGTGAATGAATAGGACCGTTAAGGACTCTAAACAACAGGAGCGAGGACAGGCTCTGAAGACATAAGGGCCTCGTGACTTTCCTGCTAACCTGACAGGTGACCACGAACGAGCAAGTCACTTTGGCTCTCTGGACCTCCCCTTGCTCACCTGCAAAAAGAGGGGGTTGAACTAAATGGCCAATTAGGTTTCTTTGGGCTCTAACTGCTTGTACGAAGCTGTTATCTATTCCCTGGGACATCTGACTCTGGACTTGACCACTGGCAGCCCCGTGCTCGGCTCCAGAGCCCCGCCAGGCACCCCTCCCCACCAGTGACCTTCTCACTTCCTGCCATTGGGCTCAAAGGACCCCGGGCATGAGGACGACGACAACGACGATGACGATGACGACAACGGCGATGAGGACAATGACCACGATGACGATGAGGACGGGTCAGCCCAACCCCCCAGGCATCCTGGGAGAAACAGCGCTGCTGACTCCCATTCAAACCCCGTGCCGTCTCACACAAAGCCCTGTTTATCCCACTGGAGAGGAGGGTGGAAACCACTTTACTTAAAGCAGAGCTGGAGAGATAAATATTCGAGAAGCAATAGCTCATTATTTTTGAGGACTCTGGAATGAAAGTCCCAGGTAGAAAAACAGCGCGACGACCACTAGCATTTCCATTCTGAGTATAGAGCTCCGAGATAAAGATAGTGCGGCTTGTTTATTATTCCTTCTCTTTAAAACCTGCATTAATTCTGATTTCTATTTAAATAAGAATGATTAAATTTTATCAGCTGAGATGGAAATATTGTGATAAACACTGGCTCGTGGCCAAACTAATCTCCCAAGCCCACAGCTTACGGCCATTGTCTTGTATAGATATTTGAATGGCAATGGGCTTTTATCAGTATTTCTAAAGGCACTCATTTAATTATGTGGTTGTAAGGATTTTCAAAACCCAAAAGAATACCATCAATACATATTCATTTCTTGAATTAATTCGACATTAACATCAGAAAATATTGTTATTTAAAGGATGCTCATACTTGTTTTTGCTCTTGCAAAAAAAAAAGAATGTATCCAATTCTGGTCGCAATGGCGTCTTTGAGATGTTCAGTTTAACTCAAACTAGGAAAATGCAAGGCAGGGAGGTAAGACTGGAATTTGGGGGTTACAAGAAGGAATCGAAAACTTCATAAGTCTTTAATAAAGAGGTCTACTTCCCAGAGATTGGACCATGACAAGGAAACGGAATCTCTGATCTAGGAATTTTGGACACATGTGTGGATCTTGTCAATCAAATAGAATGTATCTGAAAGCCTCAGGAAAAAAGGTTCAAGCGCTGGGGCAGGCTACCAGCACAAAACGTTCATACTTAGAAACCCGAGTGATCTAGATTTCATTCCTATGGGGGATACCAGATTTCTTCAAGAACTGATTAAAGATACAAAAATACATTTGACATCTTTAACATTAATAATGTTTCCTCCAAAGCAGATCTTTATATTTCAATTGATGCTAAATCTGCTTTTGCGAAGCAAAGACTCACAGTCTACCTTAACCTTGGGATTTCTTCTTGTGGCAGGGTGGCTCACTGGGACAATCCGCTCATTGGAACTAAGCCCATGTGATCTGGGTCTGCAAAGTCAAACCCTCTCTCTCTCTCTCTCTCTCTTTTTTTTTTTTTTTTTTTTGCTTTGCTTTTAATCTGACCAAACTACCAAGAAATTCTTCCAGTGTTAATCATTTGAGGGAAGGAGTAGGGATGGGAACCAGCTGAGGAGAGAAGGAGAGAGAAAAGAAACAGAAGGGGAGAGGTTTGCCAGTCTTGTTAAGACTGATGGGTTTTTATGTTGCTCAGCTATCCCGGTTGGCACAGGACTAGTGGGTTTCCTGGGATGAAGAATTTCCAATCCGAAAACCAGGAAAGTCCTGGGCAAAAGCAGGATGGTTGGCCATTTTTTACTAGTCTTCTTTTGATCTAGGCTTCCAGGTCAAACCTTTTAAAGGCTCAAACAAGGGATGCCTGGGCGGCTCAGTCGGTTAAGCATCTGCCTTCCGCTCAGGTCATGATCTCGGGGTCCTGGGATTGAGCCCCACATCGGGCTTCCTGTTCATTGGGGAGTCTACTTCCCTCTCTCCCACTACTCCTCCCCTGCTTGTGCTCGCTTGCTCTCTCACTCCGCTCTCTCTCAAATAAACAAAATCTTTAAAAAAAAATAATAAAGGTTCAAACAAGCTGAGAAGAGTGACATTTAGATCTGATTGAGGATTACTGAGAGGTACAATCTGTCACAACACAAATGCTAAGGAAAGCGCATGGAGGAAGTTTGTTGTGTAGGATGAAAGAGGTAAAAGCGACTTTAGAAAACATTTCCTGCAGAGCATGCTTAGTGGAACACAAATTCCGTGGGATGACATTCAATTTTATGTGAAAAATGGTTCAGCGACCACATAAATGTATGCCACTTAAAAAGGCCTCTTTATTGCAGGACTTCTCTGAGCCTTTAATAAGCTAGTATGCATTGTTAGGTAATGGTACCCTGTTACACATGTTTAGCCACAGAATCCTTTCTGCCAGGGAGCATCTTATGATATTAGTGTTTGGGAGCTCCTACTTTAGAAAGCAACTGCTCTAGGTCAACTTCCTTATTTTTTTTTTTTTAAAGATTTTATTTTTTTAAGTAATCTCTACACGCAGCGTGGGCCTCGAACTCACAACTCCAAGATCAAGAGTCACACATTCTACAGACAGCGCCAGCCAGGTGCCCCAAATCCTCATTCTAAATATGGGAAATACTCTGATCAGTCTGGTTGGTTCCAGGCAAGGCTGGTGTGACCTCGGTTTCTCAGAATTAATATGCGTAAGAACCTCCCGGGCCTCCTGCTCCCAGGCACATTCTGAGTCCATAGGTCTAGGGGGAGGCCTGAGATTCTGCCTTTCTAACCAGCTCCCGGGGATGTGGCTACTGCTGGTCCACAGACCACAGTTGGAATAAAGAAGCAAGATAGTAGGATGCCGGTGTCCTGACTTTTTGTGTGTCCCAGTGCCTTATAGCCTCTTCGGAACTGGAACCAGCTGGCCCCTCGGTCACAGCAGCCCACTTGCCTTATTCTGGTTTCACTGGCTGAGTCGCTGCCTCCAGTTCTTCAAAGCTACTCGTGCTTCAAAGCTACTCGTGCTAGTGATAGAAGCGCATCAAGATGAAGGAAGCATTTCCCGGCCCCTAAAATAAATTTCCTCTTTGCTGTATCAGAAATTAGAAACAGATAAAGCTTTTGACCGGGGGTCGTGTATAGAAATTCAAATTTTAAAAATCACTCAAAATAGCTGTTTAAATGAGTCCAATCAATTTAAAAAAAAAACAAAAACAAACAAACAAACAAAAACGCCTTCCGTGGCCATTTCCGTGTATTTTTCAATTCTGCTGGAAAAACATGGTTGCGTCTAACCAAAATTGGTTCAGTAATTGTGCAACTCTCTGGCTATTGCCAAAATATGCATACAGTGTAACCACCAGATGTTCACTCAGCATGAAGATTCTAGACTACAAGGAAAACATGCTCGTCCTGGTGTTTCAAGAGCTTTCGTACCTGCGTGGATGTAATCCCTATAGTCTTTTCTTTGTGGCGGTTGCTGGGAAAAATCAGTTTATTGAAACCGTTTTGGTGTATTAGCCATAGAGTTGGTCAATTCAGGGGCGGGGTAGGGGACGGTTAAGGAGAAATGATCCCAAACGAAGAGTACGAATTTGCTACTTGATTAAGCTTTTTGCTTTTCAACAAACGGTTGTGGCGTAATTCAAGACGTAGACTCTGTCCCTGTCTCTGTGACATAGAAACACAGATGGGCAGAGTGGCACCTGAACAAGGTGGGTCATCGATGGTTAACATATTATTCTTGCTCGTGAGCCAGGATTTCCCCCTCAGAAGGCTGAACTCAGACATTTCAGCCAACCTGGCCGCATTGGGTATGTGACAGTCACCTCATAGTTCTCGGCAGAACGGGATGAACTTCCCAGTGTCTAAATGGCTGAAGGGAGAAAGGAAAGCAGATTCTGCTGCTTGGAGACTCCACCCTTAGACGCTAGAAGCAGAATCTACTGCAGACCGAAGGCCCGGGGAGCCTTCACCTGACTCTGGGATCTCACACAGAGCAGGACCGCAAATTCCCAACATTCAAGGCCTGCACTGAAGGCCTAGCTCTGCAGCCCATGGGGCAATGCATCGTTTTTGGTCTGCTCCTTGGAAAATGGGAAATAGTTCTGTCTCATGGGGTAGGAGGGGTCAACGAGAAGAATTTGCATATATCACATGCATATGTTAAATGAGGAAATTGGGTCTGTTACTTTGCATACATTACAAGGTAGATGTTGACAGGGCTAAACTATAGTTTGGGCTTGTATTTTTTAATTATTGTAAGAACACTTGGGACCTCCCACCCCCCGTAAGGTTTTAACTGCACAATACAGCATTGTTACTGACTTTATGGTTTCACAATCAAACTCACATCCTGTCACTGGTTTCATACATTCTCATCATACATGTGTTCCAAAATTAAATGAGTTCCTTCTAACCACCAGCCTCGTGAAGCACTAGGAAGTCAACAGTGGGTAAGATGCTATCCCTGCCCTCAAGGGTCCCTTGTGGGTTCCTAGGGAGGTGGATACTGCAAGAAGTGATTATAAGTCTGCTTGACAAGGAAGGAGGCGCAGCTCACCAGCCTCAGGGGGAGAGTGGGAAGAGGGGCCGGGGAAGCAGGAGGGAAGCTTTCTGGAAGAGGAAGGTCTCAGATCTGCTCCTCAATCTCTCCGACTGGCTCTTCTTCCAGGGCCCAAAGTGACACCAGATCCCATCCTTGATCCCTTCTCTTCTCAACCTCATACTTGGAAACGCTAACATCTCCTGATCCGTATCTATGCTGCTGACATTCACGTGTGCACTCCCAGCTTGAGTCTTCTCCCAAACACCAGAGTTGATAGCCTATGGGTTGCCTGGGTCTTCAGAAAGCAGAGACTGAAACGGAGTCTGGAGTTAGGACATTTATTAGGGGTCACGCCTATGAAAGATAAAAGAGGCTATATCATTCAGCCATTGCTGCGTAACAAATTGCCCCATAGTCTCTATAGGTCGAGAATAAGGGTACAAGGTAACAGGGTACATCTGACTCACAGTCCCTCGCAAGGCTGCAAGGCATCAGTGAAGTCCTGATTTGTTTAAAGGCTTAAATGGGTCAGGATCTTCTTCTAGTTTCACTGGTATTATAGTTGGCAGGATCCAGTTCCTTGCAGAAAATTGCCCTGAAGGCCACAGATGATTGTAGGCTGCAGCCCACCTTAAATTTCTTGCCTCTCCAAAGGGCGGCTCACACCATGGCAGCCTACCTCACGGGAGTGAGCAAATGGGAGAGAAAGCAAGAGAGTGCTAGTAAGACCAAAGTCCCAGTCTTTGGTAACCTAATCCCCAAAGTGATGGCCCATCACTGTTGCTGATTTCTGTTTATTAAAAGTGAGTCACTAGGTCCAGCCAATATTCAAGGAGAGGCAGTTACATAAACACATAAATGCCAGGAGGCAGAGATCGTTGGGCGCCATCTTAGAAGGCAGCCTGGGACAAAGGAAGAAGCAGGACTGATTAGGGAGAGCCATTGGGCCACAGTGCAGTCCTGATGCGATGATGGGAGGAGCAGGGAGGAAGCAGGATAAGGAAGACAGGGCCTCAGAACATGAGGTTCATCTAATAAATTCAGCTCAACGGGGAGCTTCCGAGCAAAGCTCTCTTCTTGGGAAGGCTCTGCCCTGGGCGAAAATGGCCATGACCTGGGGATTGCGAAGAAAGAGCATGGTCGTGGCTGAAAGCAGAGTGAGTTCTGAAGGCCAATGGCGGGAGCCTGTCAGGTTACTGCCCGGCTGGCTGCTGGATGGTAGGTTCTTCCTTGAAGGGGGACGTGAGTGGCACACTTTCATGGCCACCGCCTCCACAGTATGTCAGTCAATGGTTTGTACAATCCAGGCGCCCATCAAATGCATAAATTCTTAATGATGCTTACAAAAATATTGGTTATGTATTATTTATGTGAGATGAATATTCATCATCATGTGGAGACAGTAGCCAGACACACGGTCAACCCACAGGGCCGTCTGATCACTCGACACATCTCAAAATTTGAGCTCTTTCCTACTTCCGCTAAATGATCTCGGCTCTGGGTGCACAACCTCAGGAAAGGGGCCAGTGTGGACCAAGGTAGATCTAGATCTGATGGGTCTCTCTGGTTTGGGGCCTTCCAAGCTCTCTAGTAGAGAGAGAAGCTTCCCAAAGTGTGATCGTGCATCCTACTTGTGGGAAGCACACCATTAAACCTCAGGAAGAATGTGTTCCAACTTATATGTGATCCAATCTGACCTCCCCTATTAGCTCTTTCATACTCAAGTTGTGCAAATAAAGGCACCATTTAGCCGAACCTATCTTCACAGGCCATATTCTGTAGCACGTCCCTTGGTGGAGTAGACCTATGTTGTAACGGTTTGCGATTGTCGCTGAATGCCAGTTGTCTTCTATGCCAGGAGCTCCATGAGGGCAGGAACGAGGCTTTGGATCGCCATCATTTAGCACTGGAGTGGCAGGAACGTAGAGACTCAATGAGTGAACGAGTAGGGAGACGCACCCCTCTTTGATCCGTTTTGAGAATCTAGATTTTCATGCATCGGTCTTGTTCTAGCAAGAAGGCACCTGTGTATTCCCAGCTCCTTCACAAAAAATACGTCTCACTCAAGCGCTCTGAAATAATGTGCCTGGTTTAGTCAACTTGATAGCCAGGTTGATTTTGTGGCAACTTCACATGTTGAAAAGCTTTTTAAAAATATATTAATCTAGCTATGCTGTCAACCTATATTCATTAAGCACCTAGGGCGTGCCAGCCCAAAAGAGATTAATGGTTGGTTGATTGACTCTCTTTCACCTGACCTATCCATTTATTCTCCTTTTGGTTTTTTTAATTTACTTCTTTATCCATCCACATATTTTTTTCATTCACTTAGGCACACCATACCTTATTCCGATATGGATCGAAGGTGGTTTAGAGAGATTCATAAACTACACCACTATAATATAAATAAGGAGTAGGTGAAAAAGGAAAAGGAAAAAGCACAAACTCAGTATGTATGGCCTGAGGCAGGAATAATTCAGACTCTTCCTTGGCAAAAGAATGATGAACTAGACTCTCACGATCATGGTAAGTGATCAGGTATAAGAGAAGGGGGCAGATCTACTATAAAAAGAAAAATTCCCTGTGGACAGTTTTCTGCATTTAACCATTAGAATAATCCTTTCTTTTTTCATATTTGTGCGTGTTTTAGGGGGCTTTGAAGATCTCAAGTGGCTCGTTCATTTTTCTTTGTCGTCGCTTTCCTTGTTCTTGTATTTACTGAGGACTTGCTGTGTGCTGGGCCCTGCGCTCAGTATCATGGCGCTGAGGAAAAGGGTGCTGAGTGCATGGTTTTGACTGTTAAAGAAGCTCCAGGTCTAACAGTGAAAAGACCCGAGTCTTGCTCATGGCCCCAAAGTTGCATTACTGCTCAGCCTTGGCCAAGTTCATCCCGGGCTCTGGGCCTCCATGTCCTCGTGCAAAAATGATGGGCTCCATGATCTTGAATGTCCTTAACTAGATGTGAAGTTATGTTCTATAGGACAAACTGGGCAGAAGTGAATGAATTCAGCATCCAACAGTTTGGATTAGCATAGCTTAGGACAAATAATCTATGTCTGCTGGAAGGTGCATTTTTGCTGTTTTATCCTCAGCTGCTGTGCACACCGTATGGACATGTTCTGCTAACCAAACCCAAAGCCCCAGCACCTAAGGGACCCTCCGAAGATATGTTGACCGGAAGGATAGGTGCTTCTTTAATAAAAGTCACTGCTCAGAATTCTCAAGGACTTAAATGCAAACGTCCTATCTGAAGTAATAATAATAATTGCTAACACTAATCAAGCTTTGCAAAGGCCAGGCATTCTTCTCAACATTAGATAACGCGTCATCTCATTTAATTACGGCAACAAACCTATGAGGCAAGTTTTCATTATTGCCCCTAGTTTTCCCCGAAAGGACACCGTGGCGCAGAGAAGGTAAGTATACGCCTTCCCATGTGGGACTGGAGATGTGCATCCAGGAAGTGGGACCCAGAGCGGAGCTCTCCCCTCCTCACTCAAGCTCATCTCCTTCCAGGGTGTCATACCTGCGGTCCCCCGGGGGCTTTGCTAGGTGGTGGCTTCATTCTTTAAAACCAATAGGCTTTACCGCTAATCTGTTTCTGATGCTTCTAGCTAAGCAAACAGCCCAAATTCAAACAGATACCGGAGATTCTTTCTAGAGCCGATTTCCAACTCCAACTACCTAATTATGATTCTTTACAATAAAGTGCATGAAGACACTTTGATGCCACATCTAGGGCTAGCAAACGTTTTCTGTGAAAGGCAGATGGGAAATGCTTTACATCCCGGTGGCCACAGTTATAGCGGCTCAAACCTGCTTTTGTAGTGGGAAAGCAGCCAACAGTTAAACAAATCAGCATGGTTGTATTCCAATAAAACTTTATTTTGGGACACTAAATTTTGAATTTCATATAATTTTTATGTGTCATGAAATAGTATTCTTCTTTTGATTTTTTTTTTTTTTTTAACAACTCTTGAAAGATGTAAAAACCATTCCCCCCTCGGAGGATGAACAAAAACAGGCAGCGTGCTGGACCGGCCTGCACGTTATTGCTTGCCAAACTACCCAAAACTGCTCACTTGCCGCCCAATCAACCTTTGTGAACAAACAAGGCTTCCCTTAAGAGAAAAATAACAACCACCAGATACTCAGCGTTCTCATTTCTTCGCACTATTTATCTATGTTTTCTTGGTCGAACTTTTTCTTCTTCCTTTTTTTTTTTTTTTTTTTTGGATTTAAAATTTTATGTCAATCAATATTTAAGCATCGAGAAGATTAAATCCCACATCTGCATTGGCTGCCATTGTCTCCCCTTGTTTTGAAATCCAACCCCAAGACCCCCAAGTGAAATATACTCCTAAATATCTACAAATGCACACATGAAATATAGGTGTATTTTAAAGAAAAACCTAACGGAAAGTACTTTAAATTTCACAGCCTTTGCTAATGCAGGCAGCTAATCCTATTTACATTCATATTAGCCTTGGTATCTTTTTCCCTAAGATTTACCTATTTGTATGCTTGCATGAGTTAAACTGCCTTTTGCATGATATCAGGACTTTTGTAATTTAAATCTATAAAAGGCAATTTCTTTTAAATATCCTTCCTAACAGTGGCTGAAAGAAGCACGGAAGTTATTTGAGGGCTGTACACCTCAGTAAACATGGACGCTGGACTCCAGGCAATGTGCAGAATGCGGGAATTAATCTTCTACCGTGGAAGTGGAACAGAAAATAAAATCAAGGCCGAGAAAGAAATAGCCTCTGAAAAGGGCCAGTTTGGGTTGCTATCGAAGGAAATGGGGTGTTTTAGAATTGGTCTTTGGACAAGGAAAACTTTCTCCCCTCCCGAAAGACTGTTGAGGACTGTAGGCTTTCCTCGTAGGGACTCTCTATATCCAAAATGACGTGAGCCACACGATAAGTAAGCTTTACAATTTAATGGCGGCGGCGGCTGCTCAGGAGACATGGTGGGCCAGCTGGGGGGAAATTTTAAGATGTCAGTTGTGGCCCCCAACGGGACACCGGAAGCAGCAGCGAGTGGGTAGGTCCAGAGACACAGAACCAATTGTATCTGGTTGGAGTGACATTCTTCCCTCACATCATTCCCATGACGTGGTCACCTCCACCGTCTCCAGCTGGCAGAAATGAGATGCAAATAGATTAATATATAATCTTGCCCCAAAGAGGTAGTGTCTTTGCGGTATGTAGGACATAACACATCAACACACTTCTTTTCTGAGCTGGGCTGGGCTTTTCCTGGTGAAAAGTAACAGTGCGTGAAATCAGCGGGGAGGGACTTCCAGAGGTGTGCCCTCAGGTCTGGCTACACTGAGCCTGTGGTGCCCAGGGGACCGGCCGTCGGGGTCCCCTCCTCTGACTCAGGACAGGGCACAATTCCCAGAGCTCACCAAGTCACTGGCCTGGGCTTGAAGGAACCAGTTTCAAACTTGAGCCTCCCGTTGAAAGTAAACCCACGATGAAGCCAGGAAAATCCAGTGTTTTAAACTTTGCAGCTGGAGCAGTGGGAGTGGTCAGATTTGGGGCCCCGGGCCCACACGGAACTACCCACCCACAGTTTCAGAGGGACCCCGGGAAGGGAATGTCCCTCCAACTGATCTCTAAACTTGGTCCTTCCCCTTCCCGTGGCTGCAAGTAAGGTCTATACAACCTGAGGGTCTGGATCCAAAGGGGGCGGTCTGCTTACTACCCAGTTAATTACGTAAAGCTCATGGCTACTGAAGGCCACATGCACACACACACACACACACACCCGTGCGCGTGCGCACGCACAAATGCACACATGCACAAACGCATACCCCCAAACCCACCACCCTGAACGGAGCCATTATAAATGTTTCATGTGGAACTTTCACAACCCATCAGACTCACCAGAGTTTTCAAATTAACTCCCTTTCTGCCCAAGGGGATCGCTCTGAAAGAGATTTCTCCAGCCTGGAACCTTTGCAAGAAAAGTCTGAATTTGAAACAGAATGCAAATAATGCATTTTGACTCCCTAATCAACAAATGGGATCAACTTGAATTGATTAAGAACCTTTGAAATTAGCTGTCTTTAATTCCCTCCATGGCCCGCTGCTGGTACTCTGAAGACATGAGAAGTGTGTGTGTGTGTGTGTGTGTGTGCGCGCGCGCGCGCGCGTGTGTGCGTGTGCGTGTTTGTGTGTGTGTGTGTGTTTGTGTGTGTCTCTTTGTCTCTGTGTGCTTGGAGTGGAGGTTGAGGAATTGAGTCTCATTTTCTTTCAAAGCTCGTATCATGGTCTTTTAAAAAGAAAAACATTTTTTTATTTTAACGGCGACACAACTGTAAGAAAGAAGGCATTCACCTGGCACAATTATATGGCTTTCCGTGAAGTGCATTTCCAATAGCTCCTGGGCTGCAGGAAACCCACGCAACTTTAAGGAAAAAAAAAAAAAGCCATAAAATCTGAAATGAATGTATAAATAATATGCAACTGTCTAGACAGTATAGGGCACTGGCAAAGAGAGCAGGTCGGGAAAAAATTGTCCATCAGTCAGACAACCATAACTGATTCTGATGCTAACTAACGGCGCAGGTATTCAGCATTCTCTCTATGCGAAAGGCTTCGCTGAGCATTCGTTCTTCCCAAGCCAGTGGTCTTCTACTTATCTAGTGCTTTATGCAGCCTTTGGAAAATGCACTTGCTATTTAAACATTAAAATTAATGCCCAAAGAATAGCGGTTGAGCACGGGGGTGCCACTGACCTGTGTGATTGGCCTTTGGTACAGCAAAAATAGCCCTCCTCCATCCACAATATGTGCTTTCCCTACCCGCAGAATCTTAAACAGATGTAGTTATGGAAACTTTAGGATAGCAAAAGACCCGAACGCATGCACGCACGCACACCCTTCGTGGAACATTTTTGCTCGCCGGTTGTAATGCGCAATGACAGGTTCGGGTATTAAAATCGTGTACTGTTGGTGTTTTTAAATTTTATGAATCTGTGTACGTAACAAAAAAGGGGAGGCACTTGAAAATGAAATCAAGTGTGTTAAATAATGATTCCGGCCTTTTAGCACGAGCAGTGATCGCCGGGTTCTGTGACAGCCAAGGGGGTCCCCATATGCAATGGGGACCATGTTGAAATTGCTCTCCTCCCAAACTCTGAGCACGAAACTCTTGTGCTTAAGGCTGGGGACAGCCACCAGCTGCCTCCCCAGCCTGCCAGCCCCACCTGTTCTTGGAGAGACACCCCAAGGCCACACTAGCGTGAATTAGGCCCGATGCCTGCAGGAGGAAAGAGCCTTGCTCCTATCGCAGAGAGGAAGTTCAGGGGTAGACAGGTGCTCTGAGCCCAGTTCTGAGCCGAGCACCCACGCTCTCCAAACTGGTCAGACCTTCAGGGAAGGCCGCGACAGCAATAAAACAATAAGAAGAAGAGTAACAGTCCCCACGTAGTGAGAGCTTACTCAATGTCAGGCCTGCATTTGGAGGCACGGTCGCAGTTAGCCCTCACCAAAATCCTACGCAGTTGTTATGATTTATTATCGGCATCTGACTTTGGAGAAACTCGAAGATCGGGAAGGCGAAGTAACTTGCCGGACGCCAAACAGTCAGGAAGTGGCTGAGCGCAAGGTGGACTCCAGACTCTCTGAAAGCTAAGTTCAGCCTCTGACCTTACCTGGCTGCCCGGATCTGCCCGGCCCCACTCAGGGCACAGCCCCCCGGTGCTAGAATGCTTCACTTCTTGCAAAAGGCAAGTATGTCCCTCGATTGTTGGGACGAAGACAAATTCAATCTGGACTTAATCATATTTCTATTCTACCAAAGCCACAGTAAACCATATATATATATATATATATATATATATATATATGCATATATACATTTATTTATTTATTTATTTATTTATTTTTTACTGGAGGAGAGGGAGAGGATCACGAAGACGAAAATGTTTCAGACCCATGAAATTCATACAGCAATCCTGCCCCCACTAGATCCTACAGATCTTTTGGAGTCTATCTTCTCACTCTATACAGAGGGACACTGAGGCCTGGGAAGGGTACGGGATATGTCCTAGGTTGTCCAGCACGTGGATGATTAAGCCCAGACCCTTGATCTTCCCATCTCACTTCCAAGCCATTGCCATGAGTTGGAACGCTTCTTTCCGTTCTTTCTTCTTCTAGGGGCGTCCCTCTAAAATGGCCTTTGATCGACTTTTGTTCTTTGCCATTTAACATCTCACAGGTATTAACCTTCATGTCTTCGTGACTTTTTAAATAACATAAATAGGGAAAGCGTAAGTGAGAAATGCGGTGACTCTGGCTGGTTCTTCCCTCGAGTTGCCCACCGTTTATATGAAATACAATCCCATAGGCGCAGGGGCTCTGGGAAGGTTCAAAGGCCTTATGGAGCTGAAAGATTACTATGAGAAAGCATTTATTGGGCTGGATGTTTAGAACAGAAAAATGAAAACAATTTCCTTTCAAAACTGCCAGCGGACATTCTAGAACACCTATCTGTGTGATCTACCTTTTGGGTTTAGAATGGTCAGAAGCGCCCTTGCTCGGACCCTCCCACTAGGAGTGGTGGCAGCTGGCCCCGTCCCCGTCCCCATCCCCCGAGGCCTCCCTCCACTGCCTCTCCTTCCCCCCGACAGCCAGGGACCCTGTCAGAACCAGGATTATTTCAGCCGCCATCCCTTCCTGCGGGACCGCCCCTGTTGTTTCTTATCCACGCCATCGATTCATTTCCCTCTTGTTTTGACCAGGCAAACGGCACACATCTGCTGCCACCAGGAGGTGTCAATAGTTCACACTGCTCAGTCTGTATGCCCCAAACCCACGGTAGGGCTGATGTGGCAAAGCCTGATTCTCAAGTTTCCATTTCAAAGTATTATGCTGCGTTCTTGCCATTAAAGATTCATAGGTTGAATTAAAGATTTATTTTGGAGGGTGCATTATCATAAGGCAAATCACGTTCTTTTCATTTTAAACATACTGACTATTACGATTTCATCTTTTTTTTTTTTTGCTAAAAGCTCAATTACATCAATATCACTCGAGACCCTCCAAACAGTAAGCTAAAAGCCAGGCTTCTCAGCGGCCAAATGCTTATTGCCCTTTAAGGATTAACTTTGCTGAGAATGAATCCCATCCCTCCAATGCAGAGTTATCTCCCTAATAAAAAACTGAGCAGAGTTACACCTTTGCTTAAAACCACTGCTGGCTTCCTGTGGCTTACGGAATGAAGCTTGAACCTCTTCCTCTGTCTTGCGAAGCCTTCCTCAGACTGGGCCAAGCCTGACTTTCACGTTTCTTGCAATGCCTCCCACTCCCCTTTGCACCAGAGGAGACCTCGCTTTTACATAGGAAGGCGCTCTTCCCGCACCTTTCATTCAAGACCCATAGTATATCTAGGGGAATTAGTAGTGAATAAATCATAGCCCTCTTTGGAGTTCACAGATTAGTAGAGGAAAGAAGCAGCAGCAGATAAATCGCCCTAGAATCAGGGCCACAGAGAGGTAGCAAGAACTCTGAGAACACCTTACGCCTCTGATTAATGGTAGTGACCGTTTATTTATCCATAGATGAAACGCCTATTTCCAGGGAATTTGAGTTCAAGGACATAAGTTTATTCCAGTCTATTTAACTGCATTCTGTCAAGCAGGAAGTACTTTTAAACCTGACAAGGGGCCCTGAACAGCATCGGCTACATAGCATCAGCAGGCTGGGCTAAGATTAGAAATGACCTGGGGGCCCCTGGGTGGTTTAGTCCTTTTGAGCGTTTGACTCTTGATATCAGCTCAGGTTTTGATCTCAGGGTTGTGAGTTCAAGCTCCATGTTGGGCTTCATGCTGGGCATGGAGCTTGCGAAAGAAAGAAAGAAAGAAAGAAAGAAAGAAAGAAAGAAAGAAAGAAAGAAAGAAAGAAAGAAAGAAAGAGAGAGAGAGAAAGAAAGAGAGAGAAAGAAAGAGAGAGAAAGGAAGGAAGGAAGACGGGGAGGGGGGAGAGAGGGAGGGAGGGAGGACCCAAAATAATAGTTGTAGCCACACTTCAAAGCACTTAAATTCACTGCACCCTCAAAATCACCCTGTAAGGTAGGTACCATTGTAATCCCCATTCATAAATGGTGAACCTGAGGCACAGGGAAGATGAATGACTTGTCCAAGCACACAGTTTGTAAATGGTGGAGCATATATCTTTATTTACTCAATGGAATACAACCTAGAGACGTTCTCTTGAGCTAACTCCTTGCTGTTAGTTTTCTCTCTTTCCCCTGTTTTTCATAAAAATTACGTGCACTATTTACAAAAGAAAACAAATGAAAAACCGAAATAGTCATGCTTCGTGGGTTTGAGGATTCTAGGTTCATAGAAATTCTCTATTTTCTTAAAAATTAAACTTTTAATAGTCCATGGATGTTCTCATACAGGACTGAAACATACAGCTTATATTTTTAAAAAGCAGTAATGTGAAATCTAATAGGTAAAACTTATAATCAGAAAAAATGAGTAAAACATATAAAAGTAATAACTTAATTTTTCTCTCAATGAGACAAACTAAATTCAAAACACAATCAGTGAAGTTCGAATCCCTAAATTCATTTTAGAAACATGCACATAAAATCACTGCAAAATTATAGATTATCTTTTGAAATAATAAGAACAAGTCCCTCCCTTGCTTTTCAAAGATGAAAGAAGAAGATTTTTTGAACTCTTGTGAAATAAAGATTTGAGCATTCATTCTGCCCCAGGGACTGTACTTAATCATCATGACTCAAATTCTCAAAACTAGAGATACTCCTTTGAATTAAAACATTGTCATCAGAAGGTTTCTATACTCTAAATGTTAGGAGGCAAGAAAGCTTATTATAACATATGAGTCTCTTGTGATAAAATATTATCACTTAATTTGTAAAATTAGCGGACTACAACGTTGGAAAGCTTTCAGCACAAATATAACAGAAGAGGATTCAGGAAAAGTAAATTTAATTACTGATGAATCTTCATGACTTTTCATGTCATTTTAAGAATTCTATTTCTTATTGATTTGTAAGAACTAATTATATATGTTAGTGAAAATCTGCGGGGTTTGATCCTTTGCATCTCTTCTCCTTTCTTCTGATAACAGAATCACTATGAGAAATGCATTCCAGGTATTTTGTATGGCACTGAACTACCCCTCTCCCAGCCAAAAAGGTAGCACAGGAACCATGTCTGGACAGAAACATCAGTGGATAAACCACTAGAACTTAAGAACAAAAAGAGAAAGTAACCCCCCTCCAGCCATGGGCTTATGCAGCAATGGACCTGGGACCCAAATTGGCCAAAATCCTTCCAAAAGCTTTTCTGCTAGAGCTTCGGAGAAGTGACACTCTTTCCTGGAGGACTGTCAAGCTGGTAGGGTGGGAGGCGCTGGCCTACAGACAACCAACATGGCTTCCTTATGAAGAGAGCTTTGGGCCACTCCATCCCTGGGCTTGCCAGTTACAGAAGCCAGCAAATCCTCTTGTATGTTTCCGCAGTATTTGAACTGGATTATTTTCACTTCTGGTGGAAGCAGCCTTATAAAATCACATACTGAAGATATTCACATCTTGTCTGCCACAAATGTGGCAAGTGCTTTCCCCAGTGTTTGCCTTTTACTTTGAAGGTCTCTGTCATATAGAAGTGTTTCGTTTTTAAGGAGTTAATCCTTTCCCGCTTTAGTGTCTAATTTTGTTGATACACTTCAAAAATCTTCCTCAAAAGCCTTCTCTCACCAAAGTTAACAAACCATTATCTATTTTTTCTAGTACTTTTATGGTTTTGTTTTTACGTTTAACCTTTAATTCATCTTAAATTTGTTGTATTGTCAGGTGTGTAATAAGTAGCCAAATTTGTTTACAGATAGTCAGTTGTCCCAACATTGTTTGGTGAACAATCCAATTTTTTTTCCAATTATTCCAATGCTACCTTCGCTTTGTCTCAAACCATAATTATGGGTGGTTTCTGTCTTGGCTGTTAATTATGTTCATCTGGACCTCCTTCTTTCTGTACCAACTTTAATTAGTTAATTTTTATACCTGTCCCTTTTCTGACTATTCTTGCCTATTTATATTTCCAGATTAGTTTTAGAATCATTTTATTTCAAGTTAAATAGAAACCTTCTTTATTTTAAGGAATCTCTACACCCAACATGGGGCTCGAACTCATGACCCCAAGATCAAGAGTCATATGCTCCTCTGACTGAGCGAGCCAGGTGTGCCTGGGTAGTATTTCATTCCAGGAATATATCAATTTGTTTATCCAGTCTCCAAAGGATGGACATTTGAGCTGCTCTCAATTAGGGGCTATTATGGATAAAGCTGCTATGAACAGTCCTCTATACATCTTTTAATGAATCTATATTTTCATGTCCTTTAAGTATATAGCTAGGAGCTGAATTGCTGGACCAAAGAATAAGTGTATGGTTAGCTCTACAAGAAAATTTCAGTTTTCCAAGTGGTTGTATCACATTAAATTCTTACCAGTGATGTAGTCAAATTCTAGTCATTCCACATTCTCACTGACATTTGAAATTGCCAGTCTTTAAAAATTATAGTTATTCTTTTGGGTATGTAGCAGTGACTCATTATGATTTTAATTAATATTTTTCTGATAACTAATGATGTAGAATGTTTTTTCATGTGCTTATTGGCCATTTGTATCTCTTCTATTGTGAATTGTCTGTTCAAGTCTTTTGCACATTTTAAAAGTTGTGTTGTCTTTTTAGTAATGAGTTATGAATGTTTTTTTTATATATTCTAGATAACAAGTTTTATGCCACATATATTTTTTGTGAATATTTTCTCCCAGTCTGTACTTTGTCTACTCATATTCCTGATGGTGGGATTTGATGAGCAGAAATTTTTAATTTTGATGAAATCTGATGCATCATTGCCTTAAATTTTATGGTTATTTCTTGCAGTATCTTTTCTAAGAAGTCTTTATCCCAAGATCATGAAAAATTTCCCTTATATTCTCTTCTAGGAACTTTATAGTTTTGGCTTTTACAATGAGGTCTATGATTCATCTCAAATTAATTTTCATGTGGTGTGAAGTAAGGGTCAAGATTTATTTTTTTTTCCCCACTAGATACCCAGTTCTTCCAGTTGCAATTGTTAAATTGTTAAAGTTAAATAATTATTAAATTGTTAAATGTTAAATAATTGTTAAATGTTAAATCCTTACTATATTTAACTAAATGTTAAATCCTTACTGTTCCTTTTTAGTAAGTCTTAAAATTAAGTAGTATGAGTTTTCCAAATTTGTTCTTATTTTTGAGGTTCTTTTGACCACTTTCATTTCCACTCGAGTTTTATAATCTGTTTGTCAATGTGGACCAAAAGCCTACTGAGATTTTTATTGTGGTTGCATTTAATTTAGAGATCAATCTGGGGTGAATTGACATCTTAGCTGTACCAAGTGCTCAAATCCATGGATATTATATCTATCCATTAATTTAAGTCATTCAGTTTCTCTCAGCAGTATTTTACAGTTTTCAGTATGGTGGTCTTACACATTTTATTAAATTTATTTTTAAGGGTATACTTTTTATGATATTGAAAACATTTTTAATTTCTTTTCCAATTTTTTGCTACTAGTAGGTAGCAATACAATTAATTTTTATACATTTGCCCTGTATTCTGGCACCTTGCTAAATTTACATATTTTGGCACTTTTTTTTTTGTAGTTACCTTTGGATTTTCTGTGTACATAATCAGGATATCTGTGAATAAGGACAGATTTACTACTTACTTCCTCCTTTCTGACCTATATATTTTTATTTCTGTTTCCTGCCTTAATTGTACTGGCTACAGTTTCCAACACAATGTTGAACAGAAGAAGTAGAATAGCATATTTTTACCTTGTGCTCAACCCCAAGAGGAAAGTGTTGAGTCTTGCACTATTAAAGCTATAGAATTCTCAAAGATGCTTTTATTAGATTGAGAAAGTCTTCCTTTATTCCTAGCTTCTAAGAATGTTTTTGTTTTCTGGTTTTTGGTTTTTTTCAAAATCAAAACATGCTACTGGAAAAGCACAGGTCTTTCCTCACAAGGAAAGAAATGTCCCTGTTACTGACGGGGCTGAAGCAGGAAAGGAGGTTGGTCTTAAACTAGAGGAGAGATTTCTTCCTCTTTCTTAGATGGAGAAAAGTTGGGTCTGGAATCAGGAGAAAGAGCATGCTTAGAGAGCTTACAGGGACAGAGACGAACCAGCTTAGCCAAGCTGAGCTAGGCTAATGGCAAAGATGAGGCCCTAAGTGAGGTCAAGTCAGGGCTGTTGGCTCAAGACACACCTGTGGTATAACACGGTGAACAATTCATCCAGGCTTGCCTGGCACTGTCCCGGTTTTAAAACCGAACGTTCCTGGGAACTCCCTTAGTCCTGGACAAATAGGGATGGTTGGTCAACTCAGGAATGAGGCATATGTTCCCCTTTGTGCTGTACTGCTATCCCCCAAAACTTCAGTAAAAACCTGGTTGGCCGTCCCAGCTCTGCCTTAGTTGTGCTTTGGAGAATAGGGTAGGGGCGTGCATCCATGAGCGAGGAGAACCTGCCCCGAAAGTGACTTATCTGGTGAGAGGCAGTCAGCTGACTAAGCGTATTAACTGGGACTGGTTAGTAGAACACAGAAATGGGCTTCAGGGACCCCAGGAGAAAGATAGGGCAGGCGATAGGGATAGGCTAGAGCCTAGACCTCCTGTGGGGGCTTAGAGTATTACTTGATTACACAAAGAAGTCCTGACCTTGAACAGGAGAACTTGGGGACATCCGGGTTCCATATAGTTCTAGACATCTTCCTACATTGCGTGGAAAAACATGTGCCAACCTCAGAGTTGATTTTCTATTCCTTTCTTTGTTAGCAAATATACAAGTGACATTTTTCATTCCCTGCACCAGGTGTGCAGATGCAGAATTGCCAATGTATTGCGATCTTCAGGGCAAAGAGTTAGACAGTCATCTGAGGACCTGACTCTCCCACTTCGTAGTTTTAGGACCTTTGAAAGATTCCTTGAGTCTCAGAAGCATCAGTTTCCCCATGTCTTCCAGTCTTTTAGAATAACCCAGGAGAACTAAATGAGATCAGTTATAAAAGCAGGACGATATTAGGAAATCTGTGGACCCTGGGCACTCTGCCTTCATGGGCCCCTTCCCCCATAAAAAGGGATAAAAGGACAAATATCATCTAGGTGGGATTCATCACTAGGTTCATTATTATTATATTAATTTTTAACCTTGTTATATGAATTAATTAATATGTTCGTATATTATATCATTATTACATTTATTATTTTCTTCTGGTTTTAAGAGAAATTAAAACGAACACCACTCCTGTGGGCTCCACAGCTCTTCCACCAGCCCTGAAGGTCAAGGGCCAGCACGGGACGAACACGTAGTGGGTGCTCTGTGAGTTTTACTCTCTTTCTCTTCCATCACACTTCGAAAGAAGATTTTTCAAAAACTTTGAGCGGTAAATTAAAATTCAAGAAATAGAGTAAAGAGCAAACGCTCCTCAAGCCAGTGGATATCTGTAACAGCAGGTTTCACTTATAGTGAATATCACTTTACTGCTTTTAACGAACTTCAAAGAAAATGTTGTAAGGCCATTCATTCTCCATGTCTGTTTCACATCAGTCACAATTATATCCCGGCTGCACTTCTCCCCCCTTGTTATACCTCATAAATTGTGTAACTAGAACGTATGTGTAGTATATGGATTACATTAGGAATTGTCAGAAGCAGTCTGATAGTAAGCATCTGCTCTCAAACCCCCCCCCCTTTTGGCCTATCTGAATTGCTCTGAAGGTACCTTAAGATGCAGCACCCGCGATAATGGGGGTCCGAAACACAGCTCAGGCAAAGGGACCCTACGTCCTTAAGAGTCCCTCTAGAGAAAACTGAAATCGCCACGGTCATGCTGAAACAATGGTGCTACACTTCTATGACCACCACGTTCATTTCCTTGTTGAGTGGTCGTGCAAAAATGAAAACAAAAATCAAATGTCCAATGACAATGAAATCTTGCTTGTGGGTCATGGGAGAAAATGCAGGTTTCCAGGGCAAGAGAGTGGAGCCCCCAGAGATGTCATTCTGGTAGAATTTTCTGTAAGCAATGAAACGTCTCTGGGATGACCAACTTGGTACTGCTCTGCTCCTTTCATTCCAGGCAAAGACCCCTGGGTGTCAGCAGCCATCCTTCCCATAAGGAAGCAACTAGGGAGATGGAATGACAACAGGGGGCCTCTCAGGCAACCATTTGAAGTCCGCAGAGCGCTCTATCTTCCCTCCAGCCCTCCCCCCCACCCCCGACCCCTCTCCTCACATTGTAAAGAACCAAGGAAATGACTCGGCTGTGGCCAGCAATTTTTTCTGTCTGAAAGAAGCAGTTAAAAAAAAAAAAAGTTATATGGCCAAAGAATACGGATTCCTTGTTCTAAATGAAAGAGCTTTAATAGATTTATATTTATCACTCTTGTTGCATTTATAAGATCACTGAAATTCAAGACTGTCTCATTGATCCAGCAATGGGAGAGAGAGAGAGCTGCTTCCCACATGTGGCTTTTCCTGATAACCCAAGCTTTCTACCCTTTCAAGCACCAGTACCTATTAAAGTTGGATCTCTCTCTTTTTTTTTTTTTTGATAAAAATTTCCAAAATGTCACACGTGTTTTGCAGCCTTTCAAACAGATTTTCCTGAAACATAATTTAGTTTTTGTTGAGGGTCAGCCTGTAGCATTCTGCTAAATGCGTGGAGAGGGTCGATGCTGCAAGGACTCTGGCATTGGATGGGCTGGCTTCCCATGACACTTCCCTCCTGCTGCGGCTGCATGAACCTGGGACAGTTGTAGACCTCTGGGCACAGCCGGGTTCCCATCCCCAGCGATGGGCCAGGGCCCGCTGCCTCTGAGGGTTGCTGGGAGCATTCAGCACCTGCTACAGATTTAGTGTTGCCCATGATGCTTGGGAGATTGTAAGCATCTTTTTTTAAAGTGTAGTTTTTAAAAAGTGGATAACAATATAAAAAAATGAATAAGCAAAATGAAAATGTAATAAAAACTATAGTAAACAGAAAGAACATCTCTATGATACAGACATGACATTGAAGGCTTTTTAGTAGGCATAACTCATTCCACCTACCCTAGACAGCCCCTGAGCTCCTTAGCTCCTGTTCCTGGTTTCCCTAACATTTCTTTGTACAGTCTTGCGGTTCTCCCCTCTCCCTGGGCTCAGGGCTGACTTCGGGTCGTACCTCCTCTTGTGTTTTGCTTCTTATATCCCGTGAGAATGGAAGCCACATCAGGCTGGGCAGAGGTATTTTTGTAGCCAGAACAGGTGAGTTCTAAGGCATGGCTTTAGGTGTTTCTTTCTGAGCTGGGGGTGGAAATGTATGACCTACCGTGCATTATATTAGTCAGGATGGGCTAGGTTTTGCTGCAGAAACAGACAACTGCAAAGTCTCCAAGGGCCTGACACCGCACAAGTTTGTTTCTCATGCATTTCATGTGTTCCCTTGGGCAGCAGGAGGGCTCTACTCGACGTGATCATTCATGGACCAGGCTCAATACACGCTTCCGCAGTCCCAGGTAGAAAAAGGGGAAGGGGCAATTGCTCAGTAGGTCTTCCATATCCTGTAGGAAATCATGTATGTCTTTACGCTTACATGTCATTGGTGAACATAAATAACATGGCCGCATTTAATTTCCAGAAGGCAGACAAATGCAATTCTGTTATGGGCTGGTAATGAGGATGAGGGAGAACTAGATTATCCCATGCAAGGCTTTGGGTTTATATATTTTAGCTAATAAAAATTCTATCTTATATTACTGCGAGCCAGTGCTGTGCTAAGTCCTTTACATGTAATACCTATTTTCCCCTTTATACACATGACAAATTTAAGACTCAAACTACCTATGTCACTTGTCCACAGCCATAAAGATAGTAATAACATGGCTAAACTGATCTTCAGAGCTGGTCTGTCTGACACCATAGCCCCATGTTCTTAACCAAGTTTTTCTCAAATGTATTTTCTGAAATACATTTCAGATCACTGAGGTCTATTAAAAAAAAAACCTCGAAATGAGGGGACATCTGGCTGGCTCAGTCAGTAGAGTGTGCAGCCCTTGATCTCAGGGTCCTGAGTTCTAGCCCCCTGTTGGACATGGAGCCTACTTAAAATAAGAAAATTAAATAAAATTTAAAAAGAACCTTGAAGTGGGTGACTTATATTATTGTTTCATCTGTGCAATTTATCCACCAAAGAATGGTCAAAATTTCTTTTGTTCCTTTTGTCTTCCCCATTGTCTTTCCACCAGAGGGGCTGCTAACATATATATATGTATGGGAGTTAACAGAATATAGTTTGCATTATGTGCCACAGACCATTCTATTTGCTGTTGTCAATATTGGGGGATAGGAGGAAGGGTCTTTACAGACTGGCAGAACTTGGATAACGAAGGCACGAACCCTAAAGAAGATTATGTATGAAAAAGGAGGAGGTTGGCCTGATGGAAAGGGGAAATGTGGGCTGAGAGGAGGAGCTAAGCTGGCTGGGAAAAAAGGAAGCAAATTAAGAGGGACCTTGAATATCAGGGAAAAATCAGGGTCCTATCCCATGGGGAAAGGGATAAAGAAAGATACAAGGCATGTACTATTTCTTTCTTTTTCTACGTGTTTTAAAAATATAGAACATTTCAGAAAATGTGAAGTTTCTTTTGTTCTCCCACCCCAGTCCCTCCTAGTTACAATCACCACTTCTCTCCCAAGAAAAATCTACTCTCATGGTTTGGTGGGTGACATTTCAGTTCACATTTTTACATTTTTCTCTTATTGCTATGTAAGTTATGCTTTCAATTTCTATCCTTCAGGGCTACCCTCACCTTAATATTAAAGTCTAGAATTAATTAAAGTCTAGAATTAATATCACTGACCTCTTTTGAAATCATATGTGCTTTAACTCTGCTCTCCTATCACATGGTTTTGTGACTTAGAAACTTATTTCTACCACAGTTTTAATCTCATAAAGGAGCCTTTAAAAAAAAAAAAAAAAAAGATTTTATGTTTGGGTAATCTCTATAGCCAACAAGGAACTCGAACTCACAACCTGGAGATCAAGAATCTCATGCTCTGCGGACTGAGTCAGCCAGGCGCCCCATAAAGGAGACATTTTAAATTATACTACTGAGGGTTTAGTTAGCTTTAGCCACACCTCCATCCATTCCTTAAATGCTGTATTTTACTTCTTTCCCCTTTTTGCCAAAGTAAATCTTCACATACTACTCGACAAAGTATTCTTTGCCAAAATAGTCTTACGATGTCTGAAGTTGACTTTATTTTACTTCCACGCTGAGATGATAGTGTCTATCAGCATTTAAGTGCATTCCTCCTGTGCACCTATCCTTGCATTTACAACACAATAGCTGTGTTCTGCCAGGAACACATACTTTTGAGAAGTATGCTCTTAGTAGTAGGTAATGCATTTTTTATTCTTTCTGTTAGTTTTTAAGGCTGATACTCTGCAGTTCAACTACTGTGTTTAAAAGTGGGTTTGTTTCTAGTTATACTTCGTGGTACCTGGTGTGCTTCTTTAATTTGAAGGCTCATGTCTGAGATAATGGCAATTCTTGGCTATTATCTTTTTGCCTTTTGCTCTATTTCTTTTTCCATTTGGAACTTTTCAGAAATATATGTAAGACCTTCTCATTTAATCAACTTTCATATTTTCCATCTCTTTATCTTTTGTGTATATTCTAGGTGATTTCCTCTGATCTGTCTTCCAGTTCACTTATTCTCCTATCAGCCATATCTACTCACAGTCCAACTGGCCTATTAGGTTTTCTTTTTTTTTTTTTTCATTTTTAGAATCCACACCCCCCACCCCCAAATCTGCCCATCTTCAAATAGTTTTATTCTTGGTTAATGTTACCATTTCTTTTCTCATGTCTTGAAATGTTTTAAAATATTCATTTGAAAGGCTTTTTTGATTATTATTCTATTATTTCTAGTTCTTGAGATGCAGATTTTCCCATCTGTCCCCTCTATTGTGGTTGGCTTCCTTCTGTGGTCCCGTCCCTTCCCTTCCCTTCCCTTCCCTTCCCTTCCCTTCCCTTCTCTTCTCTCTTCCCGTAAACTCTTCTTTATGGAGATGACAGAGAAAGGAGAGTCTGTAGAAGTTTCATGCGCGCCAGAGCATCCCTGTGGGGTGTTTTTACATTTACCAATTCTGGACGAGACTTTAGGAAAATCTTAGTTGGAGGTACCTGAGTAATGGTACCAGGTCTGCCACCATTTGTGGCACAAATCTCCATTTCTTTTGGGTAATTTCTGTTACTCGCATGGCCTAGAAAAATTACAAGTTTCCCTGCTATTGCCCGAGACTAATGGATGATTTCACTAGTCCCTGACTCAGAGGATATTAGATAAGCTCGTCAGGACCCCTGGCTTCATACAGGTAGCCTGGTTCCTGCTCCTGGCACTCACGGGGCCAACTCAGGCCTACACACTCCTGCTCAAAGTGCTTCAAACTTCGGTTGCTAATGCCTTTCTGTCCTATTGTTCACATGGGAGAATTTTCATTTCACCTCCCTCTTATCACTGCATCTGAGTATCTTGTCTGTTTCTGACACTTGCAGATTTCCTTTTCTTGGTTTTGAGTTTGAAATTGTATTAAGAATTGGGGAGGGGGCATATGTTCCCCCACATATTTATGTATGGGTGAAGTGGAAGGATGTTTTTGTTGTGGTTTGTTTATTTTATTTATTTACCCATTCATTCACTTGTTTATTCATTCATTTTTTTTTAAGATTTATTTATTTTGGAGAGAGAGAGAAAGAGCAGGGGGAGGGGCAGAGGGAGAGGGAGAGAAGCAGACTTCCTGCTGAGCACAGAGCCAAACAGGGCTCAATCCCACGACCCTGAGATCATGACCTGAGCTGGAATCAAGAGTCAGACACTTAACCGACTGAGCCACCCAGGCGACCCCTATTCATTCATTTATTCTTTGCATCAGCTCAGGTTGGTGCTATTGAACTGCAGCCACGGAAAGAGAATTTTAAATGAAAATGCATGGGCCTTGGCAACTGGTTATGTGGACTTGACCTAGTTTGCATTCCTAATTCCCCCGAAAGAGGAGATTCTGAGATAAGGACTTGAGAGCTGGTATTTAATATGAAAAGTTAGGGAAACATCGGTAGGGAAGTGAAGAAGTTAGACAGAGAAGGGTAAGTGGCCAATTAAGGGTGTTATCAAGCCAGTTATTATTCTGGGCAACTGGAAATTAATCCTCCTAGGGAAACTGGGAGTAAGTTATCCTACCCAAGGGGTGAGGAACCCACAGTGTTTATACAACCTACTGTTGTCACTGGTTGAGGAATGCTTCCAAGAGGTAATCTGCCACCCAGCCTACCACATGGATGGGTTTAGTTCTGTATTGATGAGCAATACATTATCCCAAAACTTAGTGACTTAATGTAATGATACACATTTATTATCTCATATTGTTTGTGAGAGTTAGGGATTTTGGAGTAGCTTAGCTAGTTAATTCTGACTTGAGTTTCCTCTTGAGGTTGTAGTGAAAAAATCGGCAGGACTTTAATTATCTGAAGACCTGACCAAGGGTGGAGGATCTAAGATAACCCACTCATGCGGCTGGCCAATTCCTCTCCACATAGACCTTTCCACCGGACAACTCCAGGGTCCTCACCACATATGGCTTATGCCAGAGTGAGTGAACCAAGACAGAGCATGGCCACAGTGCCTTTTATGACCTAGTTTTCAAAATCGCGTTGTCATTTCCACCACATTCCATCTGATAGAAGCGAGTCAAGTCATGAAGTCTGGCCCACGTTCAAGAGGAGAGGAGGGAGGAGTGTCAAAGAATCTGTGAACATATTTTTAAGCCCTCACAGCAGGCAAGGCGGGCTCTGGCAGCCAGAGATGGCCCTCAGGCAAAGAAATGCAGGTGCTTCTGGAAGTCAGGCAAGCTGAAGTGGGTAAGAGCAACGGGGAATGGGTAGAGCACCAATAGCACCCTCTACAGGAATAAGTAAAGATGAGACCGACCCATTTTCAAGTCATGAGGAAACTGACCTGTTTGATGGGAAATTAACAAAGTGACATTGCAAAGGGCATGAAGACAAAGAGGGGGTGAAGATTTGGGATCTTTTAAGGGTCAGTCTGCTGCAACCACTAAGAAAGAAACCAATGACTATAGAATGCATCCCAGGTTCAAAAGCGTGAATATGAGAGAAAAAAAAAAAGACATCTTAGAATCAACAAATACAGTAGTTGCACAAAGAATTTCAGAGTTTTACATATACAATTGTTGCAAAAAAAAAAAACCACAACACAACAAACTCTAAATTTTACCTTCCATCTCTTATAGATATCATTAAATATTAAGCATAGTGGGACGCCTGGGTGGCTCAGTCGGTTAAGCGTCTGCCTTCGGCTCGGGTCTTGATCCCAGGATCCTGGGATCGAGTCTCACATTGGGCTCCTTGCTTGGCAGGGAGCCTGCTTCTCCCTCTGCCTCTGCCTGCCACTCTGCCTGCTTGTACTCTCTCTCTGACAAATAAATAAATAAAATCTTTAAAAAAAAATATTAAGCATAGTCAGTAGTATGATATGGAGTTGTATCTCAAAATTTGAATGAGTCACATTTTAATCTATCAGAACCTCAATCTTCCAGGTACAAAATGGGGATAGAGTACTGCTTTGCCTCTCTTACAGATAAATTAAAAATGAATTCAAAATCATCTTAAAATTAAAATTTTATCAAAATGTGGGCTGTGGGTGCCTATGATGAATGTTCAGAAGCAGCCAGAAAACTTACAGGTAGCATGGAAGAAAAATGAACATTTTCTCTTTGGAAGCTCCAGAGAAAAGAAGGTATTCCTTCCTTATCTTGCTAGTCAAACTAGAGTGATTCCTGCATTTTAAAGAAATTTTCTGCTTAAAGACGAAATGGGAAAAAAATGAGTGATGGTGGCTGGGGACTTGGTAGTCCCCTGCAAGCTGTTTCTGCACAGAAATGAATTGAAGAAAAAAAAAACCCAAAAACCCAGTGGGTCACTTTCTAGCCGGTGACATAAACACAGGCTCGGGGCTCTCCTGGCTGGAGCCAGCAAACCTGGTTATTGTTCACACATGGTCGTTTCCTAACGGGGTCTGCACGAGCCGAAACAGAGACAGAACTTGGGGCTTTCAGCCAGAAAAACCCGGGCTGCCACTTGGGGAGCAGAAAGCTCTTGATATCAAGAAATGACACACACCTGAGCAGGTCTGATATATATTCCTTTCTGCAGAGGGCAGTGGAATACATTCCTAGGCCATTCATCATGTTGCTAAAATTAGATCCTGCTTAGAAGGAATGATATATTACTGATTACATAATAAAGATAGCTATATTTCTCATGAGAAACAGAAGGGAGAGATATATTTAGGCGTAGGGCAAATACATCCTTGATATGAAAAATGGATTCATTAAGTATTTAATCTTTATACCATTCCTGTGAAATAAATGCACACATACATCACACGTGTTTTAAAGTGACTTGATAATTAATATTGTTACACTTGAGAAAAATCCCGGCCCTCCATCGAGAAGTCATGTCAGGAGTCAGAGAAGGCAGGCCGAGGCTCGCCCTTCACTGACATCTGGACGAGGCAGCGTGGATGCACTTTCAAAGCCAAGTGAACCATCCCACCTGCACAGAGGGGGTGAGGTGTGGATCTGCATTGCGATTTCATCTTATTTTTGGTGAGGCCTGGTGGGAGGCACGGGGCCCTTTCCTGAAGTAGATGCCCTTGTACATTTCTAAGGGTCACGGACATGGCAGCTGAGATGATGTTTGGACCAAAAGGCCTCTGTTAATTGAGTAAACCTTCATTTTCCCCCTTTCACAAATAAACCTGTTCCCTCTCTGTCTCATTGCATTTCCCTCCTCCCTAGATCCTTGCCACACAGGGCAGCCCTCACATTTCTGAGAACCTGTAGCCGCCAAAGAGGAGGCATTTCCAGATCTCCTGGTGGTGATATTCCAACTTAAAACAAACACGAGTGTGTTTGACTGGAGTTTAAACAAACACACAGATTTGTAGCCCCTCAGGTGTCAAAGATCAGTAAAAACAAATCTGGATGGAATGAAAGAAGGACATAATTCTAAGAATAATAGCTTTGAATGTAGATTGACCTAACTAAAGATTATTTGAAAGAGATTATGGTGAGGAGAAAAGCACGAACAAGCTAGGAGTTAAGAGCTCACTGCTTGTGTGTTTATGCTGTGGGAAAAGAACACAGATTTTTGAAGTCGAGATGGGCTTGGGTTCTGGTCCCAGCTCTGACATCCCCCAGCTATGGGATTTTTAGGCAAAGCGCTTAACCTATTTGGAGCTCTTCGTCTGTAATATAAAAATGAAAATCCTCTAGCCAGACAGTTCTATGCGTTGAGTGCACGCACAGTACTGAGTAAGATGCCGAATTCTCTGCCCCCTAGCCTCCACCCACTTAGATGAGCACAGGAGGGTAAGGCCAGAAACTCTTTCCCGCTCTCAGTGAAGAAAAAAAAAAAAAAAAAAACTGCTTCCTTTACTGTACCAGGCTAGAGGGAAACATTAAAGTTCTAGAGAATTTGCAGTGGCACCTTCATGGGGAAAGTCCTGAAAGGAGTCAGGATCAGCCAGGCTCTGCTGCCCCCAAACCATCCCCTGCCGCTCCAAGGCTGAACACAATCAAGGTTCCTTTCTCTTTCAATGCTATCCGCCCAGTGTGGGTCAGCAGGGGCCTAGGCTCTGTAGACTCACTCAGGGACCCAAGGCTCCGCCATCTCTTGATGCCACCATCTGAACATGAGGTTCATAATTTGGGGGTGAGGGGGGTGCGGAGGACGATGACAATGACAAAATAGAGCAGTGGCTGTTGATTGCTTCCACGAGGAAGTAAGAGATGACACTTCCTTTCACGTTTCAAAGGGTTGGGGAAATGCAATCCCCCCAGGTGCCCGGAGAAGAGGAGATTCAGAGCTGAAGCCAAGTGATGAACCCAGGGCACCCGGCGCCCCTGGGTCTATGCAGGCTTTCCAATAACCCCAGCTGTGGTTGCAGCAGCCCCTGCTTCCCTGGGAGAAGGCAGCTTTGCAGTGTAGACCTACCCGTCCTGGGCGGGATCTAAGCCAAGCCCCTTCTCTCCTCTGGCTCATGCCTGCGAGCGACACTCCAAGGTTTCCACTAGCGACCGATCTGAATAGTTTGCACACCTTTCTCGTGCCACGCTGAGATGCCACATTTGGGACACTTCACGGCAATGTAATCACCACTGTGATTTTGTCACGCTTTATTTTCACCTCGGATCAAAGGAAACTCCTGTGTAGCTGACGTTCCTATGATGTCTGCTTCTTTTCATGAAGAAATGCTCCATCAATACCTCCTCTGTTGGCCTCCTACCTGGGGTTGACCATTAATACTATTGGCATTAATATTGGGACTATTAATGGCATTAATAGTCCCCATTCTTCACACACCCTCCCTTGCTGTATGACTTTGCTAAAGAAGTGAACTCATTGCTTCATGAACTCAAAAGTCCTGTTCAGGGGTCCGTGTTCAAGGACCTTGACCTGTCAGGAGACTCGGCAGCAGCAGGCCTTGCCAGGCTGTGATAAGCCAGGAGGGGCTCCACTGTGATCTGGGTGATTCAATCGGTTTGTAGCAGGACCCCAGCTGGTGGCTTGGGGTGCGGGAAGCACCGCTAGGCTCATTGGGCAGTGTTGAAGATAGCGAGACTAGCTCCAGAAACCATGGACAGGTGGAGACAGGGATCCTGAGCTGAACGGGAATCAGGCACCTCTACATGGCAGCTGGGGGGAAGCAGAGGCTGACACTTGTCGCTCACTTCGCTCAGAGCAGATGCTGGCTGCCTGCTGACCCACAGTGGTTCCCATCCCTCGCTGTAAATCAGGAGAACATAGTGATGCCTGAGCTCACCCCCTGGTCCCCCAAGGTCCAGGTTAGATTGGTTCAGGCTGGTAAGATATAACACTATTAATAACATGCAGTCTGAGTTGAGAACCACTTAACCAGCCTGCCTATCCCCTCAAAACTCCGCCTCAGTACAGGCCTCTGCCCTGATCTTTCTCGCTCTTTTTTTTTTTTTTTTAAGATTTATTTATTTATTTAGGGAGGGGGCAGGAGCAGAGGGAGAGGGAGAGAGAAACTCAGGCAGACTCCGTGCTGAGCGCGGAGCCCAACGTGGAGCTCAATCTCACGACCCTGAGATCACCACCTGAGGCAAAACCAAGAGTCAGACACTTAACCGACGAGCCACCCGGGCGCCCCTGCCCTGATCTTTCTAACCACACTTGAGTAAAGCACTCCTGCCTACAAGTTTTAAAGAAAATAATTAATATTCACACACATGCGCACAAGGATGAGAAAAAAAATTTTTTAGAGTAACTTTTAACCCACTGATGACACGTATAAGTTATTTAGAACCTGTAAGTTGACCTAAATATAGGCATTTGCCCCAGCCACACATTTGCATGCCCTCCTCCATAATGATCTGGTCCTTAAAAGGACAGGGGATGTATTGCAAACCCTCCGAATACTTTACACTAAAGAGATTACTTAAAAGATGAATTTTAAAGCAGGTTGTGGCCATTTGAAAATGACATGATAGTGGCTTATCAGTACATTTTAAAAATCTATTCTTACCGAACCCTGGAACTCTAGGGTTCTTAACACAAAGCACTACATGCTAAAGAGAAAATAAAAGACAGGATAGACGCCGGACAGGGGGTTCTCTGGGATCTGGGGTTGGGGCAGGCCTCTCGGAGAAGGCGCCTCTTGATCTCAGGCCTGAAGAAACTGAAGCCGGCAGTTATGTGACCATCTGGGGAAAAGATTTCCCGGTGGAGGGAACTGCCAGCAAGAAAGCTGTGCAGAGGATTCTCGCCTCGTGATCAGTGCAAGAAGGGCGTAGTGTGGCTCTTTGAGAGGATGCTCACCAAAGTCATTTCCTCATCTGAAATGGTGAGGTCCCCAACCACCCGAAGGGCAGGAAGTGAATACCACAAAATAAATGAGGAATAGGAGCTCAATATATTTTTAAAGCACCATGAATAAGCACAGCTGGTGTTACAGACAGTATTCTGGGGATGGTATTATACTCTTTTGCATAACGTTTATAAAAAACGGAGACCACCATGGCCCTAGTCAGTTTTCCCTGTGAGTGATACGAAGTAATCTTTTATTAATCTTATTTAAAATTTGTTACCATTGTACATGTTCTCAGAAGACCAAGTGGAGAACATATTATACAAATCAAAGGAATAAATGAATATGAAAGAAAAGACAATTATATGCCCAAATAAAAATTTCTGCCCATTCCGTTATACTCTAAAGCGTTTTGTAAATGTAAATATTGTACATAAATATTAAATAAATATATTAATATAATCTTCCTCTGGGTTTTTTAAAATAAGAATCTCAGTGGGCAAAGAGTTATCATTTCATATTGAAAAGTTCTCTCAGGCCTATGTTTTTCAGCTTCTAGCAGTTACCACAGGGAAGCCGTTATCTTGCTGGAGATGATGAGGGTGATGGTTGAAAGCACTGAGTCGGGGGTAGACAGCATTAGGTTCAGGTCCCTACTCTGCCATTTAATAGCTATGTGACCTTGGACAAAGTAGGTCACCTATCTGAGCTCTTGTTTTGAAATGTGCCAAGTGTTAACATTTCTTCGTAATTCCAATTATTGTTGTTGGAATAAAGTGAGACTATCTAGAGAATGAATGTAGCCCAGTGCCTGTGACCTCCTCATGTTCACGATTACTACGTCATCTCATCACAGGGTATGGGTGTGTGCAAGGGTCACATGCTCGAGTACTTGGAAATACACAAGACAGGCTCAGGATAGGCTGTGGCATGGCGGCTGCCCTCACGCCAGAAGACTTAGCATGGTCAACAGCTCTTCAGAGCTTTATCAGTCGACCCTCTCTGAAGAATCCAGAAGGGAGAAGATCAACCTGTTGCCAACCGGTTGAACATAGAGCCTAGCCACTTCAGCTTCGAGTTCCTCATTAAGGAATTTGACAATAATTTTAAGAATGGTTTCTGGAGAGAATTCCTGTCACCTGGAGACTCAAAGGATGCCGCCAATCCATATAGATAGGAAGCCAACTCTACAGTAATTATTTACTTTGGAGAACTGTAAAGATGAATGTTAGTCATGATGGTGAAAGGTATTCCATTTCAGGCATATTTCCTGTGCTGCTACAGGGGTATTAACATATTTTCCCTCTTTTCCACTCAAAACAAAGACAGTTAGTGCGTTAATTAGAAATAGTGGGATTTATTCTAGGTAACAACTTGGAATATAAGTTGAGGATGAAAAGGATACTACAATCAGAAAAATCCACCAAGACCTCATCTGCTGGTAAGGTTACACTTTCTGGAGTTCCATAGCTCTCTGTCCTGAGATTCATTCTGCTTAGTAGCTTTTGACCTTCCATGGCATAAGTGATTAAAATAACTACAGCCTCATGCTTTGGTTTAACCAAAGGGTATGGATGTTTCCTTACTGGCATCATCAAAGATCTGGGGTATCCAGAAGAAAACCTTCATTTCCCGTTAGATCAAAAAGAGAATAAGGTTTAAAAAACAGGCTGATACTACCAATTACTAAATGATTTTATAAACACAAATGCTTAAGGATCTAGTATGTTTGCAAGCATACTTTATAATAAAAATAGATGGATTCTGTAGGACAAACAGCCTGCTAAAATTTCATGGAAAAAAAGGAATGAACCCAGAATGAGGACTTGGGTTCAAGTCCGAGGACAATTATGGAGCAGCTGAGTGGCCTTGGGCCTGGTCACTTCACTTCTCAGAATGTATTGACTCATCTATAAAATGGGAGTGGTGATATTTATGTCAGGTTCCTGATAGCATTGTGGTGGAAATTAAAACAGATAGCGTATGTGGAGGTGCTTAGAAAACTGTAGGAAGAACTGCTGTGTAAATGGTATTGTTATTACCAATTTCTAAGAATTATTGAACACCATATCCTGAGACCATATCAGCAAGCTGACACCTGACAAATGAGAACTCATTACTGTGTCATATCCCATTGTCTGTGGCTGTTTTCATCCTCAGCTGATAGGGTGGGCCTATGTTGCCTTGTCAGCATAAATCCTTGGCAGAGGGCATTTCTCTGGAAGTGGAAGGATTTCTAGCTTCCATCCCAGCCCATACCTTTCCACATACCCATACGGCCAAATAAAGGTCACTCAAAATTCCTAAAGCAAGAAAAGAGAAACATAGGAAGGCTGTCGACACCTCTGTTTTGGGTTTCCCCATTTTTGTTAAGATTCTCTAGAGATCCAAATGGCCATGGCCTCAACTCCTGTAATCTCTGCAGAACAATAACAGTATATACCATTTGTTGAGCACTTAAGGGGGTTGGTCATGAAATAAGCTCTTGATGTGGAATATCTTACTTAATCATTACCACAAACATGAAATACTGTTACTGCCTCACATTGAAAAATTGAGAGATGAAGACTTGCAGAGGCTGGGCAACTTTCCTGAGGTTACATAGCTAGCTCGTAAGTGGCAGAGTCGGTACTAGATCCCAGGTCTGCATGGTCCCAGAGTGGATAGTCTGACCACTACATTGTCAAGTCTTTCCTTAAAAACTGTGCTATTGTTACTGTTAGTTTAGTCCAGAATTTCCCCTTGGATAGGTTGTTATGTGGCATAGAGATTTTCTCCAGCATCAAACTAGATACTGTGAAATGATTCATTTTTGCATCCAACAAATATTTATCGAGTGCCTGCTGTCTGCCAGTTACAGCGCTGCAGAGGGGAGACATGACTATAAACGAATACAGCCCCTTGATCCTAGAGGGCGTCCTTTCTCCCTGAGATATGTTGATGCGCATTGCACTAGAAAAATCTCTTCAAATCAAAATACAAACTCACGGGGACTATTGTTTATAAGAAGGTTCACCTTAGGATTCTTTTCATTTCATTCATTCAATCAGTGAAACAATAAATATTAGTTAGGTGCCTCTTAAGAGTCAGACACTGTGCCAGCCAATCTAAAGATAATGTTGTATCAATTACACCCTTTATGTACTCACAGTTATTCCAGAAATACTAGGGAACACCACTAATACATGTTAATTCTCAGTTAACCATCTTGATGGGGGAAGGAGGATAGTTGGAATAAAAAGTGTGTGTGCGCACGTGTGTGTGTGTGTGTGTGTGTCTCCCAGGTGATATATATCTGGACCAAGAATTTGAGTGTGACCAAGAATTTGAGAATCTTTCCACTTTAAGCTTTTATAAAGAACTTTTGAGTTTGTAAACAATCCTCTTATTTTGTTCTGTGGAAGAAGCATTTATAAACAGTTTAACAGCTAAGAATTAGGGGCAAAAAAAGGTAAAAGGAAAAGTGAAAACCTCCATGGGTAATCCAGGGGCTGAGCAAACTTTTGAATAATCATCATTGTTTTTAATGTGTTTTCCATGGTTTCTGAGCATCTGGATCGAATCAAGCTTTTTTCTTTTTTCTTTTTTTTGGAATGGTAATACCACTCTAACCATAAAACTTATTTTAACATTTTGGGGAGCCTTTTCTTTGGAGAAATGTAAACTCCCTGAAGGAAACAGCCCTGTTATATTCTTTATACTCCCACAGTGAACAAAACAATTTGGGGCACACACTAAGCATTAAATATGTACTTGCTGATTAATAGATTAAGATTCTTGGAGAGGTAATAGTGGTACATGAAGAATTCCAGAGACTAGAAGCAAAGATATTATCTAAAAGCATTTATCTTCCCATTTGCTAAAGGCGCTCAGCACAGGGTGGTGAAGAAACCAAATTCTGTCATTTCCTATTTCTGCATCTTTGGGTAAATTATTTAACCTAATTGTACCTCAGTTTATTCTCAACCGTAAAACTGAGAATAATAAGATTGTCTATACTGTAAAGTCACTGTGAGGATTAAATTAGTACAAGAGCGGGGCATTTACCAGACTGGCACAGAGAATTGTGATAAATGTTAGCGATCGTTATTTGTGATTCTTTTCTCTATTTCTGAGAAGGCGAAAGTCTTTCCAAATGAGAAGATAAGCTATAACACATTAGTTTGTTCCAAAGATAATAGAAAATGTAGTCCTTAACACCACTTAAGCTTACTTTAAATAATGAAATTCAAAGTCAACTTCCCGGTAAAGATGGCAGCCTGTATACATGCATCCACTTCTACTCTCGGCTTCCTAAAATGGCAGAAAACAATCTCTTAAAGGGATGAAGAGATGGAGAAGGTTGGAGAAGAAGAGAGGAGACAACAGCAACAAAATTTCTTTAGTCAGTCTCACACATATGGAAACTAGATTCATAACAGTTCTGGCACTGATTTGCGCAACAGTGGGGAGGGATGGAGTGTGGAGGGAAAAACACAGCAGAGCATCCAAGAGATGTAGATAAAAGATCTAACCAAGTGTGATTGGCATGCCAGGAAGAAACGATAAGAAGAAATAATATGCAAGAATCTTCTAAAATGAATGACAGATATCAAATAACCGTTCAAAGACACTGAAAGAACACCGAGCAGAATAAATGTTCCCCTTCCACAAGAATCACCACACCAAAGGCATATTATATTCAAACCTCTGCAAAGCAAGGGCAACGGGAAAATTAGGAAGGCAGGCAGGGCAAAAAGAACATTCCCTATATCAGAACACAAATGAAAGATATGAATCACTGCAGACCTCTCCTAAGAAACTATGCAACCCAGAAGATCAAGGATGGTGTCTCTGTGAGTGAACAACAACAAAAATCTGTCGAATCAGAATCCTATACCCAGCAAAAATGTCTTTCAAAAAAAAAAAGAAGAAGAAAAAAGAAAAGAGAGAGAAATAAAGACTCTGCTGAGCCCAAACCCAAACCAAATCTGAGTGAACTCATTGGCCACAGACCCACGCCATAAGGAAGGTTAGAGAAAGTGCTTCGGGCAGAAGGAATCTAATAGCAGTCAGAAACTGGAATCTACACAAAGAAACTGAGAGCACCGGAAATGACATACTAAAGGTAAGCAAAGTCCAACATTCATTTTGTATTATTTTTAACTGCTCTGAAAGATAATTATCTACAGCAAAAATAGTCATCTCGTGTTTTAATGGCATATGTAAGAGTAAATATGTGGCAGCATTAGAACAAGAACGTGAGCGAGACATTGGGGATGTATTGGCGTCCTCACACTAGTGGTAAAACAAGATTATTTGAAAGTAGACTTTAATTACATAAGAGGTATACGGTAAACTCTAAGGTAACTACTGAATTTTTTTTTTTTCAGAAGAGGTGTCCATGATAACCCAATGGTGGAAATAATGCTGAATCATAAACAGGATTCGATTAAGCACAAAGGAGGCAAGCAGAAAGGAAAAAAGACAGAAAGAACAAGTGGAACAAATAGAAAACAGCTAGTTAGATGATAGTTTTTAATTCAATAGTCGCATTCGATATAAACCATGCTAATTAAAATTTAGATCGTTAGATTAGATAGAAAATCAAGAGCCCACTATCTGCTGCCTTTAGAACTATCATCTTAAATATAAAGAGACAGGTTGGGATGAAAAAGACATGCCATGTAGACACTACTTAAAAAAGAAAGCCGAAGTAACTTTATTAATATCAAAGTTGGCTTCAGGGGTGCCTGGGTGGCTCAGTTGGTTATGTGTCTGACTTAGGCTCTGATCATGATTTCAGGGTCCTGGGACTGAGCCACATGTCAGGCTCCCTGCTCAGTGAGGAGACTGCTTCTCACTCTCCTCTGCCCCTCCTCCCACTCAGGCTTTCTCTCTCTCAAATAAATAATAAAATCTTTTAAAAAAAAAAGTTGACTTCAGACAAGAAATATTTCCATAATAAAGGGGCTTATTACATAATGAAAAGGGCTTCAACTCTGCAAAAAGGAAAAAGCATTGATGATTTTATGCCTATAAATTCAAAGCTTAGGGCAAGTGGTTAAATGCCTGGAAAAGCACATCTTACCAATATTAGCACAAGAAGAAACAGAAAATTGCAAATAGCCTTCAATCTATTTTCAAATTGAATTCATAATTAAAGCCTTTGGAAAAGGCAAACTCTGGGCCCAGATGGCTTTACTCACAAATTCTATCGAAGTTTTAAGGAAAACACCAATACCTTAGTTTTACCCCAAACTGAGAAAATAGGAGATGCTTTTCAAATTGCTTTATGAGGCCAGCATGATCCTGTTACCGAAACCTGACAAAGACATTATAAGAAAAGAAAATCAGAGACCAAGATGATACATGAGTAAATACATACAAAGTCCTCGATAAAATATTTAAAAAATCTAATTCAGCATTATATGATGGGGATAAATGTTACTAATAAGTGGAACTTAGGCCACGATTCTAAGGTTGGTATTACATTTTAAAATCAATAGTTGTAGTTCACCATGTTAATAGAATCAAAGAGAAAAAAATATTTTGATGCAAAATTCCACAGTTTCATGAAAAAAAAAAACACAAAAAAAACCAAAAACAACTCTTAAAAAACTAGGAAAAGAAAGGAATTTCATCAGCTTGATAGTGGGCATAGACAAAAGAATGATAGATAATCTCATATTCAATGGTGAAATATTGAATGCTTCTTAGTTTGGGAACAAGATAGTCACTGTCTCCATTTCCATTCAGTAATATACTGAAGGTGCTAGCTAGTCCAACGATGTGAGAAAAATGGAAAGGGATACAAATTAAAAAGAAGCAAAATGTCTTTTTCACAGTTGAAATGATCGTACATATAAAACATTCTAAGAAATCTACCTCAGAAAGCTTCTAGAACTGAAAAGTGAATGTGGCAAAGTCCTAGGAATCAAGGTCAATATATAAAATGTAATTATACTTTAATTTTTTACCAGCAATTAGAAGATGAAGTCCGAAAGCAATTTATTTGCCATCACAGAAGAATATACACAACTCAAAAATAAATTTAAGGGCATATATACAAGACTCATATTCCAAAACCTACTTCATATTGCAGAAAGATATTGAATAAAAATATATGCCATGTGACATGCTTGGGGATTGGGAAAGTTAATATTGCTAAAGTGTCAGTTCTCCCCATATCGATCTATAGGTTCAGTGCGATCCCAATCGAAATTTCATGCGGCTGTTAGTAGAAATTAACTAACTGATTGCAAATGTCTATGAAAATGCAAAGGAGGAAGAATAGGAAAAAGGACCTTACATAGAAGAACACATTAGGAAGACTTACACCACGTGCTTTCCAGACTTGCTTTAAAACCACGATAAATAAAACACCATGCTGTTTGCCTCAGGCTAGATAAACAAGTCGATGAGGCCAAATAAAGGCCTGAAAGAGATCTACACATGCATGGTCAGCTGATTTTCCACAAAGGTGCGTGCGCACACACGCCCACACACATATCCAATGGTGAAAGGAAAATTTTTGCAGCAAATCACACTAGAATAATTGTCTTGCCATTAAAAAATTACAAAAAAAGAAAAAAGAACCTGCTCTCTACCCCATGCCATATGCAAAACTTAGGTTGTGAGAGAAGACTTTACTGTAAAAATCTGAAACCATAAAGCTTCAATGTTTTCTGCAAGAAAACATAGGAGAATATCAATATGATCTAGTGGTTGGCAAAGATTTCTTCGACAGGATACAAAAAGCACTTGTCATAAGAAAATCATGAATGGGACATACTCCAGATTTTAAATCTGTGCTCATCCAACCACACCATTATGACAAGACAAAACACAGATGGGGAGAAATATTTGCAAAGCCTATTTCTGACAAAGGCCGTGTTATCTAGGAATACAAGAACTTCTATCTCTCGGTAATAAAGAGACAAGCCCATAGCAAAAACCTGGAAACAAGGGAACGACCATCCGCAAGTCCATTTGTAAACAAATGGTAATAAACTCCCACAATGGAAATATCATTTGGTAGTTAGAAGGAACAGATTTCTGCAGGAGTCTTAAAAACATCATTTTGAGCAAAAGCAGCCAGTTGCAAAAAAGTACCTACTGTAGGATGCCATATAGAAAGTTCTAGAGAAGGTAAGTGTAATCTATGATGATAGAATAAAGCGATTGCTTCTTGGAGGGGTACCGACTGCGAAGGTGTTCCAGAGAATTCTCTGGGGTGATGGAAATATTCCACAGTTGGACTGGTGTACAGTTATGTGGGTGTATTCATTTGTTAAAACTCACTGAGCTGTACATTTCAAATCTGTGCATTTCATTGTATATAATTACACCTTGACCTAAAAATAAAAAGGAGTAATTTAAAAAACAAATACCTTAATAGTAAGTGAAAGGAGCAAGTCACAACAATCTGATTCCATTTATAGATCATTCAAAGATAGGCAAAGCGAAACAGGCTATTTCTCACTGTGAAATTAATTTCTAAACAATCTGCCACCATAGCCCAAAGTGTTCGCGTCTGGGGAAGGGGAGCTGGGGAGACCGCTATTTTTCTTCGCAAAACTTAGAATTAGTTGATGCTTTAAAAATCTGTGCATCTGTAACTTTGGTACAAATAAAGACCAAAAAAAAAAAAAAAATCATACCCATTTGCAGGCTGGTGATATTAGCTTCCACAGGGAATTGTTGACATTCATTTCAGCTAGGAAATTGTTTCTGGTGGGTGAATCACGCAGAAACTTTTGGCCCTTGAGTCCAGGAGACGGAGTCCATTTGCTGTTGGTTGTAGAATATGGGCCACCTTGTTACTAGTCAAGCATGACAGACAGTTGGGGGGTGGGGGTGAAACTCGGCACATCAAGTGTGACAATACACTGCAAAAGTGTGCCTTAAATTAGAATATGGGCACAGATCGGTGACAGGAAGCCACTCCGTACTCCCTAATTACAAAGTCTCACTTCCACCCAACTGACACAAATGTTAAGTCAAATTAAATATCGTCTAATTAACTAGCATCCACAAGACTTCAAGACCGGTGACTAGGTTATTATCCGTCTGAATACAGGAGAACGCAAGGCCTTGCAAAGTCTCAGCCAGCCCAGATCTGCTTAGCTCCACCGACCGCGACAAGGTTAGGCCATTTTGTTTTCACACGTCTCTCCTTCAGGGCTCTGCTTGTAATATTTACAGAAAAAGGCAATGCTGGTAAACAGTTTCACACAATGAGGTGTGAGAGTGGATAGGGGCCTATTCAAGCTCTGAACTCCCCTGATGAGCTGCCAAAAGTTGTTATGAATGGCCCAGCTGACAGGGTGATGACTGATAAAGCAAAAACAAACAGCTCGGGTAATTCATGAAAACACACAGCACCAAGACAACTCAAAGTGGCGAGTGACAGTTAAGATAATGGAATTTTGGAAGCTTTTCTTCAAGGGTCCTTGCCATACAATTATTCTGTTAATAGATTCTCCCTTAATGTGGCTGGATCTTCAACTTTTTTTTTTTTTCCACCGAATAATATTTATTATGACCACTGGCACAGGAGCCCGGACCCTGGCCTTTCAAACAATGGTCAGTTTCTCCTCCAAAAACCAGGGCAGGATGGATTTTTTTTAGTTGAGACCCGTGTCTGCCGTTTTAAAGAAATAAAATATCCTATTTTCGTTCCTGTTACTAGAAACATCTCGAAGCATTCTTCCCTTATCTCTTTCATTTATAAACCGTTTGCTGCAAACCTTTGATTAGAAAATAAATGTTGTTTTACACATTCAACTGCTAATATTTTAAAGGAGGGCAATTTAAATGTGGTCCAAGTCAGTTTCCAATGCCCATAGCCTCTTTGGGGTTCATTCCCTTAAATCAGGCGTGACCAAGCCAAAAAGTATCAATTTGTCAATGTTCTGCCTTTGGACCCAATGGTTTGTCATGAAGTACACTGTGGTTTCTGTGACAATGAATGGCCTATTTCTCAATTAACGTTTTAGAAAACAGAAATATGAAGACATATATGAAGCATGTTTGTGTGCACATAAATACTATCAGATCTGCGCCCAGAGAAAGAAGGACGGAAGCAGAGGCCAGCAAGCATAGGAGGGAAATTCAGGTTCTGTGTACTTTATTTATTTTTTAAAAATATTTATTTGAGAGAGGACACAGTCAGGAGGGGCAGAGGGAAAGAGAATCCGAGGCAGACTCTGGCTGACCATGGAGCCCGACCCACGGCTCGGTCTCACGACCCTGAGATCAGGACCTGAGCTAAAATCAAGAGTCGGAAGCTCAGCTGACGGTGCCACCCAGGAGCCCCAGATCTGTGTATTTTAGACCCTGGCCACCTTGAGGCCTGGGGACAAGCAGTTAGCTGGAAATGCAGAAATCTGGGTCCCGCCCTACCCTCAACCAAATCAGAACTTGCATTCTAACAAGATCTCTAGGTGATTCAAATGCATATCAAGGTTTTGAGAAGCTCCATACTTTAGACGACTGAATTTTCCTTAATAGTGTAAGCTTTATAGCTGTAAAAATTTACAAGGAGGATGATCCATGTTTCACCCAAAGTTGAAAACTAGATCGTATATTATTCACAGCTATTTCAGGGGCACCTGGGTGGCTCAGTCGGAGCCCTGTTTTGGGCTCTCTGCTCAGTGGGAAGTCTGCTTCTCCCTCTCCCTCTGCCCTGCTCATGCTGTCTCTCTCCCTCAAATAAATAAATAAAACCTTTAAAAAGAAAAATAAAGCTACCTCAAAGTAACTTAATGTCTTCCTTCTAATTTCTTATTTTCTTCTCCCTGCTCCCCCAAGAAGTCTCAGAGCGTCCTTGAGTTCCCTAAGCCTTCTAGAGGGGTTCAGCCCTGTGTGAATCACTTTCCTTCCGCCCCAGACATTCACAGACTCCTCCACCACGTTTTTGAGGGATCGGTATGATGTTAACAGGCTGGATTTTAAAAATCCAATCACTGTAGTGAGCTATATGACTTCTCTGGCAAGAATAAAGAGATTTTTTTTTTTTAAATCATATCTTTCTTTTAATGTTTGTTTTTAAAGATTTTATTTATTTATTATTTGAGAGAGTGAGCGAGCTCTCCTCCCGGGACTCCTCCCGGGACCCCAGGATCATGACCTGAGCCGAAGGAAGACACTTCACTGACTGGGCCACCCAGGCACCCCTAAAAAAATCATGTCTTGACTGTAGTATTAATTAGCGGCTAAAATCCAGAGTAACGTAGAGGAGAGACAAATTTTATAGGAGAGGAGAATCAATTGTTAAATCCTACACAGCACAGCTGCCCTACACCAGCCTGCCAGAGTCAGCCAAGACCCACCTCTGGGCGTGCATTCCTTTAGGCTGTGTGGCCATTAGTGTAACTAACTATTTATAGTTTTCTTTAGACTTAAAGGGATCCTGAGACCGGTTCAACTCCACAGCTTTTCTGGGCGTTGATAAATTTAAATATGTATAAATTTAAAAAACTTAAAATGGCCTTAGGTACTCCAAATATAAAGCAAAAAACAAAAGATAAGTTGGGGAAGCTATCTGCGACACATCATAAGGGCTCACTTCCTTAACTGACAAAGGGTTTTAATAATTCAGTTGGAAAATCGCATGCCCAGTGGGAAAGTGGATGAAGGATATGCATAGGCAATTCACACGGAGACGTAAAAAACACAAACTGAATAAACATATGAAATGGTCCTCAATCTTATTCATAATTAAAGACATACAAATCAAAGCAAGTGTGAAAGAATGGTTCTTCCCGATCATGTTGGCAAAAATCAAAATGTTCGGTCATATCAGGAGCAAGCAGACACAGGCGCTCTCGCCCACCGTGGGTGCGAATGTGTTGGTTCAGCTGTTTTGAAGGGCGGTTTGGTACTGCTAGGAATTTCCCCGCCCCTGGACCGGATAGATAGCCCCTTTCCCCCTCCCCGCGCGCGACTTCCTCGGCCCCGATTGCTGACGGACCGAGGAACCTCGCCCGAGAGCGCCTCCATAAAAGCTCACTCGAACCGCTTGCCGCCTCCGAGTCTCTCCTTTATTCTTTTCCCGCCGCCGAAACTTTACAGGTACTATCTACCAAAATTGAGAAGGTGTTTACACCCTAAACCAACAACTCTGCTGTGAGGAATTCGATCTGGGAAAATATTGGCGAAAGTGCCTTAAACTAGATGGATGAGGAGAGACCAGTGCAACGGTATTGGCATTATCGGATGTCTGGAAGCAGTCTCAAGGAGTATCATGCCAGAGGGCTGGGCACCCGGGACAGAGCAACCCAGCAACGGAAGCTGGTGGCGGCCATCCAGAGAATCCTCTAGACCAGCACATGCTGCTACAGAATGACCCCTGAGCTGTACCAGTCACGGAGGGACAGAGAACAGAAAAGCAGGGGACAGAGCAGCGTGTACACTTCGATATTTTTAGGTTAAATAAAAATATGTATATATTGGTCTATAATGGGTATTTTTTTTATCCTGGAAATACAAGAAGCAGCTAAGACTATTTACCTTTATGGTAAGGTCGAGGGATGAGAGAAAGACTTCTCATTTCAATTATATGTTTATCTTTGAATTTTCTAAAAATGGTGTGTGTGTGTGTGTGTGTGTGAGAGAGAGAGAGAGAGAGAGAGCAACCAACACCTTGGCATTGAGATTATAAGCCATTTTGTTTTATTAAGTCCTAGATGTCAGAATATTGCAGAAAAATCTTTGGAGTGATATTATTCTCCATAAACTTATCTTCACCATCGAATTGCCACAGGCAAGCAGATTTCTCGACCATGAAATAGCTCGATTTCCCAAAGAACTGCTGTGTCCTCTGGAGCAATGGTGAGCAATTTTGGAGGGTATGGAAACCTTTGAGAATTCAGGGAAAGCACAGTCAGAAGAATTTAGCTGCCCACAAGATTCTGGGTCCTATTTCGGGGATTTATAAAACACCCGAGACCTATCCATGGACTGTGCGGGTTCAAGGCCCCGAGGTTAAGGATCGGCCACCCTAGAGAATCTCGAGGACAGAATGCCACCAGCTTTATAATTTTATACACAGCTCTTTGCCTGGACTGTTTGGCCTTCAAGACCTTGCTGGGCTGCTCCTATGGGAAGACCCTCCTGCCTCTTCCAGGCCCAGTCCGGCTGAATCAGGGGGCCTGCTTTGGCAATTACACAGCACTCCAAGCTTGTCTCTATAGAGTGTTATATCTATCATGCTGTGTTATAATTGTCCGCTTGTCAGAATCAACCTCAAGATGCTTGGCTCCTGCTGGGCAAGGGCACTGGTTTTATTGATCTTTCTTTGTTTAATACTTGGAGACCTTAAAAATGCCCAATAAATGAACACATGAATGAAGGTCCAATATAAATCATCAAATCTTTGTGAATAACTACCTACAAACCTGGTTTAATCCATCCGGGGCAACACAGCCATCTTTCTCGCCCCTTCCTTTTGGAATCATCTAGAAGCTCTAGAGGAATTACAATTTTATAACCCCAGACCCACATGAACTTTACATGTGATTTCTCTAATCCAGGGCTCTGACTCCTTCCTTTACCCTACTCAGCCCTCTGGTAAATTCCCTGGCCATAAGAGGGATGAACAGGGATGGATAGTTCAAGTTAAACCATCTGGGGTTGGAAGAATAAATATCTGCCTACCGACTGGGTTTCCTCTGATCATCACTTACAGGCCGGTGAGAAGGAAGAAGACAGAATCAGATTATAATGTCCTGTATTAGCATACTCTAGGGGCATGCAATGTCTCATTCTGGACTTCATTCAGCTCTTTTCCCTGTTCTAACCAAAGAGATAATGTTAGGAAGGATAAACGGTGCCATGTAGCCATAGATCTGAGCAGGAGTTCTAGATCAGCATCCACGAAATCATGACCAGGTAAGTTATTTCCTATGAGACTCAATGCATTAGTCAGGATAGGCTGGGCTATGCTTCAGTAACAAATAAACCTCAAAAACAAAACAAAACAAAAAAACAGTGGTTAAATATAATACATGTCTATTTCACTCGCATAAAGTCCTCCGTGAGTTGGGTGAGTTCACCAGGGTGGCCGTCCACCATGTATTGACTCTGCAACCGAGCCTCTATTATTAAATTGACATTACCAGCTCAACACAGGTCGCCATGATGGGAACACAGAGTGTGGAGCACCCATACTTATGCTTATACTCATTTATACTTCCTCTAGAAGTGACACATGTCATTTCCATTTACCAGTGGCCAAAACTAGTCATGTGGTCCCAGGCTAACTGCATGGGAGCTGGGGAGTACAGTCTTTAAAAATGAGACTTGCCCAATACATAGAATCATCTCTGCTACATTCAGAAACCTCATCTGTAAAATGAGGATACTATCCACCTTACAGTGTGTCTATAAGGATTAAATAAGAATTCATGTAAAGAGCCTGACACATAGTAGACACTCACGAAATGGCATTGGTTATTTTCATTAAGGCCAATAACTCCCTATTTGTTTGACCATTAGAGAGGCTTGTTAAGTTGTGGGGTCACCACGACTTCGGGGAGTGAAGCACTGTGATGGGGTGAGCTAGTTTGCCCGGCAGCATGACTCTTTGCCAAAGGTGGAAGCCATGGCCTTGGGGTGTGACATGCAGGGGTCATGGGGCAGTGGGAACCTGCCCGGAAAGGCCTGGTCATCACTCCCATGCAATCACATTCCAGTGAGACACCCGGACAGACGGACACAATACTTTCCTGGGTGTGTATCAGCGGCCAACGACAACAGCAAATTCCAACAATACTTCACGCAAGTAATAAACTCAACTCCTTTGATAGTGATGGTGTCTATCTTTCTCTTTTAATTCTCTTTTAATATCCCTCCAATTTGTTTTGCTATCACATGTGTAACGATTGCTTGATAAAGTTGACCTTATTTTGGTTACATATGTTCAATGTACATAAAATTTCAGGGGTAGGTGGTATATTTTTAAATATGATGTGATTAATATATAACTACTGGGAGAAGGGAGGAGAGATTAAAAAATTGGGGCTATTATATGCAACCCTGGAACTAGGTCATCTGATCCTATTACATTCGTGTTTTCCAGTTTCCTGACTGCTCTCTCCATGTCATTGTAAGCATGAAGCCTCTAAATACAGGGCCCACCATCCAATCACATTGGTCAGTTAGACCATTTATTTCAACTATTTTCTCTAAATAAAAAAGGGATAATCACAAAACAATAGCCCACTATAGAGATTCTCCAGGAGCCTAACCTAAGGATAGACAAAGCGTTTCTAGTATTCCTTAGTTCATTCGATTTGACTTCAATTTGTTCTTAAACATGGAAGACCAGGAGCACAAAGGGCTTTGTTGAGAAAGATAAGCCACCTTCCACCATTCAACGTGGGCTCTGGTGGACCTTATTCCACAACATTCCATTGGCCCAGTTTAGACCTCCGTGTAACAGAGTGACTGTAGAGTGTGGGGCCATTTAAACACTGTTTTTTTGGGGGGAATAATGATCACCTATTATAGTCTCTCAGGATTCCCCAGAAAAGCGTTCAGCTGTTCCAACAGTCTGGCGCGTCACCTAACCCCAAGGAAAACCCACTGGTACGCCCAGCACGTGTTATGAGCGGTACCATCCGTCTGTTTCTCGGTGCTATGTCGGATTTATGACACACGGCCAGTGAATTCAATCACTTTTGACATATTACACCTGTCTCTGACACGCCGCCAGTGGAAAGGACATGACATACTCAAAATGATAATATTTGAAACTGTGATAATATGTAGCACTAAATAATTGGGATGTAATAACACTTTCAAATGTTAAAATGCAGTGATAATAATCACTTTGTCCCATGGTGAAAATACATCTTCCTCAGACTAACAACACATAAGTAATAATGGCTACCAATATATTTTATGCCTGTTATGTACAGACATTGTTATAGGGACTTTATGTACATTATCTCGCTTCCTCCTCGTGACAGCCCTCTAAGGTAGGTACTATTATTTACCACCCCCTTTTACAGAGAAGAAAACCAAGGGGCAGAAAGGTGAAGTGACCTGTCAGAGGTCACACAACTGGTAAGGGGCAGAGGCTCCATTAACAACCTTGCTACATGCACCTCCTTTGAAAGAAATCTAGAAGTTTCAATGTGCCTTTTAAAGTTCACTCCATCAGGGCGTCGGGGTGGCACAGTGGGTTAAACGTCCAACTCATGATTTTGGCTCAGGTCATGATCTCAGCGTGGTGAGATGGAGCCCTGTATCCGGTCCCGTATCGGGCATGGAGCCTGCTTAAGATTCTCTCTCTCTCCCTCTGCCCTTCCCCCTGCTTGCATGCATGCTCTCTCTCCCAAATAAATAAAAATAAATCTTAAAAAAAATAAAAAAATAAAAGTCACTCCATCAACAAAATTATATCCCTGATACACACAACAGAATAAAGAAATATGGAACATGCAAATAGTATGCTAGTCTTGCTACATGAAGGTCATCAGGCAAAGGGCTCAGCTTCTATGAACCTCTGTTTCTTTATCTCTAAAATAGAGACGATGTCAGTTAGCATCCTTAGCACGAACATCGTGAGGCTTGAAGCCCTAATAACCCCATAACCTCAGAATGTGACCATATTTGGAGACCTGGGCTTTGAAGAGGTGATTAAGTAAAAAGGAGAATGTTAGGGCAGGCCCTAATCCAATCTGACTGCTGTCCCAATAAGTACGGAAATTTGGGCACACAGAGACACTAGGGATGTACACACACACAGGAGAAGGTGGCCATCTGCGAACCAAGAAGAAAGCAGATACCAAAGCAGCCAACACCTTGATCTTGGACTTCCAGCTTCCAGGAGTATGAAAAAATAAATTTCTGTTGTGGAAGCTACCCTGTTTGTGGCATTTTGTTTTGGCAGTCCTAGAAAACGAATCCAAACACGTTTAAAATGATTAGCATAGTACCTGGCAAATAATAAGGGCTCAAAAGGGTTTTACTGCTAGTTGAGTTGTGATTACGCACAAATACATAGGCACACAGCCTGTATTTGGGCTTAAAGAACATGTACCCTGAGGTATTCAAACATGATCTGAAAAGTGTTTTTTTCCCAATCAATAGGCTTCATGAAACTTTAATTAAAAGGTTGAATATGGTTCACTTTTCAAACTAAGGAGGTCTAGTGAGCATGGTTAAGTGTCAGTGACTATTACCTTGCTTCATACTGTGATGGGAAATTGCACGTGACTTTGAAAAGCTCCTTTCCTTCTTGGTCATTATCAGAGCATGTGTAGTAATTGCAGGGTGGAAATGGACGCCGTGGCCAGTCGTACACAAAAGTCATGAAGCAAAGAGGATGGCAATATCCAAACACAAACCAGTGTGGATCAAAACAAGGAGCACGCTGAAATTTCCTTGACTGAAGCTACCTAGACCAGAGCCGGCATATAAACGCCATCTCAAGGGCCAGTTTCAATCAACTGTCTTGAACTCTTGTGTTAAGAAAGGTTCCAATACGGGGTGCCTAGGTGGTTCGGCGACTCTTGATTTGGGCTCAGGTTATGATCTCAGGGTCCTGGGATGGAGACCCGAGTGGGGCCCCTCACTCAGCGGAGTCTGCTTCAGGATTCTCTCTCTGCTCCTCCCCCCTTAAATAATCTTTTTTTTTTTTTTTTTTTAAAGAAAGGTTCTGATGACATATCTAGGCTCAGAGAGGAGTGCCACAGTGGATGAGGGACACTGTTTGAACATGGGGGGAGGAGTGTGGGGGTAAGTGAGCTCAGTGGTTACTAATTGGATCTGGACATTGGTTAATGGGCCCTCCTGACGCTCCTCTTATAGGCTTAAGGCCTATCAAAGATCCGGGCTCCTGTGGGTATTACGTGTATCTGAGTACCATAACTCAGCAATTCCGAACGCACTAAAACGTAAATGTTTTTCTTTAAACATATATGTCTTGTGACGTTCAAGCTTTGTTATTCAAGAACATAAGGAAAACATTCCGTCTTGAGCTAACAAAGTCCATCAGCTGAAGCACTTGTTGGATTGCTCTAATTTGAGCTGACTAACCCAGAGAATCACACATTTTTAGAGAAGACACGTTTTTTTCCTCAAGAAGTCAGCATGCTGGCCTTTCGGTCGCCACCAAAAAATAGTGTTGTAGCTCATATGTTTGTCTCCGTGGCTTCACAACCTCTAGGGACTATTTAGCTGCTGATACACACATATTATCTTGGCATCAGCTAGGTCATGGGGCACACTGTCTGCTGAGCTGTCCCCTGGAATGGGAGAGGGGACCTGATGGCCCCATAATGTCCAAACTGTGTTTGCTTCTGTTCCAAAGACCAAGCTCACATGGTAACAGTGAGCCCTTCCCTCGGTGACCCCATTAGAGAAAGCCACTGCTAATGACTCACAATTAGCACTGACATCCCAAGTGCCAAGTTGTCTAAGGAAAGGTGCTAAGAAGTCTAAGAACCTGAGTGTAAGCCCCAAATGGGCCAATTGGCTTCATGCAGAGAAACATCAGCCACAGTCCCCCCTCCGCCCACCGCATGGTTAGAAGGGGGAGGGACAAAGGGACTGACTCACGTCAAGCTCAGACCACCGTGGGACAGCTCCAGGAGCAGGGGCTGCTCGGAGGGCCCCACCCTTCTGCTCCCCAAGAGAATGGTAACCCAGTGAGATTCAAGACTCAATACATACTGCAGTAGGAAAGCAGAAGGGCTCCAATGTGCGACATAAGTCATTCCCCCCTACATACGTGATGCCCACAGCATGTAACATGGTTCCTCACACACCGTGATGTGCAACCAACAGCTCTTGCCTGACTCCATTCTAAAATAAACGTCAGCCAACCACTGTTCATTCGATCTAACAAAGTCTGCTAACCTCCGATCGGTTGGACTTTAGGCTAGGCGGCTCCTGTAGCGACCTATCGTACTGTGCTAGAAATGCTGCCCCAAGTCTGCAGATTTAAAAAAAAAAAAAAAAAAATCAATGACTCTATTACTTCACATGTTCACGCAAAATATAAAGTAGGACAAAATAGGGGTGGCGCCGGTTTACGTCCAATAGGGAAAACTATGGAGAAGACTGTATTGCTCCCTTGGAGCTCGGAGAAACTCACAGGCAGAAGAAAAAAATAAATCAAAACTTCGAAAGGCTAGGCACCATTAAGACTTCTCAGATCGGGGGTGTCTGGCTATTCCAGCCTCATTCGTGCTTTCCAGCTACGCACAGCGAGGGTTTGCAAATGGCACATTTCCTACGCTGTTCTGTACGCAGCGCCTTGTCAGGCTGGCTTTGCGCACCACCAGTGGAATTGTCCTACTGTGGCCAACACTGCAAGTGGCTGCTTCCTTCCTGGGAGAGGCAAAGAGATAAGCTTATATATATAACAAGGATTTCCTTAACTGATTCAGCATCCTGGTGCTTCTGGCCCATGACCCTTCCTAGTTGAAATCGCATTTAGCTATGCTTCTAAAAATGTGGCTTCTAAGAGAATATAGTCTCTCGCTCAAATATTGGGGCTTCTAGCACGTTCTCTGAAGACAACCCCTCAAGTCCCTCTGCACTTTGTTCTCCTGCACGGCTCTAAAAGGCCGCAAGAGCACAAGGATGGAAAATGAATTCAGGCAGCATAAGTGGTAACCCTGTCCTCCGTTTCCTCTTCGCTGCAGCCCCATGGAAAGCTTTTTGAAGTCAGGAGGAGCTCCGTGGGAGGTCAGGGCTGACTCTGGCTACCAGCGTGCAGAAATGTTCAGCTACTTAACACGGGGCCACATGTGGCAGCTAGGAAAACATCACCAGGATGTGAAACCTACTTACTTCAATGGTATTCCCCTTGCCCTCAAAGCTTTTCAAGCTTAAGGAACTATAGGAGAAGATGAACTTGGGGGGAATGGTGGGGAGAAGTGTCTTGTGCTTTCAGACCAGAATTTGTAAATCCGGGAACAAGGTCCTGCTGCTTTTATTCCCCCTGGTTGTCCCATGGGTCTGCGATCTCGGGCTGCTGGAAGGCGTCATTTAACACAAAGCCCAGGGGCACTGGGGGCTCTAGAAAGCTGGCCGCTGGAATCTTTGGTGTTTTTGCATTAGTGGGAAGTCAAAAGGAAATACTTGCCAGGGTAGGTCCCTCCAGGGTCTTTCTCAGGCTACGTGCTATACTTATTTCAGTTATTCCAGATCTGTGCATTTGCCAAAAATGATTTGGGGCCGGCTTTTGTGCTCTTCTTTGCCTCAGGAAGCTGCAGGTTCAAGTCCTACTGTCCTGTGAGGAATCAGCCACAAGGCGCTGGTGTTCATGCCAGGAAAGACCAGTGGCTGGAAATGTCATTGCTCCTCCGTGCCAATGGGAGTTGGATCAGATAGATGACCTCTGCGCTCTTTCCTTCCTCGGAGATGTCATGACTCCAGGCAGCGATTCTGCGATGCAGCTATTCTGCGATGCAGCCGTGGAAATCAGCTGGCATCGGACCAGTGAGGGCCTGAGTCCTGGTCCTCGTGTTCATGAATGCAATGAACTTGGCTTCTGAGCCTCCTTTTCTTACTTGCGAAATCGGAATAATGGAGGTACTCTACCCCCATGGGGGAATTAAATGAGATCGTGCAAGTTGTCCGTGTAGCGTGGTGCCCAGCACGCAGTGTTTGCGCTGTAAATGTGAGTTCTCATTATTTAACACTGGGGGGCAGCTTCCAACCCCAGAACACTCACCTACATACTTTCCCCCCAAAAGAACAGAGCTTCACTTGTCACAGAACACAGATGTGGGGCGAGGAGGGGAGGAATGGGGGAGGGGGAGAAGCAGACAGAGTCTTCCTCTCCCCACGGATCCCAGTGTCACTCCTTCATAAAGCAGTATGCAGTTCCGGATCTGGCAACATTACAAGGTGACAGAGGTGCTTCTGGTGGCAGCTTCCTCCAGGCCAGGCACAAGGAAAACTGCACACTTCCTCCAGTCTAGAACAACCTAGCCCTGCTTTGGTTCGTCTCGCTTATTCATTCAACCACGATGTATGGAGCTGGTGCTAGAATCTGAGTAGAGTGATAATAAAAGACACAGCCTTCAGCTTCGAGAGGAGGAGACAATCCAAGAGAGAGAAAACGGAGACCCGTGAGGGGGCTTCTGAGGAGGGGATAGCTGAGCTAAGGCCCTGAAGGAAGAGGACAAGAGCTCGAGGCAAAGCAAACACAAGACGCAGAGGTGGAAAAGGGCACTGGGAGAAGCACGAAAAGTCCATCAGCAACAGCAAAACCCCTGGGGGCGGGGGGAGCTCTCCAGGTATCCGTGGTCCTTCCAGAATCTTCCACCTGGAGATCATTACCTCACCCTTCCACAAGGCTCTGAGAGCACAAGCAGCCAGCAACGTTCAGAAGCTTCTCGGCTCTTTTCTGGTTTAATGAAGAAACTGTAATTACACTGAGGTGGATCAGACCCGAATACTAAGAGGGCTCAGAAGTTTGCACAACTGGAAAATGACCACCAGGGTGACCTTTCTGTGCCTCGGTTCAGGAAATGAGAAGGGGGTGGGGGGCTGGGGTGTGGGGTTTCACACACCTTTTTACTTGCCTTGTCCCCAACCATCCCCTATGCGGAGTCTTCCCTTGGAATTCACGCTATTAATAGGTGCAGAAATGCTAACTTATACACTAATCGCAGTTAAGCAACTAAGACACTTAGTCCTAGCGGTCCTTTTCACTTGGTGTGGGTTAAGACCAAAGCCAGAAATGATGTCATCCCGAGACTACTGTTTATTCTGCTTCCTGAGCCAGGCGGCGCATGCCCAAGTCTCCATTCATGAGTCTGTCCTTCGGGCCGCCCTGTCCTCTCCCCGAGTGAGCACAAATGGAGCACCTGCTTACTGCATATACGGCACCGTGAGAATTGGCCTCTTGAAAGGGGTAGCACCTGTTCCTGCGGCATTTACCAACCAGCAGGACAGGACGTGCCCATAAATCATTTGTGCAACTGGCAATAGCCATCAGGCCAGCCATGGGCCAGGAAGATCAGGATCTCGCCAAAGGGGGGCTTAGGACTGATCTCTCTCTGAAACTATCCCGTTCTGAGCCTCTGACTGCACCCCTTGTGCATCCGCTGCTCTTCCCTGAGGACGTAAGCTCCAGGAGAGCACAGAGTTGGCAGAGGATGCTTGGAGGAAAGACGGCGTGTTTGATTGTGGGTGCTCTTTTCACCATCCTGGAGGCAATGCTCAGTGGCAACACAGAGGGACGTAGATTCTCGACAAAGCTGTGTGTTCTCAACGCCAGGGAGCCCTCCAGAAACAAGGCATTTTCTCAGGGCTGTCCTTGCCTCCTGAGCTCTCCTGTTCATCTTAAAGCCCAACCGAGACTCCACCAGGATTTGACTCCAGTTGGATTTTCTGTGAACTAGTCCTCTTTCCCCAGGACACGTTCATTCTTCTCCCACTTGTTACCCCAAACCACTTCCTCTGAGAGGCTTCAGCTGGAAGAATTTCAGGAGCTGGGTTCTCATCTTTCATTGCCTTCTGCTTCATTATCTTTTTCTAGAAACTTTTTACATCTTTTAACCGTTAGATTGACTCATGATCTTTCAAATCCGCTCTAACAAGTGCTAGACTGCTTGACCTAAACCCTTGACAGATTCTTTTAACTTCCCACCTCTCATGATAGCGCATCCCCACCAGAAGTCCTTCATGTGGACTGGCCTCACTCTAACCTCACTGATATTCCTCAGCGCTTGTTCTGAACACCAGCACTTACTTTACTGATAGAAATGATGCTAACCCGTTCCTCATATCTAAAGTCAATGGGTACGTTGTACAAATCAGAAGACCACTCCCCCCACCCCAGGGGGGCCTGAGTGGCCCAGTCCATTAAGTGCCCTGCTCTGGATCTCACTTGATCATCCCAAAGTGAAACTCATCTACAAACAAGCTCCACAAATGTACACGGGGCTTCCAAACAGCTTTTTAGGAACTTCATCTTAAATATTATAGCTACTAACCGCAAGACATGGGAGGAGATCCTCCAACAAGGAAGAAAAACACCCAAGCAAACAGAAAAATGGGATCTGGAGGAAACTGAGACCATGCAGGGAATGAAAGAAAATAGTGTTTAAAATAAAATTATTAACACAAGCCAAGGAGCAAAAGCAGCGACCAGAAGCTGGAGGAGCAAGGGACAGATTCTTCCCTGGAGTCTCCAAAAGAATCCAGCTCTGCCAAAGCCCGGATTTTTAGCCTCATAAGACTCATTTTGAACTTCTGGCCTCCAGAACTATAAGTGAATAAATAGCTGCTGTTTTAAGCCATTCAGTTTGTGGTACTTTGTTATACCACTGATAGGAAACTAACTACAGGCCTAGGGATTGAATATAATTGTAACTTATTAAAGTGAAGCCTAGGAAATCTCTAAAAAAAAAAAAAACCCTAATATCATTCATGAGTTAATTTTGCAAACTTCCCCTACTGGTTAGAAAAAAAGAAAAACCCTTCCTAATAGCTCCCCAAATCCATTAGAAGGCAGATAAAACAAGATGGCACTTTAGTGACAGGCCTATGTTCAAATCTGGGCTTTCCCAGAATTTGTCAAATGTAAATTGTGGATAATAATACTTATATACATTTGTTGTCAGGATTTATCACAGATGCTACTAAATTAAAAATAAAGCAAAAAAATAATAATAATAAGACCCATCAGATTATTAATAGCCTCAGAGAAATAAGAGAAGATGCTATATCTATGAAACAAGAACAGGCTGTTACCAAACAGGAACTATCCGAGTATAAAATAGAGCTTTTGGAAAAGTGTGATGCCTACAGTAAAACCATTTTCAGACAAAAATATTTTATTTCCATGTAGACTTCTTTAGAAAGCAGTGGGAGCATGTGCTCCATGAAAATGAGAAGCATGAAAGAGGAGGACACAGAACTGAGAAAACAGAGTCCAACACAGAAAATCACAAATATCATCATCCTTGGCTCATGGCCCTGTTTCCTCAACTGCAAAGCCAGCAATCAGCAATGCTCAGTTGATCTGTCTCACGTCGCGTCACTCTGACACTGACCTTTCAGCTTCCATCTTGCACATTTAAAGCCCCTTGTGATTACACTGGCCTACCTGGATAATGTGGGATAATCTCCCTATTTAAGGTCAGTTGATCAGTGACCTTAATTTCATCTGCAACCTTAATTCCCCCTTGCCACATAATGGAACATATTCACAGGTTCTGAAAATTAGGACATAGACACCACTCTTTTCCATGACTTTATACCTTTCTAAATTATTTGCATTTGTTAATATAAGTCCATATTGCTTTTATAATTTAAGATTAAGAGTACTTGATAAAGATTATTTTTTAAAATTTAAAAGACTTGGGACGCCTGGGTGGCTCAGTTGGTTAAGCGACTGCCTTCGGCTCAGGTCATGATCCCAGAGTCCTGGGATCAAGTCCCGCATCGGGCTTCTTGCTCGGCAGGAAGCCTGCTTCTCCCTCTGCCTCTGCCTGCCTCTCTGCCTGCTTGTGTTCTCTCTCTGACAAATAAATAAATAAAATCTTTAAAAAAAAAAATTTTTTAGAAAAAATTTTTTTAGAATGTAAAAAAATTTTACATTCTAATGATAAAAAGTGTGATGTTGCAGGATTAGACAAATGGAATATTCCAAAGAACCGGCAATCTGGAGACAGGTGTAGGTGGAATATAGCATTAGACAAAGGTCATACATCAAGCCATGGAGAAGTAAGAATAGACAGTTTACAGAAGGAACCTGTGGTTGTTACCAGAAATAAAAGGGTTAATCTTTACCTCACAGCACACACCCAAGTAAATCCCATGTGAGTTAAAGTTCACAACTTCAAAAAAATTAAAAGTAGTAGGAGAAAATGTAGGAAACCATACTTATAATCTTGAGATAGCGAAAGGCTTTCTCATACCTCGATCCATAAAGTAAAACTTGGTAATATTAAAATAAAAAACAAAACAGTGCAACAATGTTGTAAATAATACAACAATGGGCTTAGAAAAAAGCTCATTGTAAAAAATACAACAATGGGCTTAGAAAAAAACTTAATAAAGTATAACAAGGAGTAAGGGCGCCCAGGTGGCTGGGTCAAGCATCTGACCCTTGATGTTGGCTCAGGTCGTACATATTCTCAGGGTCCTGAGATCCAGTCCCATGTCAGGCTCCACGCTCCACAGGGAGTCTGCTTGAGATTCTCTCCCTCGCCCTGTGTCCCTCCCCTCACTCGCGCTCTCTCTAAAATAAATAAATAAATCTTTTTTTAAAAGTATAATGAGTGAGTAGCCATTCACAATAGAGATCTGTAATTTGATAGGAAGATAATGCTGCAGGAAAATGACCAACGGACGTGAACAGGTCACCTCTCCGAAGAAGAAACATAAAGGCAATAAATACATGAAACTACATGCAAATCGCTAATAAGGAAAGTCATACTACAAGGAAAAAACACGAGGTATTTCTGCAGGCACACTGTATTGGGTAAGAACTCAGACTCTGGTGTGCCAAACCTCCAGGGTTTGAAGCCCAGCTTTGCTGATTTCTCACCGGTGGCCTTAGGCAAGTTCCTTAACCTTTCCCCAGTTTTCCTATATGTAAAATAGGGATGGGGATAATAATATATCTTAACGCTTTATTGGAAAGATGAAATGAGTTAATATATGGAAAGTGCTTCAAATAATGCCTGGCACAGAGTAATCACTAAGTATTAGTTCAATATTTTATTATAACACATGCACAAATATACACATATGCACCCCATAAACGCACACGCCTAGGCACACTCAGAAGTTTGCAGCATTATTTGCCCTATCAAAAAACTGGAGATGACTTTACATGACATCAATAGATAAGTAAATTTCATATCTCCAAAATTTGGAATGGCAATTAACTATTAAAAGGAAGGAGGAAGATCTAGTATAGGAAGATGTCTGTGACAAATTAGGTGGGGAAAAAAACAAGCCACAGACAACTACGGAATGATCCAAATTCTGTTCTTTAAATATGTTATATGTAATACATACACATGCATACATACCTGTAAATGCACATGTATATATGCACAGAAAGTGTCATGAATGTTTGACATGTTATCAAACTGTTCGCAAAGGTGGCCACCAAAGAGGTAAGTAGGATCGGGGTGAAGGTGAAAAGGAGAACTTATCCAATAAAATTCTACATTTTTTTCTCCTTTTTGTTTTATTTATTTATTTTTTAAAAGATTTATTCATTCGAGAGAGAGAGAGAAGAGGGCACGAGCAGGGGGAGGGGCAGAGGGAGAGGGGGAGAGAATGAAGCAGACTCCCCGCTGAGCATGGAGCCCAACTTGGGGCTCGATCCCACAACCCTGAGACCATGAAATCAAGAGTCGGACACTTAACAGACTGAGCCACCCACGTGTCCCCCCACTTTTTGTTTTAAAATAAGCACGTACTTTTCTAAAAATTACAAAAAATAAAATAGAAGAAAATCATGATCAGTTAGGATACATTCTCAAAACACTGACGTAGAGACAGTGGCAAGTGAAAGAAAATTAGGAGATGGAGTCATCCTGCAACTTTTTTTTTTTCCCAAGGAAAGATGGAATGAGTGGCAAAGGAATTAGTCTAGTTGTGTTTCAAAGGGCGTCAGTTGAGTTATGGTTTTGCAAACACTTTGAATGTGGGCTAAAAATGTCAGTCCTACGTCTTTCAAGGACAAAGACTCTACAACAAATAGCCTCCATTAATTGCTTCCAATGTCCGTACTATTTTGTGAGTTTCACGTCCCCTGGAAAATGTTTGCAAAATTCAAACCATGGGCCTTCAATATTACTTAGATGACATAAACAAATTAAAATAAGGCCATCCTAAGCCAGTTGTGTTTATCAACCTGATCCCCTCTGAAAATGAGAAATGAAGTCAAATACCCTTTAATGCTATTTATTAGTGGAGTAATATAATACATTTTGACAAGTTGAACAGTTGTAACAGGCAGCTGTTAAAGTCTCTACAGAGCCTGTTTAGAATGAAAACAGGAGGGAGAGACAGCTCTATAACTGGGTTTTAAGAACAGCTCAGCCATCAACTCTATCCTAACCAAGTACTTTTATCCAGTTAATTTACGGAAGGAATCCCTTAGGATCTCCAGCCGTCGACGAGCGCGGCTCATTAGAGCCCAGTATCCAACTTTTCTCATTGTACACTGAAAGCATTTATGCTTAAAATGTAATTAAACTTAAAACAAACAAGATCTTTATTCCCTGACAGTCCTGCTATTTTTAAATTGACAAAGGCATGAACTTATATAGGATTATTTAGAAAGCACTATACATTTCAGCCACTTACGGCAAGACATTTGCCCAACTGTTCATCCTGCATGCAATTAGAAATCTAAATACTTGGGTAACGGGTTTCTACTGGGAATTAAACTTGCAGATCTCTTACAAACGAGTAATGTGGTAAGACTTGCTGTCCAATGAGGTGTCTTATTGAAATATCCCAGGCCAGTTCACTTGTCACGGCTGTCGTCTTAGCCGCTCGCACTCACAGTGTATAGCTTTCATTACGAAAATAGAAATTTGTGTCCTAAGTGCTGTTACATTACTAATGCTAAATATTTAATTCCCTGGGGTTCCAATTATGGTTGAGCACTGGCAACACTGATTCTACTTTTTAATAACAACTGTAAAAGCAATTTGAGCATTTTTCAATTAATTAAATACATAGCGAACGAGTAACCTCTTGTCATTTTGCCCTCCAGGACCTGAGCTAATTGGTGTAGAATAAAATGTTTTGAAAATTAACTGATGTTCTGGTCTGCACAGTTATACCATTAAACTCCGGTTTGCAGAATGAAGTTTGTCTTCTAATAGTTACACTCAGTAGAGTGTGCAGATGTGAGGAAGTACCTACATTTTATGTACTTAACGGTGCCTCTAATTAGAGCAGAGTTGAAAGTCAAGCGTAGCTTCTCTAAACACCAGTCAGTATCAATAATGCTTTGCATTGTTCACAGATAAATGCAACAGATTTCAACAGACGAAGGCTCCCTGGATTTCATTCCGGGTATTCACAATTTAGCTTAGCCATTTAAAAAGTTTGCCCATAAGAATTCCTGTCGTTAATTATAGTCACACACACAAAAAGCCCCCAAAATAAATTCTGACATTTCTGTCACAAGAGAAAGTTCCAAACCAAACGTCAGGGAAAGTTCTTCCTTTTCAACACACTGTTGCACTTTCTCCTTGTGCTGCAGAACAATGTCATAAATAAGTTCTAAATTGGTTTCTCAGCTTTAAAAGGATGGTGAGGATGAATCATAAAAGCAGATGCTGTTTTACTCACATTTTTAAATGAACCTTTTTCTGAAGTGCAATGAAATCTGATTAAAGAGACCATCTCCTTGTAGAAAAACGTCTCTGACAGGTGCTCTGCCAGTTCCGAGTCTTGATTGGGCATAATCTAAAATCCATGCTCAGAAAGCAAATGCCTTTTCGGCAGCTGTCTTTCTAACAGAGATGATCCCCTAAACAGGTTTCACTGAATTAGGAACCTCAGCAAAAGCATTACGGCTCATGGAAGAAGACACGGAAAGTGAAATTAATCACTCTGGGAGAGAGGGGAAAAATAATAGGGAACATGTAATCATTTCCATACCAATTTTTAGGGTTTAAGTCTTTAATATTTTGAAGATTTTAGTAACATCTTTGAGAAATGAACTTTAATTGCAGGATTAACTTGATAGTACCCGTCTGTTAATATAAATAGATCAGCCTAATCTTCTGATTTTTTAAGAACTAAAGCAGATAATGAGAGTATTTTGGAATTTGGGGGGCTGGGGTGACTCCTCAGGAAGCATTTCCAGTCTGTCCACAAATACACACCCACACATAAAAATGAAAAGAAAAATATACATCTGCTTAAGGTTTATTTCAATAAAGACAGCATCTTATTAGACCTTCAAAACCATCGGCCATAGGCTTAATATGGCCTATCATTCACAATTCTTAAAACAAAAAGCCACAGAATTTGTAAATGATGTATTCAATCCAGTATTGCCAATTATCTTATTTCCAGCCTGAAGAAGAGCTCAAATTTTAAGATCTAAAAATAAAGACACAAGTGGTGAAGATATTGTTTGTATTAAGGAACGGGTAGGAAATGAGTCCAAAATAATTCAGTACTCAGTTCTGAAAAATAAGGATTTCATTAACAGTACTAATCCTATGTCTGAAACACAACTAAGTAAAACAACACGAGGCTCCCTAAAACACTGGACAGTTAACCACATAATAACCCAAACCGCTGTATTTCGTCCCAGGGTCCTTAAATTATTGACCAGCAGGCCCTCAGATCCCAGAAAGGCAGGAGCAGATCAGGGCTGGTTGAAGACAATGGGACAACAGACTTCTTCCCCTCAGGATCACATGCCCATCGAATTCCCCTCCTCTTGCTTTGGATGATCTCATGCTTCATATACTCAGAGAGGCCAGCAGCTCCAATCTGCACATTGGGAACTAAGTCACACCTATTACTCACCAGTACAATTACATGGGAGCTGGGGGTGTGGGGGGTGGGAGCTCACTGGCCTGGGAAGCAGAGGATCTGGGCTCAGTCCCAAAGGCATTGACTGTGGTATCACCTTGGGCAGGTCACTGGATGCCCCCACACCTCTGATCTACCGGTTCTGACATGCGGGACAATATAATCCTTGCGTTGTTCTGAAGACTCAATTAGAAAACACAATGAAAACACTGGAGAAGCGGCAAAGTGCCATGGAAATGTTAAGATAACCAAGACTTCCGGTCTAACATTCACCTACTGGGACCTTTAACAATGCATTTTTCATTCTGTTATTGTGTGAAAAACCTGAAGTTAAATATGTATATAATGCATCCATAATCGTGTGCATTTAAAAAATTAGAATAATTGGGGCTCCAGGGTGGCTTAGTCTGTTAAGCATCTGCCTTCAGCTCAGGTCATGATCCCTGGGGTCCTGGGATTGAGGCCTGAGTCAGGCTCCCTGCTCAGCGGGGAGTCTGCTTCTCCCTCTGCTTCCCCTCTCCCCCAATCATGCTCTCACTCTCTCTCAAATAAATAAATAAAATCTTAAAAAAAAAAAATTAGAATAATTAAGGACTCCACGGTTTTTACTAGAGATTCTTTTAGAATTAAGGCTTTAGCTTTAGTTCCAACAAATTACAAGCCTAAAGAACATATGTCGAACATTTTATAAAAAGGGAAAAAGAAGCAATAGGATAAAGAAGTAAAGGAGAGCTAGCAGGATATTATCACAATATAGTCGTCACTTAATAAACCCTGAACTAAAATGAGGTCTGTTTTAAACCTGATTTTCTTTTCTAAGGAGTGTTCGACTAGCCACTTTCAGTCGCAGACACGAGGCCCAGGTCTCCTATAGGGAACCATCGACTTAGCAGAGTCCTGCCAAGCAGAGAAGCATGTTGAGGGAAGGAGTTAGGGCAGCTGTCCCCCAACTAAATATCCAGTTGGCTAAAACACACGGAGCATGGACATGTTAGGGAACAAGAGTTTTTGGAGGGACAAGAGCAGCTTGCTTGTTAATTACACCACTGTGGTATGTGAACCCCTAGAGGGCCCCCCAAAGTCTTTTCTCGGGGCTGCCTCTATTCTAACGAGTGCCATCGCTGGTCCCCAAGTGCACAGAAGCATAAAAACAGCAATGTGAAGGGCAGAGGAAAGACTATAGGTAGGGCCGGTGAGAAATACAGCTGACAGCAACTGAAGAAATGGGACCATGTTAACAAATGAGAAGGAGAACTGAAAAAATAAATAAGTAAATAAATAAATAAAACAAAACAAAACTCCCATGTCCTTTAACGAGAGCTGAGTTCTACAGGACAATTCTTACTGATGACCGTGAGTTACTATCAAAGTTCAATGGGACTCAAGTTTCCAAGGTAAGAGGGAAAGGCATGATCCATTTTTAAAAGGTTTCCATCACAAATAGTTAATGTCAATTCTTAAAACTTGGCTATCTTGTATAACCCACTCCCTAGAGGGTTCCAGATTATCGTGGTTTTACTGTAGTTAGTTTTATGGTTAATGGACTGTGGTATAAATAAATATAGCTTAGCCTAAGTGTCTCCACTGAAAATATGTATGTCATAAAATGACAAATAAAATAGGTCAATAACCAAACCTATAGTAAATAATTCAAGCATAAAAGCACATAACATCAGAATAAACTAAAACCGATCCTCTTCAGACTGGATACATTTATTCAAAATGGACTTCAGTGGTAAAAAGAAATGTCCAAAGATAAATGGTGAGAAAGGATGTATTAAAATTGCTAACTTAGGGTGCCTGGCTGGCTCAGTGGGTTAAAGCCTCTGCCTTCGGCTCAGGTCATGATCTCAGGGTCCTGGGATCGAGCCCCGCAGCAGGCTCTCTGCTCAACAGGGAGCCTGCTTCCCCTTCTCTCTCTGCCTGCCCCCCTGCCTACTTGTGATCTCTCTCCTCTCTGTCAAATAAATAAATAAAATCTTAAAAAAAAATCGCTAACTTATACCCTTCTGGTAAAATCTAAATAGAGCCTATGAGAAGAGCCTATAGGAAAACAAAGCTAGCATACGCATCTGTGTGACAACAAAATAATATTCTGCATCATTCTGATTTGATTCTCCATGATAGAGACGTGGTAGGTGCTCACTAAATTGATGTTCCCTGGAAATGTAATTTATAAGTGGTTTGAATGTCCTATAAATTCAAGGCAGGAAATATCAGGAATATCATCAATGCTTCCTGGGAGTGTTTAGATATCGAACACACAAGGAAAGAGAAAGAGTCGGAGATCTTCAAGGACATTGCTCCACTGCCAGCTACAAAGGACACACTGACAAGGACTGCATCTAAGAGCAGGAGATGCTGGTTCACTTTCTGAGTAGGGGACGGTGGCCACTCTCCAAATAGCATCAGGAGATGACGAGGACCAAGTAAGGGTTCCAGCCTCACCAGTCCCTGGGCTCTAGCATCGTTACTAGCTGGTCCTGTCCGGTCATGATGACAGAGATGTCCCGATTTGTGACTTCAAGGAGATAGAGAGGCAGGGTGGCCTCCATAGAGCCTCTTGGGGGCCAAAGCAGGGGACAAAGGCTATATCTTTCTTCACCCCCTTGCCTGGTGCTGGTTATGTCAGGGTTTTAGTAACCCCATTGTTTTGGATTTTAATTGACATGGCTCTTTGGTTTGGGCATTTTCTAGAGTATATAACCATGGAAACGAGCATGCTTGCCTTCAGTGTCTACTGGCTTAAGGTACGCATTATTCTACCGTCTACTGCTCTATTAACTCAAAGATATTAGTTACCTGTGCCATTTTCCACACAGGCCGCGAATTCTAGACAGTCTATCTAGACCGTGGCCATGCGTGTCCTCGAAGTTCCAGCAGTACCCCAGTTTAGGAAAAGTTATCTCGACTGTCCAGCTCCAGCATTCACACGGCCCACCCAAACCTGGGTAGGGTGAGACTGTCGTTCCAGAATCGCTTCATGGCAACATTTCCTTCCCAAACAGCCGTAGCGGGAATCTCAGGTGACTCTTCCGTGAAGACCTGGGTTAAGGATTGATTTTACCAACACTCCCACGGTGTTCAGGGCCTGTCATGCACCTTTACTGGTAAAGGACATTTCAAGCTTCTGCTACTGAGAGGCAAGGAGAAGCAGATGACGCACTGTTTGTGCTATTTGGAAAGAAAAAATAAAAAGATCCAGGGATTTAGAAACTCTAAAGGTAAAGCCAGTGAGGCCTCTGGAAGGTTGTTTAGAGACAGGGCAGGAGAATGGGGATATTCTCTCTCCTTTGAGCAGGGGTTGACAAACTACAGCCCGTGGGCTAACTCAATGACCCCATCCCTGCTCTGCCCCATCCCTGAGCTCTCCAGCTTCAGAGTTATTTAGTGAGGAGGTGGCAGTGCCTGCTGGGGTCTGTTCCAGGAAAGCAGCTGCTGCGGGGGGAGGATGCTTGGCTGGGATGGTAGACAACCATGCTAACGGAGTCCCCTGTCTGGTGCTGAG